>OY284476.1:1461194-2061194 GCA_958336345.1 Dorcus parallelipipedus | reverse complement strand
TAAATTTTCCATAAAAATACTAACATTTTGTATCACTAAGGCCTAGTTGTACTTACAATGCCAGTTTAAATTTAAGCTGAAGTTTAAACCCGTAGCGATTATTGCAACAATTGTTTCGGGTTTCGGTTTAAAGCTAAGCTGGAATTATACCACTAGACCTAAATGAGACGTGAGCTTAAAATATGAGTAACTTTCCAAATTTTCCACAACAAAAATTGTAATATATTTCACTAATTTGTAAGATTGTCTTCTAGAACGTCATCTCTTGTTCAAAATGAGTAGCTTCTGATAGAAAAAATCTAAGGTTCTAAAGACTTCTCCTAAATATTAATTTTACTGAACCAAACAAAAGAAAGTCTACGGGAAGACGAGGAAACCGATGCCTTAACCTAAATTGTGATGCTTTTCATTGATTTTGTGAAATTGTCTTCTAGAGCGCCATCTTTTGCCAGAAACTGATAGCTTCTTATGTGAAGATATACCTAAGGTCTTTGGATTCTCCTAAACACTAATTTTACACTAACGAAACAAAAGAAAGTCGACTGGAAGACGTGAAAACAGACGCATTAACTTAAATTGTGATATCTCTGATGGATTTTGTAAAATAGTTTTCTAGCGCGCCATCTCTTGCCAAGAACTAGTAGTTTCTGAATCGGTGGTGTAGTTAAGGTTTTCAGGCTTCTCCCAAATATTAATTTTACAGAACAAAACAAAAGAAAGTCGACTGGAAGACGCGAAAACAGACGCATTAACTTAAATTGTGACGTCTCTGATTGATTTCTATAAAATTGTCTTCTACAGCGCCATCTCTTGCTCAAAACTGGTAGTTTCTGACGCGGATATATACCTAAGGTTCCACAGGGTTCTCATTTTGTAGAACAAAACAAAAGAATTCAACGGGAAAATTCGTGAAAACTCGTGCCTTGATCTAATTTGTGTCCACCTCGGATTGATTTTGTAAAATTAACTTCTAGATCTAGAGCGTCATCTTTTGCTCAAAACTGGTAGTTTCCGATTCGGAAATTTGGTTAAGGTTTTCAGGCTTCCCCTAAACGTTAATCTTGCAGAACAAAACAAAAGGTAGTCGATGAGAAGACACGAAAATCAATGCCTTAACCTAAATTGTAGAAGTTTCAATTTCAAATGCGTGCCAAAATCAACCTCTCTTCATTGGGTGGAAACTATTGCTTCAACGAATTCAGGGCGACATCTGTTGACCAGATCGCTTCTACTTTTCGTAAAATACGCAACCTTTGTCACATAACGATTATTTACGATAGCTTTTCAACAGGAGCGCCAACTATGGGATAACTGCTGCTCACTAAAGTTGTAGTTTATAAGTCAAAACCGAAGGAACTTTCTTGCCCATTACAACTACAAATGATCAGAAAATACATATATAATAGGCATATATATATACATATATAATTTGGCAGCTTCTTTAGAATAAGTTGTAATAATATAAAAACGTATGATTATAATAATTTTATAGTTTCAAAATATACGTCTAGTATAAACCATGTATAAACGTTGCGCGTACCATATAAAATATACTATTTGTGTAAACGTTATATTTATCCCATAAAAAGACGTTAGTTAGACTGTCACTCATATGTATAAATACTAGTCTATAATATTCTACATTTAAACTAAATTCAAAACGTGTTTTAGACATATTCTATACTTTGTGTGTTGCATGGGTGATGACGAAAGCACGTTGCCTCGATGTAACGAATGCATGCGCTACAGCGGACCCATAAAGAAATAGGAATTGAAAATACAAATAATTACAGTCACTCTGTATACGTTAAGAGAATAGATGACCTTTAGGTTTGACCCTATCTTATATCTATTATTTTAGGACATGTTTTTCACAATTCTGACGAATGGCAATTTCATAAAGGTTTGGCAAAATTAATTTCTATTTAACTTGCTTTCCCGCAAGAGATTTTCGAAATATAAATGGATTCCATGTTATTATCAAGTGTAGAAATTAGTATGTATGTAGTGTAGAACGCAGAACTTGTTATTAAGCGGTGAAATAACTAAGGATTAATTAGTGTAATCACAGTTAATTGCACAGAGGCAATCGTACGTGTGTAATTATTACGCAAACACTTACGATAAGATTGCTTACGTTTAGTAAAAGCATCTCGGCAAACAAGTGCGAAAAAAAAAGAACCGACCTACGGTAAGGCGTGCAAAAAAAAAATGTATCGAGCCACTCACTTCGAGAAACAGCTTCTAATTTGTCGGACTTCTTTTTCCTCTTCCACTTCCACGGCTTGAAAAATTTACCTAGGGCTGAAAATTTGCTTTTTCTTTCTATGGGCGGCGTCCTCGTCCCGCTTCCGAGGCTGTTCGTTCTGAACGCGGAACCATTTTGCTTCTTGGCTGCAAGAGAATGAAATTCATGTGAATCGTGAATTCAGACAAGAGGAAAAAACTTAATTCTAAATTATAATTAATAAAGCGGCTTCGCTTGCAGGCCTAAAATGTACAGACGCAGGCGTTTCTTCGAACCCCCCCGTAATTTATGTTAATCTAATGCCATTTGTTGCTAATTACAAATTTCGTTTAACCACGCGGATAATCAAGAGTTTCCACACGCAAGCTTTTTATTAGGAAAAGTTGCACGCAATTAATGGAAGTCCTTTTTTTTTTAGCAAGGGTAGGTATATATTAATTTTTTTAAGTCGACAAATAAGAAATTGATTAGTAAGGTAGGTACCGAAAAATCCTGCACTAAAGTGCCATGCACAAACACAATCGAAATTCCCCAAGTTCTTCGTACTTCAAAAGCTTTAATTACTCAAAGGCATCCAAACTATCTTAGTATTTGTTCCCGTTCGCTTTATAACGAGAAACTTTTCCTTTTTCTTTTTGGAAGTTCCTGCGAAATCACATCCGTGGTAGACCAACGGTGTGTTTTAAAGGACCATAAAAAAAGCGATATTACGAGTTGTTTGTAATATGGGCGTTTTGACTAGTTTGGAAATTAAAAAAAAAAAACACCGAGATGTTATTAAGTTATTATTCATCCCAGTGTTGGTGCACTTTTAATAATGCAAACGCAAACGTGCTTGCATAATCCGCTGTTTCCAGAAATAGCATTTCCCATATACGATTTTTTCTCGCTTTGCAACATTAAAATTGTAAAAGAGATACACGTTACATGAAGTGAATCCTACATATTCCTTTTCGAATATGCCCTGGTGATGTTGTTTGGCCGTAATCTAATATTCTCAGCGCGTGAAGGAAGATAAGGCCTTACGTTTCTTTGCTTTGGACAAAGCGCAAAATGTTTTGTTAAAGCTATGAATTCCTTCTTTGTCAGAGGGTATTATTATTCTCTTGATGTGTTGGCGACGAGGCGAAACAGCTTCAGTCTTTTATTGCCAATTTCGGAAATATCGAAAACATAGTGAATATGAAATACTAAGTTTGATTAAATAATACGTAGCGATACATATCTCTTTGGAATGTAATTTGATAAACTGCATTCACTTTGACATAATATGGATAAGATAATAATAATATAATAATAATAATAGTTTAATTGCCCAACAGATAAAAATCCTATTACAGAGCAAACTTAAAATGTATAATACGTACGCAAATAAGTAAGTACATATTTATGTAGTAGCTATATTACAAAATTAAACACAAAGAAAGAAAAAAAAAGTTAATTAGACTTTAGAGAATTATAAAAAATATCATCAAACATCTTCTCTGCTGCGGAACACATATACGAGATTGGTGCCTTACATAACATGTTCGTCCTCGGCGTTGGACCCGAAAAAGTTAAAGCTGATCTACTTGAGATACGTGGAACGTGGAAATTAACTTTTGCCAGCAATTCGGAACAGTCAATACGTCCCACAATCAGTTTCCACAGAAAACGCGCAGCATGAACATCTCTGCGCCATTCGAATGACTGCATGTTGTGTCTATGAAGCAAAAGCTCATTAGGAATATCCCTCGAAGGGTAAATGCCATCACATCTGAATGAAAGGTATTTAGAAACCTTCGTAGAATTTTTTCAATCCGTAGGCGAGCAGCGGTGTAGTAAGGAGCCCAGGTCATCGAAGCATATTCAAGCTTACTAGCAACGAACGCAAAAAATAAGGTTTTTAGCAATGTAGGATCATTAAAAGGCCTAACAGATCTAATCAAAAAGCCCAAAGTTCTGGATGCAGATAGTGCAATAGCTTCAATATGATGTGAAAAACTCAAACGGGAATCAAACAAGACACCAAGGTCTTTAAAAGTGTTAGTTTTACTTAACGGCTGATCATTTATTTCATAAACTGAGTCGATACTGTGCGTTTTCCTACTAAAAGTAAGTGTGTAGCATTTATTGATATTCAGATTCAGTCTATTATCATCACACCATCGAATGAGTATATCTATGTCAGACTGAAGTTTCAACACATCCATAGAACTAGAAACAGATGACTAGATTTTTAAATCATCAGCATACGCAAGGACATGACAGGAGAAGGAAGAGAGAAGATCATCAATGAATATTAGAAAAAAAAGAGGACCCAAATTCGACCCTTGAGGCACACCAGATGTTGACACAAAATCGTAAGATTGAAAACCATTGAAACAAACATAATTAATTCTATTAGAAAGGTAAGACTTAATAAGTAGCAAAAAGTTTAAATTAAACCCAAAAGAACTTAATTTATCCAATAATATACCGTGATCAATTCGGTCAAAGGCACTAGAAAAATCTGTGTAAACAACGTCGACTTGTTTTTGCCTATCCAGTTCTTCACTAATGAATTGCGTGATCGAAGTTAAATTAGTGACTGTCGACCTTCCTGGCATGAAGCCATGCTGGTTAGGCGAAATATACGGACTAACACAGGAATAAACATGTAAATAAATAACGTTTTCATAGACTTTAGCAAAATTAGATAATATGGATATAGGTCTATAGTTTCTAATTTCACAGGTTTCTCCCTTCTTAAAAACTGTAGTAATACGTGCGTATTTCCACTTCTCAGGGAAAACAGACGTTTTGATAGACAGATTAATAATACCAGCTATGGGCTGTGAAAAAACGTATCTACAATCTCTAATTATAAAATTAGGAACCATATCATGACCAGCAGTGACGTTTTGAGGAAACTTCGACATTATTTTTATTAATTCTTCTTCAGAAACAGGATGCAGAATCGAACTAAACCGGTTTGAATAAACGTCGTGTATTGGAAAGGAAGACTTAGGAATAAACGATTTTGAGAAGAGCTCAGCAAAAGCATCGACAATAGACTGCGGAGTGTTAAAGGTAGCTTCATTGTCATATAGCTTACTGGGTATTCTAGTAGTACCATTTTTGTCATGCAAGTATTTGAACAATTCCTTTGGATTGGATTTGATTGATTTTTCAATACTGGTTGTATAGGATCTATAGGCTGCTGATATTTTTGATTTACAAACAGATCTAAGTCTCCGAAACTCTATAAGAAAAACAGGATTTCTAGTAGATTTCCATCGGCATCTGTAATAGTCTTTCAGTTTTAGAGTAGAAATAATATCAGGAGTAAATCAAGATGGATTCGCTTGTTTAGAACCAGAGGATGAAAAAGTCGGTATGTGTCGATTGAAAATACCATACAACTTTGAATAGAATATATCCAGAGCAACATCGACTTCGGTGCAAGTATCAACAAAAGTCCAATCTGTTTGTAACAAATCCTGATAGAGCTGAATATAATTTGCTTTACGAAAATTATACCTACGATTCTTCGCTGACGGAAAAGCCTTCGATTTGGAATTTACAAAAAAGCCAGCTGTAATTGTTAAAGGAGGATGATACGGATCAACAGGAACAAAAGGATTATCATCAAGATCAACAGATATAGAAAAGGTAGAACTGGCCAGAACTAAGTCCAGAAGTTTACCATCAGTGTTAACAATTCTATTACATTGTTTAAGATCAAGAATATTGCATGCTACTAGGAACGAATTTGTTTTGCAACAACCCACAGGATTACTATGGAGTAGAGGAAGGTTGAAATCACCCACAAACAAAATCGGTTTGTCAATTAGATACTCTTCTAAGCATTCCAAAAATACTTCAAACTCATGTGCTGACACATTTGGAGGAATATATACAGCAGCAATGAAAAATTTTACTGAAAATATTAAACATTCACATACAAGAAGATCAATTAGTGGAACAATGTTTGATATATGTTTAGTATTTAAAAGTTGATACTCAATATTCTCTATGAAGGCAATAAGAACACCACCACCAACAGAGCGTCCAGTAGCTGTAAAATCCCTATCAGATCGAATGATATTATAACTAGAAGGAAAAAGTTCAGCGCTAGAAATAGAATTATTGAGCCAAGTTTCAGTTATGACAACAATGTCATGCGAGAGTTCACAGGCGCTGGTGTAAAAAGAGTGTGTTTTAGTGCAAAGACCACGAGCGTTCTGATAATAAATGCTAAGAGAGGAATTCATATTTCTGCCGGGCGATGCTAGTTTAAAGAAACAACATGTGGAATGCCGTTCATATATTTTATTTTGAGATCTGATTCACCATTAAGTAACCGTTCATTTAGTTCAGCTTTAGCATTTTTATACAGTTCAATTTGCATAGGAGTCTAATCATTTGATATGAAGACATTTCTGAAGTTAGGATTGGCTTTCAGACGTTTGGAATTGCGCAAGACACAAGCAACAGAGGCATTAGAACCTAAGTTGACCTTAATTGGACGACAACGGTTTTTATTCGATGGATCAAATTTACCTAGTCTAACAGGTTTTAATCCAGGAATATCAACTTGCACTGTTTTGAGTAAATCACACACAACAGGAAAGTCAAGGTCAAGTTGTTCGTTGTTCGAATTGCAATTAGATTCCTTACAGCCAAATATAACAATATTACCCTTACGACTTTCTCGATCTGCAATTTCCTGGATAATTTTTTCAGTATCTAGCAGGGTTTTAGTAGGAGGAAGTAGAGGCAAGTTAACGTTACCTTTTAAAACTTTGATTTCGTCTTGCAAGACAATGATAGCCGCTTTTAAGGCATTAAAATCATTACCAATTAGGACACAATTTTTACAGGTCCAAGATAAACCCGACTTAGAATGAATTTTCGGAGCTTCACCTGTGGATAATCCCACGCAATCAATTTTGTAAGATTTGCTGCAAATAGAGCATTTAACAATCTTGTGCTGCTCAGCTACTTGATTACAGCAAGAACACTTTTCCATCACCAATATGTGAATAGAAAGAGCCGAAACAGTAAAAAAAAAAACAATAATAAAAATTTGAAAATAATGCTAAATAGAAATAGCGATGCCGATCACAGCGATCATTAAATATACAAGTTTTACTAAAAAGATCGCACTTTATCAAATGAATTAGCGTATAACGAAAGGGATTGTAAAAGAAATTCTCGGATTACATTTTTGAAAGTCTGAATTTAGTCTCTGTTTAAAATTGCATATTTTTAGAAAATGTTCTGATGATTTAGTCAGCGCTATTTATAGCCTGTTGTATAAATTACAGTTTAAATTATAGGTCGGATCATTCTGCAAGTCAAAAGATAAATGTTTCCGACAAAATGAAAAACGCAACGCGAAATCATCGTGAGAAAAATATTATGGGGCAGGATATTTATACTTCTTAAAAATAAATCCCAATGATTAATTAGTATTTGTATAAAACGTCATGAAAACACTTCAAAGTACTCTATTTCAATAAATATGATCATAGACCAATAAGATAATAATAATAATCGTTATAGAACACGTCAAAAAAATTACAAATAAGACAAATTAATTTTGATACTCTGGTATTCTACCAATAACACCGTTCTGCTGAACCCGAGTTACAACCAAAGTTTCATAATCTTGAATATAACGTTTCCAACGCTTTTACTTACCCCTCTAATTCAAACCATGTTTTCCATGACAGAGTAATCAATTTAACCAATTTTTCATTCACCAAAGAAGAGCTCGACTTACTCCATTTAGGTCTTGCTTTTATCCCTCACAATCATACTTCTTTCAATAACTTTAAAGATCTCGTTATACACTGTGAAAACATCATTTCTCTACATGATTCAACACTTTCCAAAAAGTTTCGTCATGACATCTCCAATATTCTTAACTCCAATAACATGGTTAAAACTCCCCCCAATTTCTCTATTAACACTTTAAAAACTCTCATTAAAAACATTAATAACAATAATTTGATAATCTCTCAAGCCGATTTCTCAACAAATTTCTTAAACAACACATTAATTGTAATACCAAATTTTCTATTAAAAACTCTCAAGAACTCATTTCTAAACTTAAGCAAATCAATGTCAATAACAATAGTTTTTTAGTATCTTTCGACGTTTCTAATCTTTTCACTTCAGTTCCCATTTCTGAATCTCTTGATATCGTCTCTCAACTTCTCCTTGAATCTGATCTTTCTGACTCTGATGGGGAATGTTTGAACGAACTTCTAAAAATCACTCTGAATCAAAATTTCTTCAAATTTAATAATAAATTTTACCAGCAAACTGATGGACTTGCTATGGGTTGCGGCTTATCTCCTTTACTCGCCGATCTGTTTATGGACAAATTAGAGAGGAAATTCTTCAACTCGAATAACCCTCTTATCCAATACATTTCTTTTTATTGCCGGTATGTTGACGACATTCTGATTATCTTTAACGGCCCCCGACACTGGTCGAATCTCTTTTAGAACATTTCAATACTTTACACCCCAAAATTAAATTCACTTGAAACTGAGATTAACAACTCTATCAATTTTCTTGATATCACCATTACTAAACACTCTCATTCACTATCGTATAAAATTTACAGAAAACCTGATACTTGCATTTCGTACAATTCTAAACACCCCTTAGAACATAAGTTAGCAATTTTCAATTCACTTTTTTACAGAGCTTTTCTAATCCCTATGTCTAAAACTGATTTCCAACAAGAAATAAGCATCATATTGCAAATTGCCCATAATAATGACTTCCCTCTTTCTTTAATCAAAAACCTATTTTTCAGAATTAAGAATAAATTACTCAATAAAACTATTTACAACAATTACATACACAACAACAGTCCCTCTCTTAACAATAACAATATCACACAAGACACACACACAAACTTCATTAGCTTACCCTACGTACCATTTTTATCCCAAGAAATTAAAGAATATTTTGCAAAAAACACTAATAAAATTAACTTAAAAATCTCCTTCTCGAATAAAATAACTTAAAAACTATGATATCCCACACAAAAGACAAAGCAAATTCTTTAGAACAAAGTGGTGTTTATTCTATCTCTTGCAACTCCTGTAACTCCATTTATATAGGTCAAACAGGTAGAAGCACAAGAACTCGCATCAAAGAACATATCAGATCCTTTAAATTCGAGAAATCAGATTCTAATTTTGCCAACCATTTAATTTTTTCTTCACATGATTTTGATCCTAACAAATCTCTTCACAATTTTAAAAAAGGAAACCTTCTTAATATAGCTGAAAACCTCGAAATATTTTTACATAAAAACAACAATAACTTTAATATTCTAAACGATCAGTTGAATGGACCTCAGGAGGAGTTCTTTAAGTACATCAACTGGAAGAATTTTTAGGGTTTTATTTTGTTTATAGGTTTCATACAAAATTTACCGCCATTTTCTAGATTGTACAATTTTTTAAGTTTAGTCCGCCATTTTTCACTTTGCACATTTCCAGACGTGAATTCACTTTTCTTCGGGACTCTCTTTTGTGGTGTACCCGTTGACAATTTTTTAAAAAGTTTTTAACATGTTTGTTTTCGTGTTTTGTCTATGCAACTTTGTTGTTTATTAGTTTGGATTACGGTATGTTATTTTACATTTAACTTAAATTGTTTCTTACTCGCCACCCTCTATTGTAGTCTTTGCTGAAGATGGCCGTCTACTGAGGCCGAAACATATGTCCTAATACAAGATCGCTACCAAACATTTTTTGCTTTTTTAGTAACCTAAGACACATCCTTTTTACTACTTTATCAATAACATAAACATCAAAATAAACGTGAACCTCTGAACTAAAAGAAAAATGTACATTGTTGGTAAACGATGTAACACTTCTGTTTGCTTTTAATTAGAAATACTTGGTAAAAAAAAGTATGATTAAAACGGAAATGGCGATCGATATTCAATTACCGAGGGATTAGAAGCATTATGCATAGCAACTGACTTCGTATCGAAAAGAAATTACTCGAAGCATCCATTTATTTTGGGAAACGGCCCGTTTCGCGCATAGATAAATCCAACATAAAAAATAAGACATTAATGTTATAAACCAAACGTGATAGGTCTCTGTAGAGATTTCTGTTGACCTATCTTTCTATATATATTTTTTTCTCTCTCGATAGAGATAGAGTTTTTCCATCTCATCTTTTCATTTAGTATTCCTCTGGAAAATCACGTGAAGAAAAATCACAAAAACGAAAACAAAATAAAATGCAATTACAGTCACAGCTGTGTTCGCTCCGAACGTGAACGGACGAATTTCGTTCGAGATGGTTTGGAATGGAAAGGTCTTTAATGCAAGACGCGGCGGCATAGGAATAACGTAGATTTCTGCAGAAGAAAAAAAAAGTTAGGAGCCCTTTGTTTGCCAATTTCATTGTTTGCGGGACGTATTAAGTCCCAACTAACTTTAACTATGGAATAATTTATGATCCGAGTCTATTTTGAGCGTCAGGTACTTACAATAGCGCAGGAAAAAAATTTAAAAACTCAGAACTTATTAATTTATCTTCTCTCTGCGAAAGCTAAAGCGCCGATAATTCCAACCTGATTTTTTTCCTGTTAAATAATTAATGCGATGAAATTTTAATGAAATCGAAATGATCCTTTTTCGCGAGGATGCAGCAAAGAGAGGGACCCCCAGCTTTTAAACGTGTCCGTCCTAAAAATAGCAAGTTACTTATAGAATTATGTCCGCAATTCTCTTTATTTTGTCTGAATATCCGACGCATCTCTTTGTAACACTTTAATGCTAAATTTGCATCGGTTGAAATTCGTTTTAATCCTATTAATACACTGCACGCTTTGATATTTATATTCGGGATGAAATCAAATGAAATCGATGGTGAAGTCCACCATAAATACACACACACAGTACACATCCGAATAATTTTAATGCCATCAATATTTTTATTTGCATTTGCTATTACTTTTTAATTAAAATTTATTATTTTATCATTGTGAGAAGTATCCCAATAAAGCTTTTATAAAAAAAACAATTGAGCGACGGATGCCCAAAAAATAAACGAAATTTTATTTAAAGTTTATTTAAAACCAAAACTTTTGTTTATTTTTTGGGTATCCGTCGCTCAATTGTTTTTTGCGAATATCTGTAGCAAATTCTACAACTTCTTTTATCTCTTTTTCTTTCTAAATTCACAAATATATTCAGGAATTATTTTATAGACACCTTCTCCATTATTAGTTTTATTATATATATATGTAATCCCATTAGAGTTTAATTTAGAATCGAAAAACGTAATAATATACAGGATTAAAAAAAAACCTAAGTTCAGTTTATATCTCGTTTATCCGACCATCAATTGTTTTTCTGTGGGCACACACAGAAACTTTGAATTAGTCCCTATAAGTTTTGTATTAAACATTTTTTCCTAAAATCAATTGCCGAGTTAGAAGACGAGAAGCGCAACAAAATGGCTTTCAATTTTGGCCGAGAGATGGCGGCGCCCTGGATAATTCAATGCGAGACGCCGACGAGATGGCGCCGTACATGATTCAAGCCAAGACGCTTTTAATTTCCACTTTCGATTTACTTGAAACAACTGCGAAGCAGGAGGCGAAGTTATTGCTGAGAACATTCTGCCGTCTGAAATTAGAATAAAACGGCTTTCATTTTCGGTCAAGAGATGGCGCTCCGAACAATTCACGTGGCGCCTCGATTTTTAATTTAGTTTCGAAATTGAAAATCGCGTATCGAAGTTAATAGAAGGCGAGCCTTTGCTGAGAACTCTGTTAAAACGGTTTTTCCCTTTTTTTGGCCAAAAGATGGCGCTTTAATAACAATTCCCATCGCACCTGGATTTTGCATTTTCAATTTAATTTCGAAATTAAAATCGCGTTAATAAAAAAAATCTTACATTTTTATTGTCAAACCTGACTGATTTTTTGCCAATCATGACAACTGTCAAAGTTCTATATAGACTATTGATTAGTATGTCATTCTAATTGATCGTGTTAATTAAAAAAAAACTTATATTTTAATTGTCAAACTGACCAACAATGTTTTCTTGATTAATTCGTTAATTTAAAAAAAAACTTATGTTTTAATTGTCAAACTGACCAACAATGTTTTCTTGACAATTATGACGCTTGTCAAAGTTGTAATGAAATTTTCCATTAGACTGCTGATTCATTGTGATTAATGATTACATTATTAAAAAACAAAATTTATATTTCAATAGTCGCACTGATTGACAGCTACTTTTGACAGTTACGAAAACTGTCAAAGTTTCTTGTACATCGTTAATGACGTAATCCTAGTTGGTCACATTATTTAAAAAAAAACTCCGTCAAACAGTTTGACGGTTGATTTTCTTGACGATTATCACACCTGTCAAAGTTTTAATAAAGTATTCTGTATAGACTATTGACGACGGTATTCTAATTAATTGCGTCAATAAGTAAGTATCATATTTTAATTGTCAGACTGACGCCTGATTTTTCACAATCGTAACAACTGTCAAAGTTCTATATAGACTATTGATTATGTCATTCTAATTGATCGCGTTAATAAAAAAAAACTTATATTGTAATTGCCAAACTGACTAACAATACTTTCTTGGCAATTATGACGCTTGTCAAAGTTGTAATGAATTTTTTTGTAGTCACTACATGTTTCGACAGTTAATTTCGGACATAAGACGGATTTTCACGTCCTCGTCCCAAAGTAGGCTCAAAAATAAACTTAATTACTTGAAATTCAATTGAAATAACTTTCACTTTTGGCCAAGAGATGGCACTCTAAATAATCGATTGTTAAAGTTTCTAGATTAATAAAGTACCGCGATAGGTAAGGCATACCGGATACGTTAGCGTTTTGGAGCCAAAATGGCGGTAACGTTCTACAGTCGTTACATGATTTGACAGTTATTTTTGACATAAGACAGGTCCGCAGGTATACCAAAATAGGCTCAAAAAGAAATTTAATTATTTGAGATTTGATTAAAATAGCATTCAAGCGATGGCGCTCCGAATAGTTCCTTATTAAAGTTCCTAGATTAATAAAGTACTGCGATAGGTGAAGCTAAATATTTTAGCACTTTGGAGCTAAAATGGCGCGTCAGTTTTTTTTAACGTTCTAGAGTCGCTCGCTACACGGTTAATTGACAGTTAATTTTGACATAAGACAGGATTGCGTGTCATCGCACCAAAACAGACTCAAAAAGAAATATAATTACTTGAAATCCAATTAAAGCAGCTTTGACTTTTCGCCAAGAGACGGCGCTCTAAAGTTAGAGTTAAAGGGGGTAGGAATTCTCGCGTAGTCACCCTGTACACCATCAACGAGTTGTTGGACAGGATGATAGCTACATATTATGTAATTACTTTTACATAATTTTAAATATGTATAATATATACTTTTCACATCGATATTTGTACGCCCTATATTAGAAATTTTAAAATGTACTTCAAATCTATAATGTGTTAACTACTATAACTCGAATCTCCACAACTCGAAACTCTCTGTAAGTTGAAGTTTACTGATGTCCCTGCACATTGTGTATAACTGAAATCTCTTTCTTTAACTCGAAATTTCTATAACTCGAAGTAATTTTCCAGTCCTTTGAGATTCGAGTTATGGAGGTTCGACTGTATGTGTTGTTATGTAAGTATGTACAATTTTTTGACAATGCATTTTTATGCAAATCAAATTATCATTATTATTATTATTAAGCTAAGTTTAACAACTATAAATTTCTGAAATAAAAATTAGGTCATTCCATTAAAACAAAAAAAAAATATTAGATACTGAGTGTTTCGCAAGTGCTGTTTGCCCTGTATAATGTTAAAAGATATTTTAAGTCCAAAATCCTAACAATATTTTGTTATATTTTGGTAAGTCTGTGCAATCTGCATAGTCAGCAACATAAGTTCAAAATTTGCAAAAAAATTTTTTACGAAAATAACGGCGAAATCAATACACAGTATGTCCCCGGATTAAAATAATAAATAATAATAATAATAAAATTGCGTGGTTTATAACGAACATATCTGTAATTAAAACTTCAACATTAATACAGTGTGTTCTTAAAATATTTTTTTTGATTTCATTATTTTTCTCCTAATTACAACGTTGCTGTAAATTTTAAGTGAACTATGATTTGAACTGTGATTCATTCCGCCTGCTCAGAAATTTGTAACATGATTTGTAATCTCCTTTCCCCTTCTAAATCACAAAATTTCTATATGTTTGTTGTGATTCGATTATATTTATCCAACCTTAAACGTATTTAAATTCGACATTCTGCCACGATCTAATTTGATGTTGATTTTTTAATATTCATTTATTTCATATTCAGTTATGAGTTCTGACATTAAGAAAGTAACAGTTTAGGTATTTTACCCCTTTATTTTGCAACTCATTTAAGTGACATATTTTTGATAAATCAGTTCATAAAAATGCGTTGTATCTAAAAGTACTGATCGGTAAAAATATGTCACTTGAAGATATCGGTATGAGTTTAAAAAGTAAAGGGGTTAATCATGATGCGAAACGTGGTGTTAGTTGATTCTATTAGTTTTCTGGTACCTGCTAAATTTTCCGTGTTTAGTTTGATTCGATCAGACTGAGCAAAAGAAAAGTCTTAATACTTTAAAGTCAGATAAAATTGAATTTCAAATTAAGTAAATAACAGAAGAGAGTGATTCTTCACCAAAAATGTTAACGTTGCAACAACGGGAGATAAAAGTTACCGCTACATAATAACAGAAGAATTTATTGCATCTTTAACAATTCAAGAAATCCGTAATAGTTATAAGGAGCTACGACGTAACCTAGACTTGAATTACGTATTGAAGGTGGTAGGTTAATTGAATAAGTTTAAATGTTGATTTTGTTTTTCTTTTTTCTTTTTTCGATTTCGAACACGCTGTAGTAATGTCGAAGTTTTAATTACAGATATGTTCGTCATAAAACCTTTGGCATTTTTTTGTAAAACTGAAAATAAAATTCCGTTCCTCTTGTAAACTCAATCCGGGGACATACTGTATATTTATATTATTGTAATCATCTCTCCGCGAGACATTAACGCTGGATTTTACAAACGTCACTTAACTTTAATCATCGATTAAGAATAATCATTCCTATACCTTCAACACATGTAACCATGGCAACGTTTACTTTTAACGGATGATTAAATTTAAGTATCGTTTGTGAAATCCGCCATTAAATTTATACGAATATACAGGACGCGCCATTAAAAAAAAATCGCTTTCTATGCACCACCATTTTCTGGAACATCCTGTGCAGTTGAAAAGAATTTTAAAATGTGCCGCGTACTTGTTGTTCCTATAGGCTGCATAGAAGAAATGCACAGCGTTGGAACACTCGGTACATAGAAGGTATTCTAAATTAATAAACTATTTTTTTAATTTAACAGGAATTTGACTGACTCATGTAACAAAGACGCAATAAACTGAAATTTATAATTCCATTTGTGTTATTTATAAGTTTTGGCCGATCGAAAAACAAAAAAAAATTAAATCTCACTCAAATAACAAAAATCGAAAGCTCCTCTGTTTCTACAATCTCATAAAAAAAAACAAAAGACAATTGATTTTGCTGGGCAGTTCAGAAACGTTAATCCACTTTTTCAATAAAAAATTAAATAATAATAAAAAAAAAACGAAGAACTGAGAAGCAAAGAAAAACAAGATTTAAAATAATTAAAAATTTTAAACATCTGAATTTTCGGATTTTGAGCAATATTTGCGATTTTGGGCGATTTCTGTTCAGTTCTAATGCGACATCTAACTTCCAACATCTGGCAACCCTGTCGCAGTAGATTGTGATTTTAAGTTAGTAGGTTGGCTATCATGATAAATTAAACAAATTTAATTTGATGTCATTATAACATTATTAGTGATGTAAAAATGTATGGCATTTTAAAACATTTTATATAGCCCTAGGTGTATTTTATGATAAAATACGGTATAATACACGTAGGGCTGTATAAAATGTTTTAAAATGCCACATTTTTACATCACTAATAATTTCGGAGCGTTGCCATGGTAACGCAACACGAGGACCAATGAAAAGTGCCCATTCCTTGCGTAACCATGGCAACGCTCCGAAATATACGAAGCTGCTAATAACATACGTGACAATTCAAATCAGACAGACTAACCGGTGTTGTCAATTCTCAACTTTATGTGAATTCGCCGTGAATTCGCCATTAGCAACCAATAGATGGCGCTTTTAATAAGGAAATCAAAGAGCTGTCATTAATGTCTTGCTTCCATTCATTATTATTATTATTATTCTCGTAAGTTGGATGAAGTCTTTGCATACCTAAGAATAAAACCACAGTAGTCACACAATAAGTATATAAATATGTATATTTATTCGTGTGGAAGCGTCACACACAAATTATTCAATTTCATGTTTTTCATAGGTTAACCCACAGGTTAACCAAATGTCATTCCAATATTCCCAATGTTTATCGGGCACTTCAGAGAACTTCCGCTAGGTGCCAGCCACTGCGCGATTTTCTCGAATACACTTCGTGATGAAAAGATAATGTAGATAATATTGCAACATTAATTCGGACTAACCTTAAAATCTAAATCGACATGGCATTCATTGTCAAATTGTAGTTACATACAGGAGTACCACATTCTCACTAGACTTTCACGACACACTGCGATAACAAATAGTGAAGGAATGGATTATAACCACTGATCAAAATAAAAACGAATTAGAGTAGGCGTTGGAATTTAAATATGTGTCCTGGATAACTTCATACTAATATGTATTTTCATATTAATTTAATTTTAAGTAACATAGCACGAAAGTTATTTTAAATTATGTTTTATTTATTTACACACATGAATTACAAGAGACGTTTAAATTGTGTACTAAATAAGATTTTTGCAATAATTTTTGAAAGAAATTAGTAATAAAATAATTGCTGTAGAGTTGTATACAGAGTTTAAGAAAATTTAATACATTTAGGCCCGATTTTACAATCGTCGGATAAGCACTATTATTGGTATAACCTGTGGTATAACGTGACGTAGTGTGACATAGATATGGAGGAACATTTAAAGGATATTTGGCGCACAGTTATTCCGTTCTTATTCCACGGTTGTAAAATTGGGCCTTAGAGCCAGTTTTATAAACGTGGAATAAGTACTATTCGTCGAATAATAACTATTCCCCGAATATCCTTCAACATTCTTCCATAGCTACGTCACGTTATTCCAAGAATAATGTTATGCTCAGTTTATAAACTTTTAATTTGTATATTTTTGAAAAATGCAACGATATTTTGAATTGATCGTAACTCATCAGGTGTTGACATAAAGGGAATTTTGTTTTGCACCGAAAATATTTTGCTGTTTAAAAATACTCTAGTGATTCAAGTTTTCATTTACATAAAGAAAACTTTTTTTCTCTCGTTTCTGAACTTTTTATATCGTATTTAATACTAATGCAGCTAAAAGCATTTTTGAAAATTTTTTTCAGTTTATAGTCAGCTCCTTCTAATAATAGTTTACTAAAACTAAGCATTTTTGAAGGATTCTTGTAAGTCTTGAAATAACTACAAATGCTTTTAGCAACCTCTGTGATGTGCTCAGTTAAATCTAGAAATAGCTGAGACGATTTAAACGAGTTATCAAACAAAAACGAAAACGTGAAAAGCCGCCACGATAATTTTATTCTAATTTTTGTATCTCTATATATAAAAAAAAAACAACTAGGCCCTCGGTATTTAGACAAAATTTTAAATCAAGTGCTAGAAAACTGTAAAGTTCTCAATTAGTCTTCTGAACAGGGTTTGAAGATATATATCAATGATATATATCATTGATATATATATCATGAATCATGATATATATCAGGATATTTATTATTCACATTTTAAAATTGACAGAGTAAGTACAAGTACAGCTATTATGAAATATTATTAATAATATTAAAAGCAAAATAAATTAGCTTTAATATTCAAATATATGAATTCAGAAGCTTCAAAAAAGCGAAATTTAAACTGGATGTGGGAAGATAGCAAACATTTTGGCGATGACCAAAATAATTATTCTGAATTTGGCTTGTTTATTAATTTTGTTTCAGCCTGATACCGTTTTATCATGATAAAAATATGTAATAAGACGAACGGACAACTTTATTTGTAAACAATTACAAATTGAAAAATAACCCCGTCAGCTTCAATTATCAAAGTATTTAAAAATTAAACTATTTAAAAAATTGTTACGGCGAGAAAATTCATGCAAATAATTTCTAGCTTTCGAGTATATTGGCGAAAGTGTAATTACGCAGTAGTTTGACCTTTGGAACTTGGACTGCCCCGAAAAGGCCGCTTTACAACGCTATACAAGCCTGGGCAACCCGATTCTTTAATAATGAGACTGTCCCATATCGACAGTGGGATATATCAAAGGCTTGTCATTGGCCAATAGACCTCTACCCCCACCCACGAACGCCGCCACCCCGACTACTCGCACTGCATCCAGACCGCACTGAGATTTATTCTCGCTTTGTATAAATTTTTCATTAAATGGTGATTGTTTTGGAGTAAAAAAAGGAGACGGGTATGATACCCGGAGTTTAATTTGGTTGCGGCGAGCCCAGGTATTCTTCGAGACTTCTCCAAGCTTGTTCCGACCTATTAAACGGCAGGTACGTTCTAGAGACACATTGGGTGGCGATGGGTTCGTAATTCGTGTTTTCTTTTATCTAGGCTTTCTTTATATATTCTTATTTGGTTATTCTTCCCCCCTCCCCATTAATTCCGGACGTTCACCGGAGATCCGTTAAGAGGGAGATGCCTGGCGATCTTCTTCATGGTGTGTCCTTGCTGAAAGGTTGGATGGCGTCGTTATAAATCGACCTTGGCCGTCCATTTTGGTCACTTAAGGTTCACGAAAGTGGTAACTGCAGCATCATATTCGTATCTCGTTGGGCTGAAGCCATGCTGTCATTTTGAATGACGGACGACGAAATTTTCATAACCTAACTGACATCACTGGTTGCATCAATAAAAGAGCAACGAACATAGGTATAAAAATATGCATTCCATTGGTATTTTATATTCTATTTTTGTTTTATTTAAATTATAACGCAGAGTTTACAACAAAGTTCAAGTCCCACGTGATCAAATTAACTGTCTTCCTAGGAAAACTGGTTTCGCGCAGATTGGCAACACTGTAATTGACGTTCTGTTAATTCTGTTACGCCACTGATTATCCTGTTATTGTAGCTGGGGTATTTTATTTTAAGTATTACCATAAGCGTAAGTTTGGTTGCCTAATTTGTAATCTAAATTAAATTTCCCGCGCTTTTCGCCAATTTCCGACAAGGCACTGTTGCCAGATATGCGACAAATTCTCGCTTTAGCGAGTAATTCCGGACGTGTGGAAAAAAGTAAATTAGTTGCGGGAAAAATAGCACTTTTTTGCAGATTAGGCAAAATTCGATTATCTATTTAAAACTTTTGCAATTACCAGTACCAGTTTTTCAAACATGCTTCATTAATTCTATAAAGTTGGACTTAAATAGCTTACATTACATAATATAGTTTACAAATACAGGGCTTAAGGGAATTGAGTGTTCCCGTAGGGAATAAACGATTTATTGTTAAATTTTTACGTCTGTTTCGCGGAAATAAATTTGTTTCTTGCTTTAAATTTCGAATAAACGAAGAAATGAACGTCAATCAACAGATCAACACCCCACTAAAGTCCGCAATGACTAAAAGTATTTTATTTCTTCATAACTCGAAAACGGTTACATTTAGAACACCACATTACATGACAATTTTTGATCATCTTGATCCAAGCTACCGTCCTGTGAAATCATTGCACTCAATTCCCTTACACCCTGTATAATGTCAGTCTAGATTCTGTAAAGGCTTTTAAAGTTGCCTCTTCGAGCTGGTAACCTGGAATGTTATGACCAAAAACGGGAAGTTCATTGGAGAACTTTTATGTAGTAACCTGGCAACACTGCGACAAGTATCCGTGTCACCCATAGATGTCACCCCCAGCTATAGATTTGTTATTACATAATTACTGAATTGTGGGTGCTGTTACGAAACTGAGAAAACCTTTGTCCCCTAAAAATATTATTTCTTTAGCAAAGTTTCAAATCGAGACAGGACAAATGGCCAGAAATTGTTTGGCTTTGATTTACTTAGAATCTCAATAATTTCCTTTAGTTACTTCATACCACAATTTTATTGCTCTGATTTATTTTCTAATAGAATTAACATAAGCATTATATTTTATTAAATATTCACATCTACTTATTCTAACATTCTTTTAATTAATTCATTGTAAAGATATCTGAGTGTTTACTGAAAGAACATTCTTCGCATATTTTTTCAAGGTAAAAAGTTAAATAAGCTCATTACTTAAATAAGATTGAAAGAAAGCTCCTTGAAAAATGTGCTGAAAGTATCCTTCATGATGTGTACAATAACCTTTAATTACCTTACTTATTACTCACAGTATCTACCAACAAAAAAAAACATAGTACATATATTTTCCAAGAGCTTTCTGCCACAAAATGTTTTTCTGAAATTTAATATTCCCTAATTACTATTTGTTGAATAAAGAAAAATACTTCCTGTCAAAATTAGTAAATGTTGATCGAAGTAATTAGTTAAACAAGATTGAAAGTTCGATATTGATGAGTAAATATGTTACTAGGAACATTCAATTTAGAAAGAGTAAATACGATTTTATTAATATTTATTTGACTCTTGATAAATGTCTTTAAGTAATAGACTGATGTAAAACCACAAAACACATTCTTTAAATTTGCAAAACGTGCACGTTTATTATGTTTTTAATTTAAGAAATAGAAACGAGATTTATTTCTGTCGATATGTTTATTCTTCATCGAGTGTTTACCTTCAATTCATTTTATTGGCAGAATAATCGCAGCCTCGCTATTCATAGAAATTGTTTGAGCACTTTACTTTTTAGTTTCTTATTGTTTAATAAAATTTTATAACTTCAGAAAATACTTGTTGTTAAGTTTATTAAATCTGAGTAACACATTAAAAAAAATACATAATAATAGCTCGGAAAGTTACTAAATAAAATGCGTATTGCCCATCGCAAGATTCCATTGAAATATTTTTGAACATGTGTACAGGCCATAGTTGCCCATTTTTATTTGATATGAACAAATTGAGGCCAACCCCCTTTTGAATTGCCGAATCATATGGTTTTCGGTGAGCACCATATTACATTTTTTTTTTTAAACCATAATGCATTTAATTTCCTCTATTTTATTATTTAAATTAATAATTATTTATTTAATAACTATCTACCTAAGTTATAAGTACTTTTTCCAAACAGAAACAAAAATGCCACTAAGTCCAAGACTTGTCAGTGGCGTCTATTATTGAGTGATAAACAAACAGAAAAAAATTATTTAACAATTGGCAACAAAACAAAAATGATACAAAGTAGAAATTGTGTTGAAAACAAAGCTAACGCATATAGTTGAGTATAGCCAATATAACCTCACAAAACAAATGAGAAAAACACCTAAAAGTAACAAATTTTAACAAATTTTAAATTAAATTAAATTAAGATTAAGTAGACAATAGCCATGCTTTAACATATTTTTTAACTAAACTAATCGATTCTAGGCCACGTAGTTCTACAGGCAAGGTATTAAATATTTTTGGAATAGTCACTTGGAGGATTCTATCACCATATTTATTGAAGGATTGGGGCACACTTAGAAGCCCAGTCTCCTGAGCCCTTGTAGAATGTGTATGTTCCATAGGAAGCGATGGTCGATCATTACACCTAAGTAAGTGTATGAAGAGACCAGATCAATTTTTTGGGTGCACTTGCAAAGATGAATATTGTTGTGTAGGCAGCTGGTAGTATGCAAAGCAATGGAAACATTACTTGCCCTTTTCATATGTGGAGACGATATGTAGACAAGCTTTGTCTTGCCGTGATTGATGGTAAGTTGTTTATCATGGGCCCATTTTTGGAATTGATCAAAATCCTTTTGTAGGATATTCATAGCAGTATCAATGTTTTTATGCAGAGCAACAATGGCTGTGTCATCCGCGTATAAGAAGTAGCTGCATGAACTAAAACATGTCTTTACATCATTGACATAGATTAAATATAAAATGGGCCCAAGGATGCTGCCTTGGGGCACACCCCGTTCGATGAGATGCTCCACACTGTAAGTATCGGAGATTTTGACAACATATCTTCGTCCTTTTAGGTAATCTATAAACCATTGTAGTATATGTCCCCTTATGCCGATTTTTTCTAGACAATCAATTAATATGTTATGGTTTATGCAATCGAATGCTTTGCTAAAGTCAATAAAAAGGGCTAGTACGTGAACATTTATGTTAAGCTTTTGATTGACTAAGTCCGCAAAGTTTTCCAGTAGCAGGGTTGTACTTTTACCTTTTTGAAAGCCAAATTGCTGAGGGTCCAAGATATTATATTTGTTTAAGTAAGCTATTAAGTTGTTACAGATGTATCTTTCCATGATTTTATCTACTACGGATAATATGGATATCGGCCTGTAATTCGCATAATTTCTTAGACTACCTTTTTTATGTATTGGTCGAACTATCGCCAACTTGAGTCCCTCAGGAATGTGCCCCTCTTGGAGTGTCAAGTTGATTAATTTTTGCAACGGATCCAGGAAAATTTCAAGGTAAGTAAGTATATGTTTAATATTAATATTGTCAGCACCAGATGATTTGTTACGGTTGATGGATAATATAATGTCTTGTAGTTCTTTTTTAGATACATTTGAAATAATTATAGACTGCGGTTGAATTTTTATAATGTCTTGAGACAACAAGGTTTTATTGCATGTGTGTGTAATGCTGCTAACTTGGTTTTTGAATGTGTTAGCAAAATTATTGCAGATATCATATAATGGAATTTTAAACTGCTTAGATATTTTGTCATCCATATCGATATGAGGATTTTTACCAAGTAACTCATTTATTCCATTCCAAGTTTTTTTCATATCACCCTGATAGCTATTGAACATATGGTGGTAGTAATTCTTTTTTGCCATCATTATTTTGGAGGTAATGTTGTTACGGGTTTTTTTATATAAGTCTCTGTAAAAGATTTTATTTCTTTCAGAACTCTTTTTCCATAGTTTAAAGAGCAGATCTCGAAATTCCATGTCACGAAGCAATTCGGGAGTGAGCCAAGGTTTTTTGATTTCCTTCTGATGCTTATACATCCTGCTCTGCGTTACAGTGTAAGTTGAGCCTTGTAGCGCGTTATGGTACGAGTTTTGCAGGAAATTATACATGTCATCTGCTACTGTAATATTTTCATAGTTTTCAAGGCGAAAGGAGACAGCCAGGGAGAGTTTAAATATATCCGGATTCACCCTGTGGATATTTTTATGATGGAGCACAGGAGGGATCTGAGAAAGAGCACCTGTACAAACTGAGGCAACTATCATGAAGTGATCTGAAATAGTTGCTTCAATAATTATACCCAAGGATTGATTAACGAAACCTCTCAGAAATATGTGATCAAGACAGGATGAAGTTATCACGTCATCTCTAAAAAATACTCTAGTGGGATTATTTATTTTTTTAATGAAGCCAAAAGTCGCCAAGAGATCTTCATAACGTTGCGTAGAGTCTGAGATATCCAACAAGTTAATATTTGTATCACCTATAATTAAGAATTTTTTGTAGTGTGCGTTTTGTAGGAAAATCTCTAGATCTTCTAAGAAAATGTTATAATTTGGATGAGGGGGTCTATAGATGGCAAGTATATGGAGAAGAAGATCACCCTCTAAGCTAATTCTGAAGAGGATTCTTTCCCAATTTTGGAAATCCTCATTTATGATGTTTATTTCCAAATTTTGTTTATAATAGATTAATAAACCGCCACCGTGTCTACATTTGAAATGTGAATGGAAGCCAGTAATATTAAAAATCGCATTGTAATTTATCATAAAATCTTGCTTAATATTTATCTCAGTAAGAATTATAATATCTAGGAGATCTAAATTATCCTGTAAGTAAAGATAGAGTTCATCAAAATGTGCTGGTAAGGATCTTATATTTAAATAAAGAATATTAAAAGAAGGCTTGTTAGGTTTATTTACTGTCACCAAGTTGATTTATATTTTGAAGAATCACGGGGAGATCTTCTGTTAAAAGCCAATCTGAATTATTTAATGCCATGGGTACGGAAGAGATTAAAAAGAGAAAAACCACCAAAGGTGAGTAACGGGGGGTTATGTAAAAAAAAAAGAATGAAAACAGGATAATAAAATTAGATTATTTGCTCAAGATCTTCTTCAGAGGCTATGTTAATAATTTTAGAGTTTTCCGCCTTTCTGGTCAGTATTTTACCACTCTTGGTCCACGTGAATTTCCACCCGTTTGCTTTAGACTTCAATCGTGTTTGCCAAAACAAATTCTTTGTGAAGGGTGACAGCTGTTCATATATGTAAATTTTGGTATTGTTTTTGTCCTTGTAGATATCCTGGTTTGTTAACTGACGGGATTTTTTCTTTTCAAGAATTTTCAATTGTTCAGCAACAGAAATAATGAAAGAAATAACTACTCCTAAATCATTACGTCAACATAATCTGACCGAATGTAGCATGTAAGTAAATTATAGTGGGAGCAGCCGGCACGGAATTCACCAACAAGATAAATTTCACTTAACAGGCCATAACGAAGCTGTAATTATCGCCCTCATTACGAAATTTATTTCCACTTACCCGAAATTAAACCCATTAATCGAAATTACGCACGCATAGAAAACTTTTTTTAACTGAAATACTAACTTCGTTTAAAGTTTGCAAGGGCGGAAATCAAGTGACGACATATGAAAGAAGCGTCGGCCGTTAGTTTAGAACAAACAATAAGTCCATGATCACGATCAAGATCGATCGCCGGAGCGATCTTGGAGTGTCATTACTTAAGAAGATTGATCGAATGTAGAACTCGGAAGTTCGTTTAGGATGCTTGTCAATTTAGTTTCGTATCTTAGGCGTGCTGGTAAGCTAAGCAGAATCAAAACATGTTTTAGAGAGACGATAAGGCTAACGCAGTTATATTGTTTACCCTATCTGTAATTATACTTCGGCACGAGAAGCAAACAAGAACCCGCTCGTACAGCCTTGGTTGCTGTAGTTTAATGTCGAGACAATATTAATTAATTATTAGTATTAATTAGTAACAGTTAATTGTGCGGCCAAAGAATGTGAGCGCAGAAAGTTACCTTGCATAAAGTTTATTATATTAATGTTAAAGTTTTTCTCTCGCTTATATTTAGCCAAAGCCACCGTACGTCATACAATGATGAAATTATGTATTTTACCAACGCGGTTCCATGTGGACTGGACTTACGTAAGTAAATTCGATTTTCCGGTTTGTAAATTAAACATACGAGCATGTGTAATGGAGCAACTGGCTTTATTGCCTTATTAACTGCATCGTCTGGACGTTGACATGGGAGGCGTGTTGTATTCAGGAAACGTAATTGATTAATAAAAGAACCACTGCAGGATGAATTAAATGTAAATATAGTGCACTCACAAAACCATTTTTATTTATTCTTGAATAATTAATAATAATAATAATAATAATAATACTGTTTATTATCCAATATCAGATACAGAAAAAAATGATATTGATAAACGTCAAAAATATATAAATATAGAATAGAAATAAGCGTAAACGACATACGAAAAAATCACCGACGGAGTAACAGCATTTCTGGAACAAAACTAGTTTTAACCCTCTCTTAAAAGTACTTATATTAGGTGCATTTTTAATATGCTCTGGAAGGGCGTTAAAGAATTTACATCCGTTAAAGAAAACACCTTTTTGGTATAAGGCAGTAGAGTGAGAGAAAGGTCGAAGATTTGATTTAAACCTAGTGTGATAGGTATGATTGGCATTATTAGATGTGAAAAACTCTGAATATTTAGAAACAAAACAACACAGCTCAAAAATATAGATGGAAAGTACTGTTAAAATTCGATGAGTTTTAAATGCTTCCTTACAAGAGTCACGCCACGCCGTTTAAGGCCAGCCAGTATACGTACTGCGTACTTTTGTATAGTGAAAACCCTGCTACAGTCACCACTTAATCCCCAATGAATAATACCAAATCTCAAGTGACTGTGAAAATTAGCAAAATATAATGTACGTAACGTAGTATAATTACAATGCTCAGAAATAAGTCTTAAAGCAAAGCACGAACTGCTTAGTTTAGAGCAGAGTGAGGCTATGTGGGGAGTCCACTGCAAATGACAGTCTAAAATCAACCCCAGTAGTTTATTATTACTAACGAGTGGTATGTCTATCCCACGTAAAGTTACTGAACTGACATTATCAGCATAATTCGATCTAATATTTCTAAATAAAATCACTGAAGTTTTATCGTGATTAATAGACAATTTATTCTTGAACATCCACACTTCAAACTTGTCATAGATCGCTTTGGCTGATTTTTCGACATCAGCAAAGTTATCACCCGATATCATTACGTTTGTATCATCCGCGTAACAAACTAAGGTACAATCACTACTTCGCAAAAAGAAACCTAGATCATTAATAAATATTATAAATAATGTCGGACCTAGGATAGACCCCTGCGGTACACCGAAAAACAATATCAGCAGGTTCTGAATGATTATTGTTAATTACTACTCTTTGCGTTCTACCTGTTAAATAAGATGAGAGAAGATTTAGGGTATTTCCCCTGATACCGTAGCGTCTTAATTTCTTTAGTAGAAGCTTGTGATGAACACAATCAAAAGCCTTAGAAAGATCTATGAATAGACCAAGTGCAGAGTTCTTTTGATCAATGGCGCAAACAATTTTGTCGATAAATTGAAATAAAGCGGAATCTATATCTTTATTTTTTGTAAAGCCATGTTGAAAGGGAAGAAAAGCTTCATTTGCTTTAAAGAAGTTAATCAATCTATTATTTATAATATATTCAAACAATTTTGAAAACGAAGATAAAATACTAATTGGTCTGTAATTAGAAAGTATATTTGAGTCACCCTTCTTATATAGTGGTTTAATCAAAGCTGTTTTTAAACGGCAGGGAAATATACCCGTTTGAAAAGATACATTTATAATGTAAGTTATAGGATTTACAATAAAATGTTTACTCTGTTTAATAAGAATATTCGATATTTCGTCAGTACTAGACGAGTATGAGTTCTTTAATTTATTGATAGCTTTTAAAACTTCAGTTTCAACAACTGGAAATAAAAAGATAGAGCGATTCTGCAAGGGGATATTAGCTGTCAAGAATTCGTAATCAATGGAATTATCAGTGCTAGCTAGAGTACTTTCAACAACAGATGCAAAATGGTCACAGAATTTGTTTGCTACGATATTGTCAGGCAGTATTGAGCCTTCCTCTTTGATGATAATTTTATTTTTTATCCTTTTTTGTTTGCCTGTAACACATTCAATTACTCTCCACATAGCTTTGCTCTTATTATCCGCATTAGAGATAACATTATCAAAGTAGTTGCATTTAGACTTATTTAATAAATTTTTATATTCGACATTAATACTTTTCCGGAGCTGCTTGAAACTTGAATCATTAATAGTCACTAGCGTAAGAGTTTTTTTTAGGTGTTTTATTTCTGGTGTAATCCACTTTGCCGTACAATTGTTTTTTACACGAATTTTCTTATGTGGAAACGATATTTCAAAATAATGTAGAAATGTTGAGATGAAACTTTCAAAGGCAGAGTTCGGACAGTCTTTACCGAAAACGTCTACCCATTTTTCCCGAGATAGGTGGAAAGAAAATTCATTCAGGCTTTTATCATTGAAAATTCTTCGGATATTTACAGTATCATGACTAATAACGTGCTTAGAATCAAAAATCAAGTATTGAGCAAAATGATCTGATAATTGTGACTTAATTACACCCTGAGAAATAATAGTCGTCAGATTTGAATTAATCAGTAAATTATCAATACATGTTCCAGATGAACCTGCAACTCGCGTCGGTGATTGTATTAAATATTTAAATCCATAACATTGTAACACGTCGCAAAATTGTGTAGTGTCACAGCCACTAGATAAAAAATTTATATTAAAATCTCCAAATTTCCAAGGGAAATATAAATGAAATCATACAGTTCGGAATTAAAATAAAAAGTCAAATGATTTTGAGGAGAAAAGCAAATTATGAACAAACAAAGACTTGAGCATTGAACCCAGTTACTTTTGGGCGAGAAAAGGAATTGAAGCGAGAGGACAACCCTTCCAATGTAAAAAGAACTCTCAGAGAAGGAAAGCGAATGCCTCTGATATGAATTTACTACAACATCAATAGTAGATGAAATTGAAGTAAGACAAATGGGCAAGACAATGAAACATCCAAGGAGGTAAATGAAACTATGACCCAAGTGGAAAGGGAGAGGGAGACCAAGAGTTAGATGGGAAGAGGAAATCAAGTAACATCTGTAAGGAAAAGAGAACGAACGTGGCAATGAACCAAAATAAAAGGAAGTGTGTAAGAAACCTAACCTCAATTCTCAATTGATCAGAGATGAAATGCATGCGTAAGACCTGATTACAGATGATGATGATAAAACAAATTGGAGAAAGGGGAAAGAGAAATGAATTAACTAAGGTGAAATTGGAACATAATCCGATGCCTTATTTATGAGAAAGAATGGAATCGAGCAATTCGGTAGATTTTTAATGTCCCTTACAACAACAAAACATTTGAAACATCATAAATAGTAAAACTTATGGTGTATTTAAAAGGCAAAATTCCTTTGAAGTGCTTTGGTGTTTTGACCTCGTAATTAAGCAGAGCATGGAAAGTAGCGAAGTAGCCAACAGCACTTGGTGATGGAAAGAAAATTACAGAACGTGACGCAGCATTACGTAGCGTTCGCAGTGGCTCCTTGCACACTTTTACTTTTTAAAGGCCCACCGTGCACGGGTTGCGCTGGGGTCACTCAAACCTGTACGAAGGAAGGCGCGGATGCGCCCTCCGGAGGAATGCGACTCGCACGATGACGACACGAATTATTCAAGGCCATGAACGTTTGCCCAAAGGCAAGCGACATAAACAGATGCTGCAGTTATTTAATTCACGCAGAGAGTTCAAGGAGTATTACTTTATTCGAGGATGTGTCGCGTTGATTCTTAAATTATGGTGTTTGCAACTTGCAACAAACCAATTGACCTCTTTTACGCAAGGCAAATGCAATTGTGGATGCGGCTGGGCGTTATTGAAGCTAACAATCAAACTGGTTTGTACCAGTACAATTTTTAAGATATACCAAAGGTGGCTCACACGTACATTAAATTCCTCAAATAAAAAGCATCACCTCTCATCTAATGTACATACACACGTAGCAACGTGGTCAAATAGTGTAATAAAGTCGGACTCAAAATGGTTTTATTATTGTATATAATGTATATATTATTGTATTATATTGTATATAAGTACGGCCCTGTTTAATCTGCATACTAATGACTCTTCCAACAAACTTCGTAAGAGGATTAAAGCAGTACAAGTTCTACAAGGAAGTACGTGATTGATTATCTCTTCCAGGTATTTTCAACTACGTACGTACATATTTCGCACGCATAAAATCAATAATTTCGCGTTATGGGACATAAATTTTAAAAAGATAAGCGCATTGCACTTTACAGCTCTGATAATAATCAGCGATAACTTATCACATCAGGAAATTATAATCACGCTTTCGCGAGCGACCCAAAAACTAAACTGCTACGTAAATTATCTTCTTTATTAATAATTGTGATAGCAAGTTGTTTTTGAATAGCCACGGAATATGGGGGGGGGGACTAGTTGACAATAAAAAACCTTATCTGTGTTTGGAAACATCGATTCTAAAATTAGACGAATTTTTATTTTAAAGCATCAAAATATTTGAAACTCTCTCAAGTTTAAAGTATGAGACTTTCTATTTATTTTAACTTTAGTATTTATTTTATTTCAACCGACAATTCGCTATCATTCACGACGATGTCTCATTTCTGGCAAGAAATCAAAAAAGAAACAATCACGGACGCGTTAAGTTTAGAAATATCGTGAACAAATGCGGAGAATGTGAAGAACTTGCACACGTGTGCGGTTAATAACATCGGGTGAAGGAAACACACTAACAACTGATTCACGTAACTCAAATTTAAATATGATTAAGCCAAGCAATATTATCACTACTTACATTACACACAACATATTTTCGACTTTCGTATATGAAATATTTGTTTCAGCCGAAGTCACTCGCTCATCAGTGCATTACAATCCTATTAATTCGTTTACGTGACCTTCCAATGTCTTCACGTTCACATATTTCTGGCTGAACAATAATAATTATTGAATTGTCGAATGAAGTCCATAATTAGGTGACATTTAATGTATGAAGTAAAAGGCACTTCCTAATTTCTTAATCTTATTTATTCTAGCGACCGGTTTCGGTGAAAATCACCTTCATCAGGCCTGCAAATTTGGAAAGAGAAGAAGTTTGAGTGATGATGATACATATTTTTGTAGAAAAATTGTGTATAAATACAATAAATTGAAATGAAATTGAATTGATTGAAAATCGTGTTCATAATATTAAGTTAGAATTTTGCAAAAGAGTAATTAGATCATAACTTGTTAGCGACAATGTGTGAAAATATAATAATTAGAAGTGAATTTGAAAAATTAATAAACTGGAAAACGTGTTCTTAAAATTAGGTTAGATTTTGTGAAATACATAATTAGAGAGTTAATGTTAGTAACAAATTTTGGTAATGTTCTTGATTGATTAGGATACTTACTGCTAACGTCGAAAATAATTAATTAAAATAGAATAAAAGCAAATATTGTAAAAGAATATAATAACGTATATATCAAATCAGTGGTTGCGAGAAACTGAATGAAAAAGTATGTAGTGAAGTTAGTTATTGAGTGACATGAATATAGGTTCGAATTGTAATTTTAATTGGTCGTTTAGGCAAGTTATGTTATTATTTTGTTTTAATTTGTAGATTTCATATGCTTCCAGTAGTGTTAATTTGTAGCTTTTAGGGCATTCGTGTAATAATTCGGTATTAGTGAGGTTAAGTTTATGACCTGTTTCATGTAAATGTCTACCAACATTAGAATTTATTTTGTCTCTTATGTGTTCTTTTATCCGTTTATTTATGTTTCGGCCTGTTTCACCTATATACAATGTAGCTTTACAATTTTCACATTCTAGTTTATACACTGTGTTTCCTAAAAAATGTTTCATCCCGTAGCGACGTTATTTATGATCCGATTTTAATGAATAAAAAAATAAAACAAATGGCTTTAGATGTATTTTAAAATGGCTCTAATTTCGATTTTTTCTAATGTTATCTTCAATATCTATCGATAGTCAACTTTTTTTTTCAAATGGCTACCCATATTTTTTTAGCATTAATCTAGTAGAGCATTTTTTTCTAAATCGGATAAAGTATACAAAATTATTATTTGGTGCGCAGTTTATTGGAAAAATTAATAAAATTATTATTAACATAATGAATGAAATTTTCAAGTCAGCCGTGGAAATTCATAACAATGCACTAAACGACAAATGTCATTCAACCGTCATTTTGAAAATATTTGTAGTTTTAATTTTTTAGGAGATCAATTAATTGGGCTCAATTGGGCGAGTTGTCATAAATGGTACTCTTAGGGTGGATTGCATAAAAGATTTAAGCCAGGATTAAATTTAATTCTAAGTTAGAAGGTCACTCACAATGACGTACAGCATATTGTGTGTCACATTCTAACGTGGGCTTAAATTTAATCCTGGCCTAAAACTTTTAGGCAATCCAGCCTTAATCAAGGAAAATATCACCAACTGTTGTCCATAGACATAGAAAATTTTTTGGACGAATTACCTTTGGCAGAACTAAATAGAGTTTTTTTCCAACAAGATGGAGCCGCTCCTCATAATGCAAGAAGAATGGATAGGAACGGATGGGCCAATTGTATGGCAATACTTGTAAATTTTTATGATTTTGTCTAATATGTTTATTGTTTATTATTATTATTTTAAATCTATTAAACTGTCACCAAAAATCATGCTTATAATAATTTTATTAATTTTTCCAATTAACTGCGCACCAAATAATAATTTTGAATACTTTATCCGATGTAGAAAAAAATGCTCTACTAGATTAAAGCTAAAAAAATATGGGCAGCCATTTGAAAAGAAAAAGTTGACTATCGATAGATATTGAAGATAACATTCGAAAAAATTGAAATTAGAGCCATTTTAAAATACATCTAAAGCCATTTGTTTTATTTTTTTATTCATTAAAATCGGATCATAAATAACGACGCTACAGGATGGAACATTTTTCAGGAAACACCCGGTATACACCGCTTTTTTCAAGTTTGTTAATTTTATCTTTGTTATTTTGTAAATTAGTTAGTAAATTTGTTTTTTTTATGGCACATTTTATATCATATTTGTTTAGGATTTTATCTACTTTGTAATTTATTGTACCTTGAAAAGTGAGTTTTGTGTAATGTGTATGTTTATTATTATCAGAGTTAGTGTTATTTAGGGTTTTGTTATTAATGTTGTTGTAGATTTTGTTTAAATTGTTTAGATTATAATTGTTGTTTGTAGCTATTTTTTTGATGTAATTTATTTCTTCGTTTTTATTTTCTGCCGATAGGGGAACCTTTTTTATTCGATTAAAATAATATTGGAAAGCTTGTTGTTTGTTTTTCTGTGGATGGTTTGAGTTGTGTGGTATTATGATATCTGTGGTTGTGGGTTTGTGGTATATATTAAAATTAAAATTGTTGTCGTCTTTTTTAATTCTTAAGTCTAGGAAGTTTAATGTGTTATTATTTTCTTTTTCTATTGTGAATTGAATATATCTATGTAAGCTGTTAATGTAGTTGTGAAATTGTGATTTTCTCCTGTCCAGATGCATATGATATCATCAACGTAGCGTTTCCAAAGTTTTATGTATTGTGAAAAAGTATTGTTGTTGAGAATTATGTTTTCTAAGTGATTCATGTATATATTAGGAATGAGGTATGCATTAGGTGCTCCCATTGGTAGGCCATCAGTCATTTTGTAATATTTGTTATTAAATTGGCAATAATTTGCTGTTGTGGTGAGTTCAAAAAGTTTTATTATGTTATCTAAGTCTTGTTGATTAGTTATATGTTGTTTTAATATATCACGTATTAAGTTTAATGTTTCTGGTATTGGTATGTTGGTATATAAATTGGTTATGTCGAATGATATTAACTGTTCGTTGTTATGTATGGTTGTGGATTCTAGGATGTTTATAAGTTCTATTGAGTTATTTAAAGTATGTTCAGTTTTGAAATTAGTGGTGTTATTAAATATGTCGATAAGTGTTTTATTTAAATAATAATTAGTTTGACATTGTATATAACTAACACAAAAATAAATAAGTTCATTAGTCCAATACAATTCTTCATTTAGATACCTACTATATTATTTAAAGCTACACAAGGACAGGAAATGATTAATCTCGAATATACAAAAAACAAAATGAGCAAAAAAAACGTGTCATCTCGAATGATACGTCTTTCAACGTCAATCTGCCAGCAGCAAGGGCGATTATTCACGAAGGCGTAACAAAAATCTAATCTCAACTCGGTTCTTCTATGAACAGAAAAAATTCAAAGGCAACCAAACAAGGCCATGTTAGTCGCTTCATTAATATTAATCAACGAAACAAAAAAAAAAACAGCGCAAAGAACAATAGTTACAAGCACTTACTTCGTTTTCTTTTTTTTATGTGGGTTGTGCGAATCAGATATTCGGGTTAACAAAGGCGGGCCCGGTACAATTAAAATAACTTGGAGGCTGGTGTGATGGAAGAAGGAGAAGAAGAAGGAAAATCCGACATATACGTAATTCACAATAAATATTTATGTCAAAGTCGGAGCCTAACTTGATATTCAATTAAGTACCGTGCGTGGGCGCGCCGCGTAAATCAAATGAACACAATAGAGAATTTACGTAATTACATTTTGCTTTCGCTCTATTTTATGCCATAAATAAATTACGGGGCAATTCAAGTTATAATTAAAATAATTTCCTTTTGAAGCAAGACAAATCGATTCAAAATGTCAGTGCAAATCTGAAATACATACAGCGTCAGGATCGCAATGGGGCCCCCGAGCATATTCTGTATAGCTATTTCGGCCCTAATTGGGTCCTCATCAGCAGAACAGTAGCTCGAGAACTCCACTGCAACCCCGACGAATAACAAGATATACGCACGGTTAGCGCGTGAATGCAAACATGTGAAATAATTGCGCCGCACCACAACTATTTAGTTTTAAAAACGGTAACAAAAAAAAAATTCCGTTACTCGCCGAAAGGTAGCGCTTTAGAAGATGTACACCTATTTTAAATCGATTTAATCTTATTCACATCGGAAATAACTTGAACTTTGCTCGAATGATGCTGAAGCATGTTTTGTTCAATGGAAGAAAAATAATGAATAATTCTCAAAGCAAGTGAGAGTCGAATTATAAAATTAAATATCATAGAGTTAATAAATCGGAATGATTTATTGAAATTTTAATTGTATTCAAAACTAGTAGTATAATAAAGAAAAGTTTCCGTTACTCGTCAAGAGAAGGCGCTTCTAATCAATTACATATTCATATTCATACTTAGAATAGTAAGTTATCCTCCAAAAGATTATGCAGACCTATTTCAAATGCATTAAAAATAAATTGGGTTTTGCTAGAATGTTGCTGATACATTTTGGTATTGACCAAGAGATGGCGCTTGATATTTTGCTCATAATCTTTATGTGCTAAAAATTCATAAAGCATATGGAGTTGACTACAAAACAAACAAAAAAACCTTACAATTACAAATCAGAATGATATATTAAACAAAAAAAGGTTCCGTTACTCGCCGAAAGATGGCGCTTTGAACCGATTACGTGTACGCATATATGTATACCAAGTTATTGTCCGGAAGATGTAGACCTGTCACAAACCGATATAATCTTATTCGCTTAAAAAATAAGTTGGATTTTGCTAGAAATATGCTGAAATGTTTTTGTATTGGTCAAGAGATGGCGCCAAAATATTTTGCTTAAAATTGTACCTATTCAATAATTTGATCAATAAATAATCAACTATGTATCTGCATGGAACAAAAGTAGGATATAAGTATTATATAATTCACGAAGCAAATCGAATCGAATAAAAAATAATTAAAAAATTGTAGAATTCGAGTCGAATAAAAGAATAAAATAAAATTGTAGAATTACAAATTCGAACGATTCATGGTATCTAAAACTATAACAAAAACGATGCCGCTACTATCCAGAAGATGGCGCTCCTAACTAAATTATTACCATTTAAATATTACCATCCAAAATTATCGTGAGAAAGATTCCGATCCTTGTAAATAAAAGATGGTGATACCAGCCGATTACTTTTTGGCAAAAATTCGTTCCAAGTTATCCAACAAATGCGGCTAACCTCATTACCTCATTTGCATTCCTTGTGTTAAAGTTTGTTCAAGTTCTATATTACATTGATCAAGAGATGGCGCTTGGGCCACAATTACAGATTCGTTTTATAATGATTTAAATAGTGAAACAGAACGTATTTACACACTCATTGTAATGTACTCGCTGATTCATACCGTAGTGTACTGAGAAAATAGTATTGTGGTAGTGGATGGAATACAATTAGGTTTCCTTGCCTTGACAATTAACTGAGGCCAATGAGGCTCTCAGGTCCTCAAGTAGCTGGCTCACATTTTGTAACTAAACGTGATTGACACAAAGAATTTTACGTGCGACTCTGTTTAGGTTTCTACGCCCGCGCAATCAACTGAGGCTAAATGAGGCTATCAGCCCCTCAAGTAGCTTGCTCTCATTTTGTACTAAACGCAACTGACGCAATGAATTCTTATGAACAGAACTCGGTTTAACATCGAAACAATTGCGTCACAAAAATTATGTCAGTCAGTCGTTTGAGGCTATTTTTGTTTTTGTTCATAAACTGACGTAAAAGCAGATTTTTCGGGGGGAAGTCTTCATTTGAAACACCTTAATCTTGTAAAGCAATTTCTATCGTTGTCTAGATTTATTTGCCCTGGCAATCAACTGAGGCCAAATGAGGTTATCAGGTGCTCAAATAGATTGCTGTCGTTTCGTAACCTTGTAACCAAACGCGATTGACGCAATGAATTTTTATGAACGACACCGAAACATTTGCTTTACGGAAATTCTGTTGATCGTCTGAGGCTACTTTTGTTTTTATTCATACTGTCATATAAAAAGAGATAAAATCACAGGTTTTTCTCTGGCAAGTACGTTTTTGTCGCCTTGTTTAAGACACCTTAGCCGTAGAGGGGCAATTTCTGCCTCTGTTTAGGTTTTCTTGTTTTGGCAATCATCTGAGGCCAAATGAGGCCTCCAATGGCTTGCTTTCGTTTTGCAACTAAACACAACCGACGACGCCATGAATTATTATTACTAACATAATTTAGTGCGATATCCAAACAATTGCTTTAGAGAAATTCTGTTGATCGTTTGAGGCTACTTTTGTTTTATTCATAAACTGTCACACAGTTTATAAACAAAAGAAGATAAAATCACATGTTTTCCTCTGGTCTTTCCTCTAGTCTTGGAAGGCAATTTTTATCTCTGTTTAGGTGTCCTTGCCCGGGCAATCAGCTGAGGCCAAATGAGGCTATCAGGTCCTCCTTTCGTTTTACTACTATACGCAGCAGACGCGACGCAATGAATTTTTATGAACAGAACTGAGTGCGATATCCAAAACGGAAATTCTGTTGATCGTTTGAGGCATTGAGGCTACTTTTGTTTTGATTCGTAAAGTGTCATACAAATAAAGATAAAATCACATGTTTTCTCTCTGGCCACTACGTTTTTTGTTTCCTTCGTTTGAGACACGTTGGCCTTAGAGGGAAATTTAAGTTTCCTTGCCCTGGCAACCAACTGAGGCCAAATGAGGCTATCAGGTCCTCCACTAACTTGCTTTCGTTCTGCAACTATATGCAAGCGACGCAATGAATTTTTATGATCAGAACTTAGTGCGATATCCAAGGCGGAAATTCTGTTGATGTTTTGAGGCACTGAGGCTACTTTTCTCTTTATTCATAAATTGTTATACAAAAGGAGATAAAATCACGCGTTTTTCTCTGGCAAGTAATTTTTCGTCTTCGTTTAAGATACTTTAGTCTTGAAAGGCAATTCCTATCTCCGTTCGGGTTTCCCTTCCTTGCCAACCAATTGAGGCCAAATGAGGCTAATAGATTCCCAAAGAGCTCGCTTTGATTTTGTAATTAAATGCCAGTGATGCAATGAGACACCTTAGTCTTGGAAGGCAATTTCTATCTCCGTTCGGGTTTCCTTGCCTTGCCAACCAATTGAGGCCAAATGAGGCTAATAGATTCCCAAAGAGCTCGCTTTGATTTTGTAATTAAATGCCAGTGATGCAATGAGACACCTTAGTCTTGGAAGGCAATTTCTATCTCTGTTCGGGTTTCCTTGCCTTGCCAACCAATTGAGGCCAAATGAGGCTAATTGATCCCCAAATAGCTCGCTTTGATTTTGTAATTAAATGCAAGTGATGCAATGAGTTTTTATGAACAGAACTTGGTACATTTGCTTCACAAAATTCTGATAAATAATCGTCTGAGGCTACTTTTGTTTTTCTTTTGTTTTTTTTTTTTTTTTTCGTAAAGTGTCATATAAAAGGATACAAGATAACATTCTTTTCGTTGGCAAGTACGTCTTTCGAAATTCGTTCAAGACGCCTTAGCCTCTGTCTCGGTTTAGGTTTCTTTGCCTTGACAAACAACTGAGGCCAATTGAGGCTACTAACTTTATGACTAGTCATAATTATTAATAAATCGTTTTTAACATCTGCTAAAACAGCCAAGGAATCACCTGCTTTGCTTAGGAGAGACAACTGTTTTCTATTTGCCTTAAAATCGACTTTGTAGTGTTATAAATAAATTCCTCCTTTAATCAAGAGATGGCGCTGCTATTTCTGCAAAATTTTCTATTTTAGTTAAGATATACTATTCTATAATTTACCCGTTTAATTATAGTGAAACAGAACGTATTTACTTACACTCATTGTAATGTACTCGCTGATTCATACGGTAGTGTAGTGAGAAAATAGTATTGTGGTAGTGGATGGAATACAATTGTATTTTTCCAATACCATAGCATCAATTTTAGGTGTATATTTGTTGCGAAACAAAACCACTATTCAATTTCAAGCAATATCACATCGGTCTGCTTCGGAAATGCAATTTTCTTAATTCCATCGCTCGAAAGGTGTAGGTGATTCGATTCAAGTCTTCAAGCAAATCGATCGATTAACAACTCTCAAAGTATTTTAAAACTAAAATATGTGTTTCACGTCGTCGCGTCGCGTCGCGTCGGTAATAACGATGAAAATTTCATATGCCGCACGTAAACTTTTAGAACTCTTTTAGAAGTGAAAGCGCAGACTTAGTTATTAAAATATTACAATTATGTAACGACAATTTTGAACTTAATTTAAAATTCTTTCCTAATCAGTTTACAAGTTAAGGAGTAAAGCTCTTCGTGCTAATTAATTTTTGTTTACTCGGTGAGATCGCGCAACTCTGACATTTCACCGTCGAAACCGCGAAAAGTTCGAAACGTCGGCGGGTGATTGGGCTCATTAGCCTTTTGCGTTTTGTTCCATCCTCGCCGACACGTTTTGGTTAACTCTGCGACCCCGTGGGAGTATTCTCTATTTTATTAAATTTAATTTACTTGTGGCTTTCAACAAGGGCATGACAAATTACTGTTCGATTTTAATCAATTTAGTAAGCGCCAGATAATTGGGTTTGCTTGTTCGAGATGACATGCAATATCCTAAAACTTTATTGATTATACCACTGCTCCATAATGATTCAAATCATGTTAATAGGTCTTTTCCTTTCTAATTTTGTTCCGGCGAATGTTAATCAAGTTCCACGACATAATTTAAATCGCGTACCTATTATTATTTACTGCAAGGCTATGAAAATGCCTGCGTAAAGAATTTAAAGACGCAACCAATTACTTGCACGAAACGAAGTGATGCAGGTTTTTTCGAAACCGGTTGTAATCCCAGTGGTAAGAAACTTTGTAATTATTACTAAAAAGTAATCAGAGAAGAGTGACTTGACACATCTCCAACATGTTTATTGTGATTCCCTAACAATTGCAGATTAAAAGCACGGCCTAAAAGTCAGTCCGAAAGCATTAAAGTACGTATGTACTATGGTGCTCACTTAAAACGATACAATTGCATGCAAACTTCGCTCTTATAGAACATTCAGTGAAGGAGTAAATTGGGATCTGGTCAGTTGTACTTTTAATGTTGTAAGAAGCCATAAACACGAATCTTTTGAATACTAATTAAATTAATTGAATATTATTCAAAATGAATATAATTACTTCTAAGTAAAAGTACCTAAGTAACTATCTAATTATGAACATTATTGACGCACGTAAATTTACGCAATCTATTAAAAATAATAACTTTATTCTTGAAATGAATTCATACGAACGTACAACTTTTAAGACCGATAATTATTTTCTGCAGATTCAGTAAGAACGATCAAATAAAGATAAAATGTTAATCAAGGTAAACCATGTTGACTGATCTACAATCTATCTTCTGCTTTAAACCGATTTTTTAACGAAGTATAACAAAGAGAATAAATAGTCACAGAATTTGAAAGTGTTCCCAAAAATGTTTGTATTTTATGTAATATAATACAGGTGTCTACAAAATTAATCAGTGCCGTAATATCAACACAGAAAATGTTTATAGTAAATTATTTATTAAACTTTAAAAGAGTATTAATTACCGCCCTCTTGACTGCAGCCCTGTTGAAGAATTTAATTTTCCTTAACTGATCAGTCGTGATCATACTGCACTTTTGTAGATATGGGATTTTACCAAGATATAAAGCACCTTTATGGATAATATACGTGTAAACTACTAAAACGATGGGCATCACTTAACAACAAGTTATCTTCATTAGTTAATAGAAGAATTTTCCTTCTTGAATGTCGGAGGAACGAGATATTTCCAAATCATATCACCAATGGCATCAAGAATATCACTATGCTAATTCAAGCGGACAGCACCTTATCCGGACAGATCAACAACTTTAATATCAGATTAAGGAAGAAAATTCTTAACATTGAAGTTAAAATTACTTGTAATGAAATTTCTAAATTGAATCGACAGATGAAAACACTTTGTTCAGAAGTTAAAGATTTAATTCCAACAGAAACTTACAGTGACTTTTCTCAATATCAAAATTCTTTTTACAATAAAAAATTTAACGAAATCAAGAGCAATAATATTCGAAAATTCAATAAGTTGAAATCTGAACAAATACTTAAAATAAAAACTGAATCAAAATGGTTTAAAAATATAAGCTCTACTAATATTCAACCTGAATTTTCGAATTTTCTTGCACTTGGACCTAAATTTTGCATTTCTTCTTCACTTATTGACGTTCACATAAAGAAATTATTAGCAGAATTAGAATCAATTATTTCTTGTCATGAAGAGAAAGTTCGTAATGATTTTAGATCACTTTTTACAAATATAATAACTAATTTTGTACATAATAATCAAAATGTTAAATCACACCTTAGGCAAGTTTATTATGAACGTAAAAATTTTTTAAAAGAAAACAATAACTTAATAATAATTCAATCTGATAAAGGTAATGTAACAGTTGCTTTAGATAAAGATGATTATAATAATAAATCTTTAGACTTATTAAATGATATTAATTATTATCAGATTTTAAAGAGAGACCCTACTAGCACATTACAACAAAAAGCTAACAAAATTGTTTCTGAATTAAAAACTGCTGATATGATAGATACAGTGACAGCTAAATCACTGAAGAATTATTCTTCTTGTAGTCCAAGATATTATGGCTTACCATAAATTCATAAGCCAACTTTGTCTTTACGGCCTATCATATCTTCAATTAATTCACCTAACAGTAATTTATCACAATTTCTTACTAAAATATTAACAAATGCCTATGATAAAAGTAATGAATATTATGTTCAAGATTCCTTTGAGTTTTCTGAATTTGCTAATAACAGAATAGTTCCAATTAATTATGAAATTATTAGTCTAGATGTTGTCTCACTTTTTACCAATATATCTTTGGAATTGGTTTTGCAAAGTATTGAAAAAAACTGGGAAGAAATAACTAAGGTATGTAATCTGTCTAAAGAAAAAATGATAATGATAATCAAATTCCTTTTCGATTCTACTTATTTTAAGTTTAATAATACTTTTTATAAACAAATCTTTGGAACACCTATGGGTGCAAATATATCTCCAATTATTGCCCAATATGTAATGGATGATTTATTAAATGATTGCATACCTCAGTTATCATTTGAAATACCTTGGCTTAAGAAATACGTTGATGACATTATTTGTGTAGTTCCTCAAGAAGGTATTGATGAGATTTTAACAGTCTTCAATAATTATAATCCTAATATTCAAATTACCATTGAAAGAGAAACAGACAGAAGTGTTCCTTTTTTGGACACGAAAGTTACACGCTCACAGAACAATACAATCATTATTGATTGGTATACTAAAGCCAGTAGTTCTGGACGTTATATAAACTTTCATTCCTGTCATCCACACAGAATAAAAATTAATATGATTTTAGGATTAAAAAACCGAATAGAAAAGATTTCTCATCCCTCCTTGTCGATAAAAAATCTTCTTAAACTAAAAAACATTCTTTTAAAGAATAGTTATCCTAATGCAATGCTCAATAAATTAATTTTCAATACTCGGCAAAGAATAGAGCCCCAATCACAAGATAATAATAATTCAAGATTAAATGATGGTAATAAAGTTTTCAGATCATTATTCATTTATTCCTAATCTTACATCTCGACTAATAAAAGTAATTAAGAACAAAAACATTCACATTGCAATTAACAATTAAGGCCTTATTTACTAAAGTTAAAGATCCTTTTGACAAACTCCAACAAATTAATTCTATTTATGAAATTCCATGTCTTGATTGTGATTCTGTTTATATTGGACAAACATCCAGAACTCTTCACTCCAGAATAATCTCACATAAAAGTGATATTAGAGTCAGACCTTCTGCTTGCTCTTTATCTGAACATGCCAATAAACAGGACCATCACATCAATTTTCAAGATGCAAAAATACTTGACATTGAACCTAATTTGAATCAAAGAACTTTTATTGAAATGTGTCATATTTTTGGCAATAATAAAAGCATGAATAAAAGAACAGATATTGAGAAACACATATTTACTAAATTTTAAAATAACTTCTAAAAATTCTTAATCTAAAAATATAAAATTTATAACATCATATTGCTTTGTCTCAAATAAACAATTTTACTGTCAATTCAATTTAGTGTCAAAAATAATTTGTCAAGAAAAAAAAAATTTTTAACTTGATATTAACTTCTTTTCTTACTCATTAAGTAGTAAGTAAAAAATTATATTATTAATTAGTGCCATGTTTTTGTAGAAACCTTGAAAAAGGAAATAAAATTTTCCGAAAGCTCGGTTAAACTTTAAAAGAGTATTAATTACCGCCCTCTTGACTGCAGCCCTGTTGAAGAATTTAATTTTAATAAATTATTTATATAATAAATTTGTGTTCACAAATGCAGCGACTTCTGGGTATAGTATTATAGTATAGTATAGCAAGCGGGATACTGGGACACTTTGGCCTTGAAAAAAGATTGCGGATGGCACGTGTTCGTCTGCAGTGACCATCGTTTAAGATCATTGCCCTACTAGAGGGGTTGTTTCTTGTACTAAAGAAGTTACCCTTTAGTTAAAAGGTTTCTAAAACAACTTTTACTTTTTTGAATTGCTACAAGGATCACGAAATTGCCGAGCCGTATGGTTTAGGGTGGGCACCACTGTACATGAAATAATGAAACAAATAAGGAATTTCATTTTTTAAAGCTTGGAAATTTATTCTTAGCACATTTCGATAAATTAACCGGCGAGATTTATGCCAAATATTTGAGGAATCCGCGGGAAAAATTTAAGAATATTTCATATTTGATTTGGAATAGATGGGAGTGTTGAAATTTAGTTTTACTGCAACCTATTTTTTTTCTCATATTCTAGAAGCTCATGGCGAGTAAATAATATTTCCATTTCATTTCCCCATTCGGTTCAACGGTCTCGCATTTATGAAATAAATATTGAATTCGTCAAAACAATATACAGTAATTGAAAGAAGCATGTTCAAAACAAATAACAAACCGGCGCATTTTATAAAAGATCTTATGTTACAATACTTTGTATTTTTTTATTTTATGAGTGGACTCTTCAGATACTCTCATCCAAAGAATACATAAATGTTTCTTGTACCCTCAATTTAATTACATAAAAATGCAGCCTCCTTCAAGGATGCCTTTGACTTTGATGAAATATTTTGTTTGAAAAATAATTTACAATTTTACTGGCGTGTTTGGATAAACTCTATCTACCTGCACCTTATAAATATGAATCATTTTGTGTCTTACTATAATAAATCAAAATTCGAATAGTGGGTGTTAATGAAAGAGTAAAAAAAAACGTGATCACATGCTGTAAGAATTTGAAAAAGCGATGATTCACTTATTTTTTTAGTTCATGCGATAAGAGTCGGTGTAATTAGTGTAAATGGCGCTGCTTTGACATAAACGCAACAACAACAAGAATTACCAAAACGTATATTTACAAACTTTCAACATTTAATCAGTCGCTTTAAATTCCGATTTCGTTCGCCCCGACTCGAAAACCAAAGCAAACACGCCGATAAGAAACAGATATGGAGTTGTTGTTTTTCCTCGGACGGATTTGTTGAACGATTCCGAACACCTACATCTAACAACATTAATCAACTCACGGCAGACGCTTTGAACTATCGTCTTACTAAAACAATAAAAGATAAAGCTCGGAACATTTTTAAACAAACACCTACTGCTCAAACGTGAACATAAAAAAAAAGAAATAAACTTGTGATCTACGGTAAATATTTAAAGTACGCGTTTAGATGCTCGATTGTATTGTTTCAAACACGATTTAATCCCAATCCGATGATTATCGGTTTGCTGGACAGAAACTATCAGACATGATAAAGCAATCTTGTTGCGCATAATTGAGATATGCATTATTTACACTTACGGAATAGGTGTACAATGAGTAGTTACAAAGCACATATACAATCAAAATAACTTTTATAAAATAGTTTAATACATACGACGTGGAAACCGATTTGTGATACATAGCAAGATATGGGACACAAAACACTTTCCAAATTGTATATTGGGCTGAATTAAATAAAGATTCACTCGAAAAATTCCTGAGTACTAACATTTTCGCATAAACTAATTGCGATTTAAAACGGTGGTTAAAGCAAGGCTCATTCTTTCCTCGTTAATACTTTTGCATTTACATAGTAAGCTCCCTGTACGTCCAATCCGATTTATACGTTTATCCTATATGCATTACCCGAGGTGCCGTTATTACATGCCACACCACATTAATTTGACCCTGACCATACGGAGGTCATGTATGTTAAATGGCAGTTAATCCTCCCCTGTTCATATTAGACACTTCCTACGTGCACGTTACGTAGCTAATTTATTTTAAGTGCCTGTTGTGTTACCATGCAGTGCACTCTTTATCTTCCTTATCAAACGTGCGATCACTTGACAATTTCTGCACAATTACCGCTCGATTAGCGAAACGAAAGTAATGGGGAGTAGAGTAGTAAAGTGTGACGAATTTCAATTATGTACTTTAATAGAGCCACAAGTTTTAAAATAATTTAGACTTTCTTTGGGGCGTCCTTGAAAGGAAATTGGATTGCTAATTAAAACGTAACTGGATACTCCAACAAAAATTATTATAGTACAAGTACAGGTACGTAGTTAAACATTTCATAAATTACACAAAAAAGTTAATTCGTAAGGAAGCTTCTCTTTTGATTGTATGTTAAAATTACTTACTGTAACACGCCGATGTGTTACTATTGTTTGTTGCCTTTTACGGACAACTAAATAAGTAATAAATGAATCCAAACAAATAAACAAATTTAAATTTATTAGCAAGTTAATTTACTGGCAACTGAAAGATTATCGTCTGCGAGAATTTAGCGCGTATTTATTTTCGGGGTAACTCGGCAGAATTTCCAAGAAAAGAAAAGGTCAGTTTTATTGTTCCAGGCAGTCCGGCTAGACGAATTTCTACCTGACACTACGGGGCTCCTATATCATGCAATAATACACTACCATAAAGCTACGCTTGGCGCCAGCTCTTCGAAGAAATTATCCGAGTTACTTTTGTTGATATTTCTAAACGATTTTCAATAATTAAATGGCTCGTGATTGCTAATTCGGACGGATTCTACTTGTGTCGTTAACCTGTTCTTATTTAATCCCGGTGAGACGGTTATAAATATGAGATAGCAGGAATTGGATACTTAAAAAATAAAAATGCGGACTTAAATTTAATTAATTTATTTATTGTAAATCAAGGGAAAAAACTCCGGCTTCTTGGCGCTCTGCAGCCTTGAAGCATGAGTGTAAAAACCCTATTTTTTTATTACTGTACAAATGAAACACACACAAGAAAAATTACGATCGTATAAGAAATACAGTAGAATTCGTTTAACGGCTTTCTCGTTCGAATATCGTGGCGAACTAACTAATTCCAATTACACAACTGGTGGGTTTTTTATGCTTGTCCCAAACAATATTTGTGTACTGACTATTCAATTTAAATGAATAATTAATTTGTTTTCAAAATTACGTTATCTTGGTACTCGTGTTTAACACTTCAATCGTACTCTAAGACACGCTCTGTATATCAACCAGTGCACAGCGGCGTTGTGCCTACAGTGTACTTCCTTAATGAATGTAATTGATTAATTAATCAGATACTGGGGAAGTATGTGATACAAAATGCAACCCAGGCGATCAATCTGCGAGAGAATCAATAGTAATCGCTCGTTTTTCAGGGGAGCTCTCCTTATATAACCTAATAACGCTGCGAAGTGGGGAGTCTAGCTCAACCGCTACTTTCGCTATTGAGGTGGAGGGTCAATGCCTCTCGCTTTATTAATTAACCTCTGATTGCGTTGTTTCGACGATGATCTAACCTGTACGCAATGGAATGTTTTGACCGTTTTTTACGACGCTCTACTATGGGTAGTTATGGCCTTACGGTCTCAAAGCGGATCACTTCTAATTCACTACAGATCTCCCGACAAAGACTACACTCTGGTCCACACACAGCGTGTGATGGAAACTCGGTTGAGAAGATGGCTATGATTATGTGATTCAGATACTGGGAATTAATTTGTGCTGGTCACACTTGATTTTAGCGGCAGATCTAACTTGCCTTAGACCAGTGTTATGAAACAATCGATTTCACTGCGCAAATCGAAAAGCACTCTGTTTTCGTGTTTCCAATTTGCCAGAGAATATCGCAAAAAGGATTAGCTAATTTTACAAAAATACCCTGTAGAGGAATTGCACTATAAATTGAAAGCGTCGACTGACTGCCTCTGGTCGATTTAATTTACAGAAACGCCAAACAACTAGTTTAATAATTTATCTAACAATGGTCAATCAACGCCACTACAGTGGATGCCACTGACTTACTTTTGACTTTGGTTCGGATGCAAATTAAGACTAAGAATAAATTTCACAAACCAAGCAGTACTGAATTTTATAGATTATGGAAATTTAATCATTTAACCCCACCAATTTTGTAACGAATAATATACAAATTAGAGCAAATTACCTAACTCCGTGCCGCGGAATAAAAATCCAAATTCACGCACAACACAAAATTTTAGATCCACTTCGCGGATTAAATTACGCGTCACGACCGTGATATTTAATTGTATTTTAATTGGCTCTCAAAACACTGATCTTTTATACGAACCGGACTAATTAGATTATAACCTCTAGTGAAATTAATTAAAGAAATCAGTAAGTAACTCAAAGCAAGCTGCCCAGCATGAATAGATACGACTGATCGTGTTCAAAGCGCGTAGCTATCTCCCTGTAATTTTAAAATTCATTTTTCAACTGCCCCTAATTAAGGCCCCTCCCTTGATCGGAAAACAAAATTCAAGATCGCTTTGGCCAATAAGATAGCTTCTAGCATTCAAAAATGCACGCCCTACAGTTCCTAGAAATGCGTTTTTCGACTTCACGAGCCCACCCGTGATGCCCCACACGTCTGCAGCGTCTGTAAATTTTCAAATTATCCTGACGTTTTTATTATTTCCTGCCTTTTGCAAGTATCACTTTCTAAACAGACGTATTATCTTACAGAACTTAAATGCGTGTCGAATTTCAACTTTGAAAGAAAACCAAACGTGCATTAGAAGTTCGTATGACAGATTTATATGATAGTTAGTTCGAGAAACTATTGAAACGAGCCCCAAATACGATAAGAATTTATGCTGGTCCGCCCCGGTTATATGAAGTGGCCCTATTGACGGACCCCATGCCTGGCATCCTTGCTTTCCCTTACGATTTCAGACAAGTGTACGTTTGTTCACTTTCAAAACAGCCTCCTCCCGACTCCCGTGACAAGAACCATAATTGTAATTATTCATGTAAAAATTATAGTTACATTCAGAACATGCTATTTGTTTTATATACAAATTCGCGACCGTTTCATTACGAAGCAAGTTTCATTTATATTGCAATTTTATTATTACTCTAATCATACAGGTTGCTGAAAGTTGTAGGTTGAATCCTTTTTGTGACTGTACACCTACAGTACCAGCGAATGACTGATGTTTAGTCACACCCTGTACAATTACTATCAATCTTTTTGCAGTCGTCTGTTTGTTTCGTCCTTTCGAACTCGTTATCCGAAGCAGGAGCAAACATGACATGATTGCTCTTTATAGCCAAAAAGCTCATTATTAATTAGATCGCTTGAAGACTTGTTAATTCAATTCATTTAAATTAAAAAACGCAATCACATGAAGCCTATTAATAAAACAACGATGTGATTATAAGTGTACAACATAATTAGCAAGATGCCAGAAGGTAGCAAACATAATCTCCAGAAATTCATTGTGGCTAACTAAATGTTTAATGTTCCTTCTTGTCCATTGTTTAACTTTATCGACCGTAATAAGCAAGACATAGTTACAAAACTTTCAAGGTTGCACACCCGATAACTACGCAATAATCAAACAGGATTCCGTGATTCCCATTGGGCGGCGGAAATTATTGTAATTTATTTGTTGACATTATAGAAATTTTGAAAGTGGGACCAGTTTGTTGATAAAATAAACTCGGCAAAAGCAAAAACAAATAACGAATGAATTCCTTCGAATTATAATTGCATAAAACGCTACACGTGACTTTAAAACACCTTGCATTTTGTTGCTTGCAATCAGCCTTGCAAATTCTACTTTTTAATGGATGGATTACTCACAGAAAATGACGAAGTGAATTGTATATGTGCAAAATTATGCGTAACGCAGAAAAATCAGTATCCGTATGCATGGTATGTTAATCATTTTACTGATGTGATAAAAACGTGATAGATAAAACAATGTTGAAGTGTAAACACATTGTGATAAACTTCACGATTTTGACTGACTACATAATATACCGTATTCTGAAACAGTTCCTGTATAACGGCATCCGCATAATACTCACGATTTTTTTCCGCATGAAATAATAATAAAATAAATATTCATAAACCCGATTTATAACGTAGCAAGGACGCAATTCGAATTTCAGATTCCACATGGCACTTTTAAATACCCCACAGGAACCCACATGAACTAAATTATTTATCAAACACGTCCAGCTATTGCAACATACCAAAATAACCGAAGGTGCAGATTGCCATTAGCAAAGATTTAATATTAATACACACACAACCTTGGACGCTGAAAAAAAAATAGCAAACAACACCTTGACAGCTACGGATAGAATACAAAGCAAACAAAAATATCTAACAGTAAAAGCCTGAGCGTTGTTAAAAATAATCAGTTGCAGCAAGAGCTGACCTTGTCTTTAAACGCAACCTTGATCCAATAAAAACCGCCATTGCTTGACCTAAAAACTAATAAGTTCTGGCACTCAAAAAATGTTATAAATTTAGTTTATTGCAAAAGGATTTCCGTCGTTAAATCAAATCGTCCTTTGCACGGAGATACAGTGAAAGCTCTCCTTGCGCGGACATCTCTCATAGCCGGACATTTTGCTTGGAAATTTGGCCCTATAGTTTCCAATGTAAAAAGCGTACATTCTAATAACCGGACACGGACACTATTTTATTTCCTATAAAAGGATAAAAATCTCCTATAAACGGACGCGAAGCTCTAATAAAAGGACGACGAGCAATGTTCATTAAAGAGGGCAAAAGCGTTTTTTGTGATTTACATTCGGGGAATCCCAAGTCAATATTCGTTCTAGCCATTTCACTTCATTTTCCTTTCTTTCATTACTGTTAGTTATTGAGATTCTTGTATGAGGGAAGAATACATAAGATGGCGTCAAAAAAGAAAATGCTTGCCCTTAGAGAGAAGATGGAAATCGTTAACGTTTTGGACCGAGAAAAAGTGTCAGTTCGAGATTTAGCAAAGAGATTTAATATTGGCAAAACGCAGGCGGCACACATCGCAAAACAGAAAGAAGATATAAGGAACAAGTTATATTAAGCACCGTCCTAGTAGCCTATGCATTCTTGATTGTCGACAATATCGGTTTTAATTTTCACAAATAAAAATAGCAAATCCAATGGATTGTCCATGATATTAGTGACTATTTAAATTTTGAAAAATTAGTTATCGAATAGAAGCCTCGAGTCACTATAAATTGAAGGTTAAATTTCCAAATCTGTTTATTAATCAATCATCCAATAACAATCTTGACTAAAGTTGACTAGTTGACATGTTTCGGAACAATTTCCATTATCAAAACTATTTAAGTCGAATCCGCAAGCGTAGCCATTTCTAAACTAGGAGGTTTCTCGAGGCTTCTATTCGATAACTAATTTTTCAAAAAATAAAAATAGGGCGCGAGAAGGAAAGAAAACAGCCTATTGGTTGGATATTAAGCTCCGCCCTAAAACTTGTTCTACGTAGAATACTCGACTATTCCATTCTTAATTGTTGTTAGGCACCGCCCTCACAATTGACGCATTCTTCAAGGTCGACCGTTTCAGTTAACTTTAACAAATCAGAACAGAGCGTGAGAAAGAAAAATTTCGCCCTATTGGTTGCGTATTTATACCAAATAAGAATAGTGTGCGAGTGCGAGAAAGAAAGGAGACAACTTATTAATTGAATGTTAAGCACCGTCCCGGTAGCCTTTGCATTCTTGATTGGCGTCAATATCGGTTTTAATTTTAACGAATAAAAGTAGGGCGTGTGGAAGAAAGAAGGCGGCCTATTGGTTGGGTATTAAGCTCCGCCCTAAAACTTGTTCTACGTGGAATACTTGACTATTGCATTCTTAATTGTTGTTAAGCACTGACACATTCTTTATTGGCGACTATTTCAGTTTTAACTTTAACAAATCAGAACAAAGTGTGAGAAAGAAAAAACTCGGCCTATTGATTGTGCGTTAAGCTCCGCCCCAAAGGCTCTTTTGATCTTAATTATTGCCTCTTGGGACCGAATGTTTAAAATTTTTAAAAAGTAAGGATAGTACGCGGGCAAAAGAAAAAAAGATGACTTGTTGGTTGAATGTTAAACACCGCATTAGTGGCAGGTGGATCTTTGATATTAAGCTCCGCCCCCAAACCCAAAGGCTTTTCTAAGAAAACTCGATCTTAATTAAATTGCTCTTACAAATTTTAAGAAGTAAGAAAGGAGACGGCTTATTGGTCTGGTATAAGCAAGCTCCACATCAAATATTGCTGGACGTTAGTCATTCGACTATTTCGTTATAAATTACAGTCCCATGGGCGGGTCTGTAAATTTTAACATATAAGAATAATGTTTCTATTGGTCGCTATTAAGCTCCGCCCCAAAGAGTGTCATGATCTGTAAATCAGTAGCACAGTCATGTGTTTGAAGCAGCGAATTTCTATTTTTGTTTCTTTTTTTGCAAACATTTATTCTATTTATTTTTAATATTGTTGTTTTTCTGTTTTCTGTGAGGGCTTGACAAATTTGGAGAAAGAAAAGATCAAAGAGCTTCAAGGAGCGACGTCAGAAAAGTCGATCGATTGTCTTGTACTTGCATATGCCGAAGAAAATGTAAATAACGATCGATGCTCGTTTGTTTGTTTTCTTTTTTATTTAGAATTTTTTTCAGTTAAGGAAGAGCAGCGCCATCTGTGATGAAGTAGGGGAACGATTTCCATACAATTCATTTTCGTTTAATTTTCTTCTCCTTCACTCGACGATTTAAGTTGAACTTAATTATTTATTGTTTCATTCTTATTATTATTCTTTTTACTATCTTTTTTTTGCAGAAATCGTTGGCCATAGCATGTGTTACACAATCCACCGTCTTTTCTTTAAACGATCACTTTTTATACTTAAATCTAATCACGTCTTCAAAAGGTTTGGAGGTTTGTGATAACACTCACAAGCATCACTTTTGTCGTACAAAAATGTAAGGAACATTCACGAAGAAGAATTTCCAAGAAGTAACAGTTTTATCAAACTGTACAGAATATCGCCAAGAGATGGCGTGCTCTCTGGAGAAAAGAAAAGCGTTTTCTTTTCCTGTACGAAAACCATTGCGAAAGTTCGAGAGGTAAAGGTTCATAATTGGGAATATTGTACAAAGTGATTGTCGGTAGGGTTCAAAGATGGCGCTGTTTGCAAATTAAAAAAAAAACTTTCAGTTGTCATTTTCGTGTTTTTTGAGAAAGGAAGCCATTCTTGAAAAAATAAATACTGCTTTTGAGAAAATTCGAAAAACGAAAAGAATACATATTATACAAAGTGATCATCGATAGGATCCACAGATGGCGCTAATTGCGGTTAAAGAAGTTGTCAGTTTTCATTTTTGTCTTTTTGGGAAAGGAAGGATTTTCTTTTTACTGAAAATACCGTTTTTGAGAAAACTCTAAAGATTCAACATTTTGAATATTTATCAAAAGTGTTAACTTTTAACAAAACTGTGAACCAAAGATTCCCAAACTGTGGGTCTCGAGTCCCTGGGGGGGTCTCATTAAAGAACTGGGAAGTCGCGAGAGGATTTCAGAAATAAGTAAAAATATATATATGTATAATAAAAAAACAATCAAATAACCCTTGACTTTTATATTCAGTCTTTTTCTTAATTTGTTTTGGTAAACATTTAGAAAAAAATGTCTATCAAATGACATCAAAAAAGATAATATGCATATCCGTTTGAACAAAAAGTTGCCAACGTTTGACGTAACAGATGACATTAGAACAAAGTGAAACTCTTATCATCAATTGGTAGTATTTATGGAACCATTTTATATGATTTTTTCCCCTTATTCAAATCGGACTATAAATGTTATGCCTCGAAGAATTTCTTTTAGCTCACACCCGGTATAAAGCTAATTTGAAATTTCTAGAAGGCTCCAGTGCCATCCAGCACTCTCTCGAACATAGTGGAAAGTTTCGGAAACACGAGGAACAAAGACATGGCCAGGCTACATTAACATTCACTGACGTGTATGTATGGCCGTTTCAATTCGACTTTTAAAAATTTTGACGGGTACTCCCCTCAGCGCCTCTTGTGAGTTTTTAAGTAATTGCAGTTGTCATTACGTTACTATGAGTAGTTCTGTAGTATCTTTAATAGGGAGCGCTGAGGGGAGTACTCCATGGCATGCTTTCTCGGAATTGAATCTTAAGCGAACTGAAACGGCCATACATACACGTCAGTGAATGTTAATGGAGCTGGCCATGAACAAAGAAGAGGAAATTGCGCTACTTGGTGAGAGATGGCGCAAATAACAAATTTCATTACTTGGCGATAGATGGCGCCAGCAGCAAAGAAATAAATTGAGCAAATTGTTAACAGATGTAAATATTTAAGAAAGATATTCTTTTCTATAATTTCCAAATGTTCTTTTATTGCAAACTAGTTTCATCTATAAAGGCATCGTCAGTGCATCAAACCTTCAAGTTAAAAATACATAATAGTAAAATATAATATTAAGTTAACAATAAAAATTACTTACGGGTATTTTATAAAATTAAGATTGTAAATTATGTGTAGAATAGATGTAAGTTGTATGTATTTTTTTGTAAAATGTCATGAAATAATAATTAATAAATATCTGAAGAACGTAAAATTTAGCTGTGTTTTATTAGATACAGGTTACGAATTCAAATACACGATTTCCAATCAATTGAACTAAAGAAATTATTTGTGTTGAAAAAAGTTTGTTCATTAAGAATAGCATTAGGAAACAAGAAAGCATGTAAAAATATTTCTAAATTTTCAGCAATATCTAATTTGGTACCTTTCAAAAAATTATGTAATAATGTTGTGTTAATTGTAGGGTCAAAATTATAGGAAGTTTCTAAAAGGTGGTTTGCAAAACTAGAATCAGATTTATTTAAACGTAAAGATCGTAAGTGTTCTTTAATTCTAATTTGAAGACTTCTTCCAGTTTGTCCAATGTATACTGCTTGACATGAATTACAATTTAATGAATAAACTCCGCTTTTGGAAAAATTATCAATCTGATCTTTATTTTTACAAAATAAATTTGAGAAATTAACTTGATTTGAAAATGAAATTTGTATTCCTAATGTTTTTAATAATTTCTTTAGTTTGACTGACAAAGTACCCACATACGGAATAGAGAAAAAATTATTTATTGAATTATTATTTTCTGTAATTGTTGGGAAAATGATGTTGTTTAGTAATTTATTTCTAATTTTTTAAAAAATATTATGTATTGGTTTAATAGGAAAGTCATTAAGATAAGCAATTTGGATGATTATACTAATTTCTTTTCTAAAATTTATTTCATTCATAGGAACAGAAAAAGAACGATGAAAAAATGATTGAAAAGCAGCAAATTTATGTTCGAAAGGATGAAAAGACTTAAAATTTATGCAATTATATGTTTGTGTAGTTTTAAGAAATATTTTATATTGAAGAGAGTTATTAAATTTCGTTATTATTAAATCTAAGTAATTAATTGAATTATTAACTTCTTTTTCTAAAGTGAATTTAATTTTTGGATGTAATGAGTTAAATTCATCTAAAAGATTTATAAGAGAAGAAGATGGACCGTCATAAATAATAAGAATGTCATCAACATATCGAACATAAAATTTAATATATTTTTTTTTTTCAATTTCAACATTAATGTTAACAGATGTTGTCAATTATTATGAATGAAGCTGAGTACGGCAAGAGCGGAGATTACCAACGAAATTCTTGCCAAAAGGAGGTCTCGGTTTAAATAAGTTTGGAAACCGCTGCTCTAGTCGAAACAAGGACCATCAACGAGTCATCAATTAAAAATTTAATCAATATTCGTTCCTTGACCGGTGATTGTAAACTTAATTAGTTAATACTCCCTCATCGTGCTTTTTAAAGTTTTTAGTGCTTTTAGTCCATTAAACTAATTAAAAAAGTTCAAAAAAATCAAACAAATGATAAAGGGAAATAATGAGTGAAACGAAAAGTATAAAATAACAAAGGCAGTAATAAAGGAGACGTGGGAAGAGTTGAGAGAGCAAATATAGAATACAAACTAAAGCTACTTTGCAGAGCATTAAAATTTGGCTGTACAATAAAATCCCGGACACATCATTTGTACAATGTAAACCTCACTTTAACATTTTTGACGTTTAATACATACACCTATGCAAAATGTCACTAGTAATTCTGACGTTTAATACAAATTTTGACAGAAATATAACCTCAATAAAAGCCTGTTTTATCAAATTTGTGAACGACATGTCAAATTCTTGTCCGGATTTTAATATTTTTAAAGACTTTTTCGAATTCATAAGCGTAGCTACTAATTTCAAAATAAATATTGCTGTGTTATTAATTATTATATTAAAGCCCACACTTTGGGCGACAATTTAATTGCTGTGTTATCTCAGGATATTTTGGACAATTCTTGTTCAAGTTCTATTATTTTACTTTCTTTGTTGTTTCTCCTCTCGGAAGCTCTTCTTCGATGATGAATTTTGCAGTGTGTCTCATAGGGCCAGTTGTACAAAGTAGGTTTAAACTGACGCTCAATAGGATCTTAATAACATATGGCAATTAATGCATTCATAAATAAAATTGATGCGATTTTGTTCACTTTGAACCTGGTTCAGTTGAGCGTCAGTTTAAATCTCCTTTGTACAACTGGCTCATAGACCGCTTTCTTGGTTGTAGAGTGCATTTTATGTGATAATTTTTGGATGTAGATGGCACTCGCGGGCCTTCACATTCGAAAATATCTAATGTCAGAGTTGACTGTGTGTATGTGTGGGTGTATAATAGAGAAAAAATGTTGTAGAAGAAAAACGTAAAACGCAGTTTATTGTATCACTTCATGTAATTAATTTTCACAAACTAATTATTCCGCATGAAGAAGTTCGGGATTTTAAAGGAAAATTATAATATTAGGTCGGGTTTTTCACAAAACCTTTCCATTCTATACGTTGATCCAGCAAAGGTTAACTCGAACTACGCGCGGCGGCGGTTTTGTAGGCGTGACGGGCCGTAGTTCACGCGATAACTAACACAGCGCCCTCACTCGTTTATTCTCCCAACTTCTTACTATAACCTAGTTTCCTTTACACGTTGAATTATTTAAATTATCCTAATATTTACAATTGTAAACATAATTCCTACGTATTTGGACCTTAAAAAATCTAAATAATTTGCTTATAATAAATAGTTAATTTTAAAATCAAATATTCTAAAACACGCTGAATACATTATCCTATAATTTATTTTATTATTTTCATTTTTTTTTCTTATGTTAAAAAAATACGTACTGTTCATTAACACCGTAATACCAGTGAGTATATAGGTACTATTAAGAGAGAGATCGTGTGATAGGTTTTAACGTACGTAGTAAAATGTAGGCGAGAGGAAAACAACGTGAAGAGAGTGTGTATGTAAAATGCTGCCGCTGTCGGACAGTTTTGAACTGCTATGTTTGGGTTTGATGCATCACTTGTTGGATGACGAGAATCACGAGTATCACATTTCACCGATAGATGATACGCGTTTCTGAGGGTTTAAAGGGTGAGGGGAAGGAACTGTCAGTAGGCGTGTCGCTGATGAACCCTCACCAAAAATTTTTACGAAGACAAATGCGTGTATTCTGTCGCCGTTGAAATTTTCCGTGTGCATTCAGTGTTGACTAACGAGTTAAGAATAACAGGAGAGCTACACTAACAGTAGTTTCTCGTCCAAACTGGTCACTAAATACAGTCGCTGTATGTCATAGGGCCAGTTGTATAAAATGAGTTACCCATTCGATCAACTTTCCTCCACAATTAACTTGACCGAGTGATTACCTCGTTTTGTACAACTGGCTCAAAGGCGCACACAGTCGTTTTACAAAATTCTGGAACGTCAACAAAACCCACAGTTCAACATTGTTTATAAAACACTTACTATATTAAGTTTAACTAAATAAGATGCGAGAAATGTCAATTGTATTCCTATGTTGTTATGGTCGCAAATTACACCTCCTAGAGCATCTTGGGCATATAATCACATCTCTCACTCACGATTTTTAATATATTTTGTGTTTCTCTCATCTGTTTTAAGAAGTCTTGTGTTTACATATTTCCTTGACGACAGGAGCATTTTTCACAATGTTGAATTCCTGTCAAATTTTGCTACAAATGCTGCAGTCCCGTGTAGATTATGATGTTTACTATACGTAGAAAAAAAATTCATTTGATTGTTTATTGAGTGTGTTTTAGGGCTTTTAGGCGTATATTGGGAAGGAAGTCGGGCCCCTTAATCTCAAAATACTATTTTACTGTCATATGATCCGAATATAAGGACCTGTGGGCGGAGCTTATTTGCGCAGCCTTATGTGGCAATAGGTTTAATTTGATTATTTCGACTTTTGTTCACCTAATTCTACAGTTTCGCAAACCGTGCATCAGTTACTTTATTTATGGCTACGGCATTTACTGGGCATGTACGCCAATAATTAATTTATAATCATTTTTAATAACTAACATTTTTACGTTTGACACTAGAGGGCACCACGCATAATAGTAATCTGTAATCACCAACTGAACTAGACTCTTACAGACTCTCATAGCGACACGCCATCTATATAACGACTCAACTAACAGAAGAGTTCACGAAGAGCCATCTATCCAGCGACTCACTTTTAGGTATACGCATTTTTAACCCGTCGTGATCTCTCTTATTAGTACCTATATACTCACTGGTAATACGTTCGTTTTCATCAAAGTTAGCAAAAAACATCGATTAATAAAAGTCAATAAACGGTAACGGGCAAATTACATTTTCGTTTAAAAAGTTTAAAAATATAATAACTCCTAATATTTGGATTGATTCGGCCTTTACTTGATGAAAATTCATTATCACACTTAATGAAAACACTAAAATAGCGAATTTTCACAAATTTTATTAGTTTAAAACATGACAATTGTTTCGACACACAGTGTCTTCGTCAGTACACACGTCAAAACACATCTGACGAAGACACTGTGTGTCGAAACAATTGTCATATTTTAAACTAATAAAATTTGTGAAAACTCCTAATATTTTATTATCCTACGATTGAAATATTGCTTTCGATTTAGATATTGTAAAAGTGTCACGACATCAGAATTCGATGTGTAAACAAGACGTACAGATACAAAGTAATAATAATACAATATCCTTCATGTTTGAAATATCGAATTTGTTATCGGTTTTGATAACATTGAAAATTCTCTTGTATGTGTGGGATTTGCGCTGGACTTTTATATACAGTATATATCGTATTCAGGAAATAAAGAAAGAAAGAGAGTGAATACACTTTTATAAGAATTTTTTTTTGGTGGCAGGACTGCCGAAGAATTTCCCCATGAATTTGGCATTCCGAATTCTTTCGGAAGGCCGTCGAACGATAACCCAACGATTTGTTGTTGTATATTTATCGCTCGAATTAACTTTCGGCCGTGTTTTACCTTATCGCATGTATGTAAGTAAAACCCGCCGCTTATCGGCTTTCCGTTCGCTGGTTGATGCGGAAACGGATTTTTGTTATAAATCAAAAAGCTTCGGGATAGAACGCAGACTGATGGGGGTCACGGTCGACGGCTATTTGTGGAAGCCGCCTTAAATTTAGAGATGGGAGATTCAAACATGTTTTGCGGCGAGATTGGGGATTGTATGTGCCTTGAGTTACTGTAGTAGGTATTTCGATGAAAATTACATGCTTTTAAAACGCCTGTTATGCTAAATTGATGCGGCTATTTTTAACAATTAGAACAGGGGCAAATTCTCGCTTTTATATTTAACTTGGTAAGCCAGCGAAAAGGAATGTGTACTTAGTTCACTAACCCAGGCTAAGTGTCGTTTAACTGAAGTCGATCTCCTCCCAGTAGGCGTGAATGGATCTTTTCCAAGTGGTATGTGCACAATATCTAATATTGTTCAATTATTCTGAACGGCGAAATTAAAATTAATGTTGGTTGGCATCTGTGTAGGTTTGTATAATTGATGCGTCAGCAAAGAACAGAGTCATTATTTTTTTTTGTGGAAATTATGCATACATTACCATATTAAGACCAGCAGGTTCATTTTGGGATGGGACAATTAAAATTTGTTCCACAAAAGTGGTTCAAAATAAACCATTCGTTTAACGTTAAAAGAAACAAAGAATTTCTTAATATCCTCATTTCAAATTTTTCAAAGAATTGATTTGCTTTGATGGTTTAGTAACAACATTCTTTGAATGCCTAAATTTAGAACAACGAAATAAAAATTCAGCTATTTCATCGTAGAGTGATTGTTGCTCAATTAAGCAAGGTATGAAAACGAAAAGGCAATTTTCACATTGCGGCATGTTCTCCGAACGTGTCAGTTGAGTAATGTCATTTGAATGGAAGGTGAAAAGTACAAAGTTATTTTGTTCGTGCGTTTCGTCTTGCTAATTATTCCAGCCTTGCGTATTTTCCCAGGCCCAACGTTCATTTTACTACAACTTCCTCGAGAGGTCCGTTGCTTTCGTTGCATAATCTGCAGACAATCTCGCTTATCTAACACAATTTCCCCGCACCCTGAGAAGAAGCATTGTTACAGAATGCGATTGTTTGGAGCCTTTAAATTCCGAAAGAATAATTCTATGCGCTTACTCTAAATATCGAAGCAGAGATTAATTTTCCCTTGGCGTAATGAAGTATGCATTGTTTTCCTGTCTGTCATAAATGCGTCGTTGTGAATGGGAAGTTTCGATTTAATAAGTGTCGTCTACGTTGCAATATTAAGGTGAGTCACGATCCGTGTTGGGAAATTTTCGCCTGTCTTACGTAATGAATTATTCAAAATGTTTACCTTCGAAAGTGTTCGCATCTAATTAAATGCCTTCAACATGTAAATATTGGTCTTTTGGTTTTTGAATAAATTCATTAAAAAGTGTGGGTTATAAAAGGATACTTTCCAAAAATCTACCTCACGTAAATGTTGAAACTGTTCAACTCGTTGATCACTCACAATCAGTTGCTTAATGACTGTTTCTAAGAAAATCAACAATGGATGTTGTTATTGTCCATTGCTAAGCACATTTAGTTTACAAAGCGATACTGAGTCTGCGTTCTAATTGCAAACCACAGAGATGTCGGTAGATACGTATATTTTAAAAAGGAAGTCATTCGTCTGTTATCACTGTAGATTTATAATGTTTGTACAGTGCAAATATGGTTCGCGAAATTTAAGAAATGAGAGCTCGGTTTTAGAAGTTGAGCGTTCTGGCAGGATTTCAATAATTGACGACGTTTCGGGAGCAAAATTGGAACAAGATCCTTTTGTTGGCAGAAACGCTTTCTGCAATATCTTAAACTTATCGTCACTTTACGATTAAGTTTTAAAATATGCCGGGTAGATGTTTCTTGACTTAACGAAATGAAATTTATTAATTAGAATCCGGACTGCTTCTATAATAAGACTGTACAAAATTTTATTTGTTGTAAATTTTGCTGCAAGTCGATTTCATTGAGAAGTACAGTGAAAGCTCTGATAACACTGGGCAACAAAATTGAAATTTTTTTTTGCCTCGTTCAACAAATTATTATTTTTGGATCACTTACCAATAGATAAAAGCAAATATGTGAATTAAAAAAAATAATTGGCTCTGGTTGGAAAAATATTTATTTTTCAAAGAAGAAAGAACGATACATTTAACACATCAAAATAAACATTAATTTTTAATTTGTTGTGCTCTTTTTCGCATGTCGCTTATAAGTAGCTTCTGGACTGTCCCTTACAAGAGTCCAGCAATAATCCGCCAACATTGAAGCAGTCCATTTCCCTTGGTATCGTTTTTCCATTGCGGCAATATCCTGGTGAAAACGTTCACCGTGTTCATCGCTAACTGCTCCACAGTTAATAGGAAAAAAATCTAAATGTGAATGAAGAAAATGTAACTTCAAAGACATGTTGCAACCTAGTCTTTCATACGAGAGCAACAGATTTTGCACTAGTGTCTTGTAATTGTCAGATTTTGTGTTGCCTAAGAAATTGCTCACAACAAGCTGAAAACTTTTCCATGCGACCTTTTCTTTTTCAGTCAAGAGACTCTCAAATTCTTCGTCATAGAGTATTTTTCGAATCTGAGGACCCACAAAGATGCCTTCTTTAATTTTCGCGTCACTGATTTGAGGAAATTTGTTTCGCAAATACTGAAACGCCCGCCCAGTTTGATCAATAGCTTTGACGAAATTTTTAATAAGTCCGAGTTTGATGTGAAGGGACGGAAGAAAATCTTTATTTGGATCAATTAATGGCAAATTTTGAACATTTTTAGAACCTGGGACAAACGATTTACGAGGCAACCAGTTCTTCTTCTTATATTGTAGCGTCCTAGCCCTACTGTCCCATTCACAAAGGAAGCAACAGAACTTTGTGTATCCCAGCTGCAACTCTAACAAAATAGCAACCACCTTCAGATCGCCACAAATATGCCATTGATGTTCGTCGTAATTCACACCGGTTAAAATCTTTTTCATATTACTATAGGTCTCTTTCATATGTGCTGCATAAGCAATTCATTATTGCACTTCCATTATGCAAGAGCACAGCCTTTAAACTCAACTTTGACGAATCTATAAATAGGCGCCATTCTGTTGGATTATGCTCAATTCCCAAAGCCTTCATTAGGTTGTCTACATCAGAACAAAAGACAAGATTGTCTTCCATGGCAAAAAATTCTACTAAATCCTTGTGACGGTTTCGGTAAATGCTCGTATTCACGTCTTTTTCAAGCAGATGCCACTGTTTTAATCTTGACCCAAGCAACTCAGCCTTAGACTTTGGTAAGTCTAGATCTCTAACCAAGTCGTTTAATTCAGCCTGAGTGATTCTGTGCGGCTGTTCTGGAGTTAACGTAAAATTTGAATCCTGAAAACTGTCCCTATCTGTTCCCAGCAAATCGGTTTCATCTTGGTCAATTGCACCAAAAGAACAACTGGCTACAGGTTTAGGCACAGGCGAGTTTTTACTGTGAGGAACAGGGCGGGTTGCTGAAGGTAAATTTGGATATTTTATTGTCCATTTCTTCTTTTTAGTGTACCCATTACGCAACGGTGGCATCATACAAAAGTAGCAATCAGTTAAATGATTTGATGGTTCTCTCCATAGCATAGGTACAACAAAGGGCATGGATTTCCTTTCTCCTTTCATCCACTTTAAGAGCGTTGAGCTGCATGTTAAACATGTCCTGTGAGAAGCCCATTTCTTATCCTGGTGACCGATATCGAATCCAAAATACAAACGATATGCGTTTTTAACCGAAGCGGATATGTTTCGTTTTTGTTTTGTAAAAGTAACTTCACCACATGCGTAACAAAAGTTATCAGCTTTGTTAACACATTTATTTCTCGACATGATTAACAAGACTGTTGCAAACTGTCAAACTGTGCATGAAAAAAATCGATATAATCCATAGGTGACTACGATCCTCATAAAAACCGTGCAAAAATACTAAAATGAATAATGTGAAAAAAATAATCTCATCAAATTCAGAGCCAATCATGAGTTTTAATGTTTATATTCTTTATCAGAGTGACAAAACCCACTGTTATTAATTAGCTGGTTGCGGTTCTGAGGCAAAATCATTGCTGCCTAGTGTAAGCGGACACTTACGGTTCCAAAAAATTTGTCCGATTATGGGAGGTGTCCGTTTAATAGAGAGAGCTATTATAAAACAAAAATTTACAACGTGTTTCCATTTATTTATTATTTATTTTTAAAAAAGTGCAAAATATAAAAGGTTAAAAAAACAAAAGCATCAAAAAACGATATAAAAACATGTACATAACACTACTTCTTGTAAGTAAGATACTACGTACAGAGAAGGTAAAACTATTGTATTGATTTTTTAACAAACTCTAAAATACTTGTTTGACGTATCTTTTCCAATCTATGTTGAATAATACGGTTCTGAAAATGCGTTTCAAGACGCTCAAATGTAATAAAATCATGTACTGAAAATGTTTTCAATATGGAAATGGTATGTAGGGCTTCATCATAGGATTTTATGGATTCAGCAGCGCAAGGTACAATTTCCACCTTTTCACCTTCTGATTCATCATCACTACTCTCGGATTCATCAACTTTTAGGGAAAGATCAGTATTATCGAACGTTTCTTCTTCCGCTTGCACTTTTGGTTCATGTCTATAAATTCTTCTGCTCTTTGAGGGTCACCTACTCCTAAATCTTTTGCATGTCGCCATTAGTTCAGTAAGTATTGCCAAGGGTAGCTCATCTTCTGGGTCGTAATTAATTGAACTTTCTTCACGTTTTTTGAATCCAGCCTTACGGAAACAAGTCTTGATTGTTGTGGAATTTACCTTACTCCATGGTGTCTTTATAAAATACAGAGCCTCTAATACGTTGATAGATTTTGACAGCTCAGACACAATTTCACATAGTCCATTTTTGTTAGAACATTTATCAATATAAGATCTCGATAACAGAATTTAAACTTACTATACCTTGGTCCAAGGGCTAACATACTGAAGTCGTGTTGGAGGGTAAAAACACAATTTCCACTTTTTTTTAGGTTCATTCGATGAGGATGGAATCCGGCGTTGTCCAGAAATAAAAGCACTTTTCTTCTCTGGATGCTCATTCTTCTACCGAATTGAAATAACCATTCGGACATGATATCTTGTGTCATCCAAGCTTCTTTGTTTGACTTACAAGTTGCTGGTAAATCCTTGACGGCAATGTTTTTCAAAGAACGAGGACGAGCTGCTTTTCCAATAACCAATAAATCTTTTTTTCCGCCATCCATGCTTGCGCAAAACAACATAGTTAATCTTTCTTTAGAAAACTTTCCACCAGTGCATTTTGATTCTGATTTAAATGTTAAGGGTTTATCTGCCGATGCACGTAAAAAGAGTCCACTCTCATCTGTACTGAAAACATCCTCCGGTTTGTAACCCATCAACATCGAAGGAAGTTTTTCCATAAACTGGTCTACATCTACTTGATTAACATCTGCCGCTTCGCCAGACGCACTTAAAACTGATATTATGTCGTTTCCTCCACTTTTGCAACCACCTGTTGGATGCACTAAAGTTTTTCTAGCCTAATTTTTCTGCAATATACTTGGCTTTCACTTTCACCAATGGTCCTAATATGGGAATGTTGGGATTACGAGTCTTCGCGAACCACTCAGAGCACTTTTTGTCTATATCGAAATCCTCAGTTTTCAAAAAACTTTTCTTATGCTCAACATTAAAACCAGACTGCCATCAGCTTACTGTATTTATTTAGTGACTGTAAGAAGGTTACTGGATAGGTACGGTAACGCCAATTTTTTTATCTCATTCTCTTCTGTGTCTTTTAATTTGGGGTTAAAGCCAGCTGCGACGTCATCGCAAACTCCATAGAAACAGTAACTTGTTGCGTGTCTATCTACCTTTTTCTTCATAGTATCCTTTTTAATTTGGGGGACGGAAAACGCGGATTGGGATGGCGTTACCTTATCAAGGCAGCAACCTTAACAGGGAAGTTCTTCACTTGTTTTTCTCGAAGAGGGAGCTTTAATAAACGCAGAACCGGGTGCGAGATTTAAATCAGTTTTCTCTCGAAAACTCTGTAGACGTGAGTGAGCGGATTCGTTAATTATTTTATTGAAACTGCAACAATGAAATTATTTTTAATTGAAATAAACAATAACTTTTTGAATCCCGAATTCGTAACATCTGTTTTCCTTTTATCCGAATACCTTTTCATTGTGCGTTTTTATTACTTATTTTATTTCGACGTTCCCATTTCATTTATGCTTTCCTTCACTTTCTCGCTTATTGAGGTTTCTTCCTTGCTATCTTTAGTTTATTGGGTTTCCTCTTTGTCTTCACATTTTAAGTTTTCTAAATTATTACAGCATCTTTTCCAACTTAATAATAATTTAGGTTTTCTAAATTTCACAGTAGTTTTATAACAGACCAAAACAATGAACCGTAGGTAACATCATTCACTGAATGTGACAACATTCTACATGCCCTCTAATGACTGGGGGAAGAACTCTTGAACAGTTCTTCCCCCCATCGTTAGAGGGCGTATTCGAGATGCAACAAATAATCTTAAAGGTGATGAAGAAGTGATGCTAAGAATACAATTTAAATTTCTTCGTCGTGTAAATTATTGTACGCATGCAAAGGGTGGACACTTTTTATAACATTTTATTATTTGTATTCATGTTTTAGTAAATTATTTGGTTTGAATTAAGTAACTAAAACATTAATACAAATAAATATTTAAGAAAGATATTCTTATTAATGTTGAAATTCTCCATGCTGTTTATAGATTTTGTTATAAATATTTAAGAAAGATATTCTTTTCTATAATTTCCAAATGTTCTTTATTGCAAACTAGTTTCACCTATAAAGGCATCTTCAGTGCATCAAACCTTCAAGTTAAAAAATACATAATAGTAAAATATAATATTAAGTTAACAATAAAAATTACTTACGGGTATTTTATAAAATTAAGATTTTAAATTATGTGTAGAATAGATGTAAGTTGTATGTATTTTTTTTGTAAAATGTCATGAAATAATAAATAAATAAATATCTAAAGAACGTCAAATTTAGCTATGTGTTTTATTAGATACAGGTTACGAATTCAAATACAAGATTTCCAATCAATCGAACTAAAGAAATTATTTGTGTTGAAAAAAGTTTGTTCATTAAGAATAGCATTAGGAAACAAGAAAGTATGTAAAAATATGTCTAAATTTTCAGCGATATCTAATTTGGTACCTTTCAAAAAATTATGTAGTAATTTTGTGTTAATTGTAGGGTTAAAATTATGGGAAGTTTCTAAAAGGTGATTAGCAAAACTAGAATCAGATTTATTTAAACGTAAAGATCGTAAGTGTTCTTTAATTCTAATTTGAAGACTTCTTCCAGTTTGTCCAATGTATACTGCTTGACATGAATTACAATTTAATGAATAAACTCCGCTTTTGGAAAAATTATCAATCTGATCTTTATTTTTACAAAATAAATTTGAGAAATTAACTTGATTTGAAAATGAAATTTGTATTCATAATGTTTTTAATAATTTCTTTAGTTTGATTGACAAAGTACCCACATACGGAAAATTATTTATTGAATTATTATTTTCTGTAATTGTTGGGAAAATGATGTTGTTTAGTAATTTATTTCTAATTTTGTTAAAAATATTATGTATTGGTTTAATATTAATTTAATATTAATATTTAATATTGGTTTAAATATTTATAACAGAATCTATAAACAGCATGGAGAATTTCAACATTAATTAATACAAATCATGAAAATTGCATGAAAACTGCTCAAACTGTTAATGGTTTAAGCTAATTTAATTCACAATTAAATTGTTGCAGGTAACAGATTTAATTTACTGTTCATAAAACAAGTAATATTTTCGTTTGAATAAACAGTTTACTAAAAGCGTCATCTTTGGCAATGTATAGTGAAAAGCAACCCCCTTGTTGTTAAATATTTTCATGCACTTCCCGAGAATGGTTTACCTGTTGAATATTTTATAAATTATCCAGGTATAGGATGTACTGGGAGGAAATTAATGTAAAAGCTTTCAATGGCATTCAAATAATAATATATGTACATTTACAACGCGCGTTGAATATTCATGTATGAGTTATTTATCAGGAGCGCAAAGTACTCCGCTAATATGCATGCATGAAACCACGTTTTTGTCAACATTAGCATAACATTAGGGAAATCACATGCGTGTGCAGCAATCGTTTTCATTTGCGCGGCGTAATTATGATTTTCAGTTTCTCAATTTTTTGAGCGTTTGAGGCGCCAACAACAAACAGCACAGTCGACGAACCATAAGAACGCCATTAAGCGCGCTGATAATGTCTCTTTCTGGTCACTAGCTTTATGACTAATGAAAATACCATTAAACTTGATAGCATTTATGACTTTTTTATTTATATCATTTATAGAATTCATGTAATTTACAACCGCAAGAGGCTGCTGCACGTACTCACTCGTAAACCGCTTCATCCCATAGTTTATTCGACGGGCCCAAACGGGTTTTCAAGAACTCGTTTCGATAATATACCCCCTCAACATTTTTATACGTTCAATTTCAATTTTTAAACAAACACGTGCACCGCATACAAACCAGCACACGGGAAAAAGTCAAAAGTTAATCGATCGGTTTTAAACGCCATTAATCTAGAAAATTGTTCGATTAAAAGACTTCCTGTGCTCCAATTTAAATTCTATAAACGTAATGAGTAACTGGACGATTCTATTTCGCTTCGATAATCATCGGGGTCGTTAATACATACTCTGAAAATTACACCTACGCCAATTTCGAATGATTCATTCGTTTCGTCATTCATTCATGTTAAGCAGCATTGACTGGTTTTAATCAAACATAGGCCGGTGGTGTCGTAATTAATTAGAACCTGCAGCCGTTAAATTTTGCTGACCGCTTACGAGGTTGTTATTCAAGTAAAAACCATAAGCTGGAAGAATGTTAGGTTGGCTCGATGTATGTAGCAAGCAACTTCGAGGATTGCTCCTCTTTTACTGCACGACCCACACGTTTTTTTTTTTTTTGGTCACTGGTTATAACGAAATTTGTACTAGATTCTACACACCTACGGAAGACGACATTTTATTTAATTATTTTAATAAAATGTCACGACTGTACTTAAATAATAAAGAAAAGTATAATTTTTAAACACACTCGAAATACATAGCTATAAGAGAATGGGTACAGTAATGGTATGCAAACAGAAAGTATAAAAAAAACGAACTTATGCAAAATTTCTGTTATTAAATTCTAAAAGACATAATTACGGTAAATTTAATTTACTTTGGAATCGCAAACGTTATAATGAAAATAGAAAGTCGACTACATTAAAAGAAAAAAAAATACGAATATGCTGTTAAGTGAAATTAAATGCAATTTACAAGTTGTAAATACAATTTCCAAGTACGTACCATTAGTTTATCCCCGTTTCTGTATAATACAGTTATTTTACTTTCTCTAATGTCAACGATATTTTATTATTTAACACTGTTTGTTACGCGCATCTAGTCTTCAAAATAAATAATTTTTTTTTGCCAATAGTTCGCAGCATTATATATATTGTTACGACTTCGGGTTCACAAATTTAAACGTTATTTATTTATTTTAAAACACTTTAATGTCTACGATCATTACACACAATAAAAGTACAATAATATCGAGCTGTACACTTATCTGACAAAATAACACTTCAACGTTATTAAATTCGCTTGCTACACATCGCTTCCTAAATAAGACTGATTTAAAAACCGCGCTCCGGCTCCTCTTTATAGCAGTCAGCCCTCTTCGAGAACAACTTCGAAAGACTTGCTAGATTTTTCCAGTAAATTCGGTGCGTGTCTAGAATAGATTAGAATCCTGTCTGCGGCATAGGTGGCGCTACCAGTATATAAAAATATAGTCTGCTTCTCATAATGTAACAATATATATAGTGGCTAAACGCCCCATGTGCGCCGCTTCTTTAAGAAGCTCTCTAGATCCTTTTTCCGGGGTGGATCGGTCCCCATTTGTTTTCCTAGATCATCTTGCCTATTTCGCTCCATTGCTTTCTATTTTGCGCCTTTTGTTGCTAACTCCTGCACTTCTCAAGTCCTCTTCTACTTCTTCTATCCACGTTGTTCTGGGCCTCCCTCTTCTCCTTCTCCCGCTAGGTTCCCATGTCAGCATTAGTTTGGTTGTTTCTTCTGGTTTCGCTCTCCAAACATGTCCAAGCCATTGTATTCTCTGTTTCTTAATCTTTGTTATTATGTCCTCTTCTATCTCTTCGTAAAGCTCATTGTTCATTCTTCTTCTTACCTCATTCTCCGACACTTTTACTGGTCCTGCTATTGCTCTTAATATCTTCCTTTCGGCTATTTTTATTTCTTCCTCATATTTCTTTGTTATGCTCATGGTTTCGGCTGCATATAACATTACTGATCTTATTAAAGTCTCATATATGTTTATCTTTGTCTTTGTAGGAGCTTCTTATTAGCATAGAAAGCTCTGTTTATTGCCATAATTTTTTTTTTCTTTAATTTCGATCTCCCTGCATCCATCACTAGCTATCATGACGCCCAAGTATCTAATTCTATCAACTTGCTGAAATGTATATTCACCCACTTTGACGTTATTATTTCCTACAACTTTCTCACCGAATTTCATTATTTTTGTTTTGTTCTCGTTTATCTTTAAACCAAGTTTCTTCTCTTCTGCGCTTATTGTTTCTAGCATTTTGACCAGTATTTCTCTTTTTTTTGTTATAATGACTATGTCATCAGCATATGCTATCAGCTGACTCCCCCTTGATCTTAGTGTCCCTTTGTTAATGTCTCTTGTTGCGTATTCAAGCACTAAGTTAAATAACGTTGCAGATAGCGCATCCCCCTGCCTTACACCTTTATTTGCCTTGAACTCTTCCGTTTCTCCTTTTATTGTTTTAATACTCATCTTGGTTGATTTCATTGTCATTACCGTTAGTCTTCTTATTTTTGCCGGTATCCCAAGTTCTTTCATTGCCAACATAAGAGACTTCCGGTCTACAGTGTCGAATGCTTGCTGAAAATCAATAAAAAGTAGCTCTAATTCCATTTTGTGTTCGTATGCTTTTTCCATTATCTGCTTTAAGTTATGAATAGCATCTGTTGTAGACTTTCCCTTCGTAAATCCGCACTGATATTGGCCTATAACATATCTTGCTTTATCTGTGAGTCTTCGTTGGATAATCGAGGATAAGAAATTATAGAGAGTGCATAATAAGGTGATTCCTCTGTAGTTTCTGCAGTCTTGTTGGTCTCCTTTTTTGTGTATTGTTATTATTTGCCCAGACTCCCATTCCCTTGGCATTACTTCCTCTTTCCATATTTTTAATATTAGTTTATATATGTGCTGTTGTAATGCCTCACCTCCATATTTTATTAATTCATTATTTATTCCGTCTTTTCCTGGTGCTTTCCCGTTTTTCAGTCCTCTTATTATTTCTCTCACTTCATTTTCTGTTGGCTCGTCTACTAAATCTTCCTCCACATCTTCCTCCATCATTAAGTCGTTCGTTATTTGGTTATCATTTAACAATTTTTTAAAGTAGTTCTTCCACACCTCCTTATACTCCTCCACATTTTCTATCACTCGTCCTCTGTCATTCTTTACACCAGTCATTTTACGTTTGTACGTTTTTTTCTGCTCATAGATTTTGTGGTAGTAAAGCTTAGTATTATTTTTCTTCCTCTCATTTTCAATGTCTCTTATTTTTTCCTCTTGCCACTTTCTCTTACATTTTCTTAATTCTTTTTTACATAGCTTCCTTATTAATTCATATTGCTCCCTATCTTCGTTTGGTTTTGTTCTAATCCATTTTATTCTTTCTTTCTTCTTCTTCATTACCAACTCTTTGCATTTTTCGTTGTATCAATCTTCTCTACTTTTCTTATTTCTTTTCCAATACAATTTTCCGCTGCTTGTTGTATACATGTTTTAATTCTACTCCATTCTTCTTCTATTGTGTTTTCCCTATTATTTTGTTCTACATTGAGTTTTTCTACTTCCATAGTATATTTTCTTCTTTTGTCTTCGTTGAGTAACTCTTGTACATTCCATTTATTTTGCACATTTTTTACCTTACTAACTCTCTTTATTTTTTGTGTTAGCGTTGCGGTTACCATAAAGTGGTCCGTATCGGCACATGCTCCTCTAAATGTTCGTACATCTGTTACCTATAGATGACTGCTTTCGTTTCGAAATTAATATATGATCGATTTGTGTCTGCCACTTGAAACCTGGTGATGTCCACGTTACTTTATGTCTTGTCGGGTGCTCATAACGAGTACTACTAATTATTAAGTTTGCACTGGCAGCAAGATTACACAACCTTTGTCCGTTGTTGTTTGTCTTTTCATGTACTGTGTGTTTTCCAGTAACCTGCTTCACATGCTCTTCCCTTCCTATCTGTGCGTTGAAGTCTCCCAACACAATTATTGTATCTTCTTTTGGTATTAGCTCTATTTGTTCTTCCAATTTTTCATAAAATTCTTCTTTCATCTCCTTCGCAGCACTTTCGGTGGGTGCGTATACGTTTAATAAAGATAGTTTGAATGGAATTGTTTCTATTCTGACATATACTAACCTTTCGTTTATAGCTCTGCAGCATTATATATCAACCCTTTATTTTTGAGACCTCACGTTAAAAACCAGAATAATCAAAAATAAGCAAAGAGAATTTCAAATAATTCAAAAAATTTAAGATGATAACGAGAACTGAAACTCCGAAGAAAGAATGAACTTGGAGGAGTAATAGGTCGAAGACGACTTGTACACACAAAAAGGACATCGATGCCTTGACTGACGGCACTATCACGTATCAGCAAATTGCCAACTTTAGAGAAGAGTCAAATTGTGTCTGTTTACTTCATAAAAAGCCATGTAATTTAATATTTTTTTGCCGGATGATGTATTTAAGTTTACGGAGCGTTGCCAACTCACACAGCGACCCTGCGAAGACATCTAGAAAGTCCATATGGTAAAAAAGTGATGATACAATATATTATATGTATAGTCTTACTATGTACGAGTATATGACTTCTGTGAGATGAGATTTCAGGAGTAGATAATCCTAACGGTCAATAGCTAAGCATACACGAGCGTTCATTCCGCAGGAAAGTGCAAACGTCTGTTAGTGAAGTACGAGATGACTAGCCAACATTCTTACTTCCTTCAAGAATCATGTTAGGGGTGTTCCAATGCTCCTGACCGACACGATAAATACTTAGTTTCGTGTAGACTTGTTTATACCTCCACTATTTCCAAGATTCAGTTTGTGTTAGTGGGTTAGAACAGGATTTGTTTCGTTTCCATTTTTCCTTTCCAGGGAAAGATTGTCGAAGGAAAGAATGGCATGATTTGAATGCTGGTGTATGTCTACCTAACGAAAAACTTTTATGCACAACTCACAGCTTCAGCCTTGTTTGGCAACAGTCTGGATAACTGCCTCTCAGAAATAAAAAAAAAAAAAACTCGGCGCACTGACCTCAGCATAAAAGATCGTTAAAATTACAAGCGAAAGCGAGGAGAGATGAAGGTTTATGTCAAAAACATAAACAAAATACGATCAATATTTAAATATTCTACTCAAAAATTACTTAAAATTACGAAAGCAAACAAAAGACGATCGAAAAAAATGGGTAAGAAAAGTTTCGTTTTCACTTTTGCATCAAGAATTAATAAATTACAAGCGATAACAAAAGACGATTGAAACAAAAAAAAAAGCTGTAACAAAAACTTTCGTTTTCACTTTTGCTTCAAAAAATAAATGAAAAGCGATAATAAAAGACGTTCGAATTCCAATCTTTCGTTTTCACTTTTGCGTCAAGAATTAACAAATTAAAAGCGATAACAAGAGACGATCGAAAGTAACAAAAAAAGCTGATATAACAAAAACTTTCGCTTTCACTTTTGCGTCAAGAAGTAAATTAAAAGCGATAACAAAAGACGTTCGAATTCCAATCTTTCGTTTTCACTTTTGCGTCAAGAATTAATAAATTAAAAGCGATAACAGGAGACGATCGAAAGTAACAAAAAAAAAGCTGATATAACAAAAAATGTTTTAAATTGGAGCTCGGAGCCGATCCCATAATAATCTTTTCAATATAAATTCAAGCTTGCAATTTTGACGTTTTAACTTTTGCAATCATTTTCGTCCACTAATGCAAATTAATTTACCTAAATTAACCAGTAAATTTCATTTCCTTAACATTATTATATAACCTTGTCATACCTTCAAAATAAATTCAATTCGATTGCTTGTTTTAAAACCCAAGGTTAACTTAACTAGTGTCGATTCAATTTAATTTGATTTTATAGACAACAAGAGAGGACATCATCGGAAATTGCGTTAAAGCATCATGGCGATGACTATGATTAATGAAGTCGTCATTCGTTCTAAAAGTTCTTTGCCTTACCATCTATAGAAATTGACGCTTCAAACTATGACTGTCCTGATATTCTCAGATGCCTCCACTAATATGTCATGTGTTGACAAAATACAAGACAAATTGAAATTTCTTCCTCCAACTGAAATTCGGCTTAGAAAGTCAGGCATTGACTGAATTGATTTGATGCAGAAAGGACTATCGTAATTGCTGATATCTCCCCAAAGAATGTCTCCTTCACAATGTACACAAAGTTAATAGAGGACTTGAAGACGATAAGATTGAGTAGCTTCCAAGTTAGGTAGATTTTTTCTTCTTCTTTTCTCTTAAGAGGATTTTCGGGACAAATCATATTTTCACACTTAAAATTCCTGATGACCCATGTTGTACCTACTTCCTAATCGTAATAACCAGTAAACATCACGGCATGAAACTTCGGTTTATCCCCCCCGTATACTAATAAAATGTTGACCAAATAAAATGTCTCTCATAAAAGAAAAATGCGTGACCATAAAGCAAGACTCTCTTTAATCAAGCGATATGTAGTCTAAATGTCTAAATTCTTTCGCATCCTAATGCGTTGAGGACGTGCCAGAGTGGCGCCACGCCAGGCTAAAACTAATTCAAGGAGCGAAGTGAATTATGACGAACCCCCCCTCGCAAGTCATTCAGTGAGTACGACCAAATCTTTCAGGGCACGTCGAAAAACACCTTCTTCCTGAACATCAATTATGAAGAAAACTAGAAACCCGTTACAAACAGAATTAATTAGAGAATGAATCAGGTATTAGAATTAAAAATAATTGTAAGTTATAGGTTTATACCGTGAGAAAATTATGCAGCAATTTCACTCGCCATGCTAAGTAATGTAGAGGCGTGGACGTGTTTACATAACAAAGAAAGTCATAAAAAATATATATTGGTCCATGATACTTATAAAATTTGTTCATCAATTTATGACGAAAAAAGAATTCAAATATAAATATAAAAGATAGTAATAGTAATGTTCTTTTTTTTTCTATTAGGTAAATTAAATGTCTTCACTATTACAAATAGAATTCACTAAAAAAAAAAGAATTTCTTCTTTTATATTTTCGTTTACTCGATTAAACTGTTTAGGAATTTTAAAAAAGAAAAAAAAATTAAAGGAAAATACGTTCTATACGTTTTCGAAAATTCGTCAAGAATTTGTTTCGTCTTTTTCGAGGAAATTTCTTTAATTTAAATATATTTCCAGGAATTGAAATAGTCAAAATTTGTTTTGTTTTAATTAATAAATAATTATTTGTAGCTTCGAAAGTCCAAATAAAAAAAGAAAGAAATAAAAGGAATGGATCGAGCTTGTACGGAAACGACCTTGAAAGACACTGAATTAAAAAAAAATCCAAGTACAGTGCAAACTCTTTAATCCGTACATGGATGCCCAGTGATCCGGACACTCATCACTTCAACTCATAATCCGGACGACTCTCGTTAATCCGGACAATGCCTACGAGATGAACCTGTAATCACTTAACAATGAGAGACGTCAGTGTCACACCCGCAGAATTTTAAGAACATACACGGATATATTAAATAATAAACAGTTGTAAGCTCTAGCAGAATAGCAGTCTATCTGCTGGACTGCTATTCTGCTAGAACTCACAACTGTTCCTTAAGTTCGCAGTCACGATCAGAGACCGTTTTAAATAATGAAGATACATAGTATGAATTTATACCGAACTAACATTACAAAACAAAATTAAGTTAACGTGCTCCATTTTTCACAATAAAACACAAACTTCTATTCACGACAAAATAAAGACAAAGACGAAAACAGACAGGAGGCAATCAACTAAAATAAAATTGATCATAGAGGTAAAAGAAATAAAATTTGAAATGAGGAAAGCGTTTTCGGTCGAATGATTTGAAACAAAATGGAAAATTCAGTTCCGCCCACTACGAAAAGAAAAAAAAAACGGGAAACAAAAGAAGAAACAGAAAACAAAAGACGATCGTTTTAAGTCGGAAAGTTTACAGTGAAATAAAAAATACCATACGACGACAAAAAGGAGACCACAAGCAAAAGTGACGATTTGTTAATAGTTGTTAGAAAATAATAAAATTTGAAATGAGAGAAGTTTAACCACAAAACTGTTGCACACCCCGCCCCCCTGCCAGCACATGAGGGAAATGTATAAACGGAATTGCACTACTACAAAGAAAGTCGAACGCAATAATAGTTATTTATAATACAACTGAGATAGAGACATCATTATAATATGAGTGCGATGAGTTCAGGATAAGAGCACGAATATTATAATGATGCACTATCCTACTTGTAATATACAACGTTTTATCTACGTCTGCAACATGGTCTTTATTTTTATTAATTTAAAAAATATTGTCGGAAGCCATCAGTAAGCGAAAATCGCAATAGCCTGGTTATAGCGCAAATCCATAGTAATCGCATAATAATAACTAATAAATTTTTTCATTATACCTATAACTAGTGTTATCATAAGTCTCATTATACAACCCAAATGAGTTACATAATATAGCTATTGTGAAACAGAAAAAAAGAAGACAAAGTTGGAATCATAACATTATTGCCCTACATCATTATTGTTAGCAACATTTAAGTTTAATTTGTTGCGTCATCAGCTGTCCTTATGAAAAGGCTTCGTTTAGGCTGAACACTTCTGAAACGATTAAGTTATTCTGAAGTTTTATATTAGACCCTCACATAAAGATAAAAAATTAGAAAGAGACGTACACATAAAATCTATTAATAAACAAACAACTGCCGAGCCGCTTGAAGACCGCTTACAGTTTAGCTGCCGAAACGTAGTAATTCCAGGAATAGTAGTAGCAGTAGCCCAATTAACAACTCCGACACGGTATTTGCTAATTAAATAAAATCAATCGTCTCTTGTTTTTATTAATTTCTTCTTTTTCATTTTAACTTTTGCTTATTTTTAAATAGATTTTTCTTTTTTTTGGACAATCAACCTTTAGCTGTTTGGCCTCTGTCTTGATCCTTTTTAATTCTGTCTGGCTTTCATTTTTCATCCTCTTTATTTATTTATTTTTCTTTGTTTTAGTAATTTTACTGTCGATAATCTTTTGTCCCTGTGTCCCCCGTTTTGTTTGGATGTAGACTTTTTCTTGCTCTTACGTTTCACTTTAAAAAATGTAAATTTTTTTCAGATTTTTAGTTTTAGTACCTAAGTCTTTTTAAAAAAGAACAACTTTTTCCTTGTTCTGTTTGTAATTTCACAATCAATCGTCTTTTGTTTTCATATATGTATTTCTTCCTATTTTATTTCCCGGACAATGATCATTTTTTATCTGTTTGACTTATGTTTACATGTGGGGATACTTTGCAAACTAAAAACGGTCTGCAAATTAGTACTTTATTGACTTAGGCTGCTAAAGTTGTCATAGAAATACTTGTGGAGTGATATTTCATACCCATTGCCTTAACAACATTGCCAAACAACAACTCTATGAAACCAGATTCGCATACTTACGATATCACGGTCGCAAAATAATTTCCTCGGCATTGGATTGTTTTACCAACCTCGCCTAAGAAAGTATCACTTTACGGCCTCGACTCATAAATAACTCTCCTGGCAGATAATTTTATTCAATTTAGATTAAACAGAGACCTGCACAATGAAAACTGTCGTTTTTTTTTTTAATAAAGATGGCGACACGTATAAGTAATACCCAGTAGCGTTACTTAAAGTCAGTGTCAAAAAAAGACGCCATACTGTTTGATACTCTTACGGAAATGTAATGCAATTTCCAAGTCGGAAGGTATCAAACAAAATAGTAAATGTGACAGTTATACTCGAGTGTAGATTCTTATACTCTGGCAAGAGCACAGTATTAGTAATTACCCAGTAGCGACAATTAAAAGTCAGTGTCAAAAAAAGACGCCATACTGTTTGATACTCTTATGGCAATGTAATGCAATTTGCAAGTCGGAAGGTATCAAACAAAATGGTAAATGTGACAGTTATACGCGAATGTCGCTACTGTGTAGATTCTCATACTGTGACAAGAGTGAGAGGCAGTGTTGCCAACCGTACAATAGTTATCGAATTGTATGATAATTTTAAGGACGCGTACGATAGCTTTTTTTGTACAATATTTTTACAATAATTTTGACGATTTTTTTCAGCAAAGCATATAATAGTTTTCGTGATAAACGGAATAATATTTTTATTCAATGTTTTCAATAATTCATAATTTCATCAGTATTATCAACTTTCCTTTTTACTACGTTTGTGTTCATGTTCTATTTGCTTTTAGTATATTACCTATACAATATACAATTTTTTACAATATGCCGATCTGATCAATCTGAGTTAAGAACACAGCATGACCCCCAGCTGCAAGTGGCAAATCTATTTCACGACAGTTAAAAGGAGATAGCTATACATATAAAAGTTCTTAAAATTACGATCGATCGATTGGCATTTATTAAAAAAGTGATGAACAAACTTCATTTTTTTATCATATACCGATCGTATAGATCTGAGTTCTGAGTCAAGAAATTGAAATGACATGACATGACGAAAGTTAGAAGGAGATAGCTACATAAAAGTTCTTTGACTTATCGACCCATCGATCGGCATAATGGCATATAATAAAAAAATGGACTGCACATATACGTTGTTCACAAATTAAGAAACCACCACCTGCTGCATTATGTTGGTATAAAACATAAGTCCCCTATAAAACATTATCAAAATAGCAAGGTTGGCAAGGTATTTGAAGTTTCATGTCAAAGTAATTTGTCAAATCAATTTTATTATTATATTGCTTACATTCATATTCATTTTAACAAGCCATTTCAATGCCTCGAAAGCAGAAAAATATTTTAAATGCTAGCAAATGTTAGCAAATTTCTAACTAGGACACTGTTGCCGGTTGTACTTTTCACAAGGCAACATTGCCAGTGGTCTTTTAATTTGTAAACAGAGTTTATTAGCCTCTTTCCCGTTACCTACTTTGTGCACGCAAATGAGCACAAAAGTGCAAAAAATCACGAAGCGCACGTTTCAGTAAGGCAGGTTTCCATATAACTTTGAGTATTGTGGTATTAAAATATGTAAACCCCCAATCACCATTCTCTCTTTTTATAAACCACCTAGTGCTAATATTAATATATTTTTTGAAAACCTAGGTGTTGTTTTAGACTATCACAGTCGTTGTCAGAATTTCATTGTCTGCGGCGATTTCAACATAAATATTCTTGAGAAAAATAATAATAATACGAAAACTTTTCTTAAAATTATGGCGTCTTATAACCTTTATCCAACAGTTATGACTCCCACTCGAATACATAACAAATCAAAAACCTGCATCGATAATATTTATATTAAAAGCCTTTTCAAACATGTCACTATAAATGAAAGTATCGACTTGTCTGATCATAATTATCAACTCATTCACTGTGAATGTATAAAACTCAGCACAATTATTTATGACACTAGGAGAATATTAAAAAAAAAAAATAACATCAAGTTTATAAATAGTATTAAAAACATAAATTGGAATCATATATATACTGAAACAAATCCAAACAATAAATTGTTATGTTTTTATCAATCACTTCAAACAAATTTTGAAAAATATTATCCTTTAAAAACTCGCCAAATTAATAGTACTAAATGTTGGATAACCAGCGGAATTCGCAAATCCTGTCGCACAAAAAGACAATTGTTTCAGTTAACTAAAATGTTTCCGGTAGACAGTGTCATCAGCTATTATGAAAAATATGTATCAATATTAAAACAAGTAATTGAAGCGGCGAAACAAATATCTGTCAACAAAACAATTTTCAGTACAAAAAATATTGTCAAAAATACTTGGCGAATTATCAAATCCGAAACACAACCCAACAATTTTAGGAATATAGAATTAAAAGATAAATCCCCAGGTATAATTTACGATCCCTCTACAATAAGTAATACTCTGAATAATTATTTTGTTAATTTGCCATTATCTATGTTACAAAATATAAATAGCACTAACTTCAATAGCAACCTTAGTAAACTTAAAATAAATACATCCAGTTCTTTATATATGCGACCAGTTTGTAAGGAAGAAATATTGTCTATTATAAAAAAATTGAACAACACATCTGCAACAGGAGATGATGGAATTCCCATAAAAATAATTAAAATGATAAGCGAATACATTAGTTTACCTATCTCACACATCATTAATTCATTTTTGGAGAACTCTTCGTTCCCAAATATATTTAAAACTTCTAAAATCATTCCAATTTTTAAAAAGGGTGACAGATTCTCTGTCAATAATTACAGACCTATCGCGATATTGCCGGCAATGTCAAAAATTTTTGAAATTGTTCTCAAAGATCAATTATTAAATTACTTTATAAAAATTAATTATATCAGTCAACATCAACATGGCTTCTTAAATAACAAATCTACTCAGACTGCTTTAACACAGATTACTGATGAAATTTTAACTAACTTAAATAAATCAAAACTAGTTGGATGTATTAACTGTGATCTTTCAAAGGCGTTCGATCTGGTCGATCATAACATATTAATAAATAAGCTGGAATACTATGGTGTTAGAGGGAATGCTTTAAATATCTTTAAATCATACATCACCGGCAGACAACAATTTGTCGAAATAAAACATTTAAGCGACGAAGGCAAATACTCTATTCACCAATCTAATAATCTTTCCAATTCTTGCGGAATACCACAGGGTTCAATATTGGGTCCGCTCCTTTTTGTTATATTTATAAACGACCTACCCACCAACATCGATGCAACTGCAACGTTATATGCTGATGACACGAATATTGTGATCACAGGTGACAATACAGATAATCTTGTGAATAAGTGTCAGACAATCATGACTCAGCTACTTCATTGGTTCGATAACAACAAACTAATTCTAAACATCGATAAAACTAATATATTAATTTTTGAAAATAAATATAACGAAGATATCGCTATAAACAATATTAATTTGAAAACTGTCACAAAATCGAAGTTGCTGGGCTTAACATTTGACAGTAATTTAAGTTGGACTTTCCATATGGAGTCATTGCTGCCAAAATTAAATAAAGCCATCTTTGTACTTTCAAAAATGAGAAAACTATGTGATATTGCATCAGTACGAATGATTTACTTCGCATATTTCAATTCAGCCATAACATATGGCTTACTACTTTGGGGAACTAAATCCAATTTAAATCAAATATTATTATTACAAAAAAGAGCGATACGCGTTATAAAATTTTTAAATCCGCTGGAATCATGTAAACAAATTTTTATTGATTTAAAAATTCCTACTGTCTTTAATCTATTTATCCTTCAATCAGCAATTTACGTGCATGAAAACATAAATAAGTTTACGTCTAATTCTAATGTTCATCGATATAAAACTCGAACCCCAAATTTTGTTAGAACTGATCAGATAAAAAGTAGTAAATTTTACAACTCTCACATCTATATTAGCATTAAGATATATAATACGTTACCAAACGAAATAAAATCATTTAATAACAAAAAATTTAAACGGTACATGAAAACGTTCTTAAACAAATTTAGTTTTTATTCATTAGATGAATTTTTTAATGCTATGGCTATGCTCTGAATATTCTGAGCAATGTTGTTTAATGTACTTCTTTTCACATGTCACCAATTGTTAATTTTAATTTGTCGTTATATTATCGTTATTTGATTCTATATTATTTATTCTTTGTATGTATCTTTCTTATCTTTATATCCATGTACAATTTTCTACACCACTGGTACAGAAATATATATATATTATTATTATTATTATTAATACAAGAACATCGTGCGTTTAAAACCCAATTGTGCTTGAAACGCAAAGTTCAGAGCTAACGGGAAAACGCCTATTGTGATTATTTTTCAGTAAAGAAAAATGTATTAAATATTGGTATTCTTCATCCAGAAATAACAAAAAATGAAACTATGTAAATGTACAATAATTTGGAAAGTGAAAGTTGATAATGTACAATTATTTTGGTATACCCGTACGATAGTTTGGCTAGGCAAGGTTGGCAACACTGGTGAGAGGACAGTTGTCAACAACTATCAGTGTCATTTCATTTGGTCTTGTCATTACATTAAAAAAAATGTGGAAAATAAACACAAGATTCAGAGAAATACTTTGCCAAGTGTTGGGGGGTTTTGTTAGCACAAACAAACAATTGGACTTGTGGCAGTGCTACAAACCTTAAGGAAAAAAAAAAACCGTTGAAATCATAGCCGGCTTCAATTAGGAATTTAATTGAATGCACGGCACATATTTTTGGAATTAAAGTTGCAAATTATTATTTGAATCGCTTTATGCAGAAAGGGCTTAAGTCACTTTTAGCCGAAACTGCTTCTTCGCAGAAAATCGTATTTACATGTATACCATACTACACCATTTTATGCAGAAAGAGCATTAGTTCCGTTTGCTAATGCTCTTTCTGCATAAAAAGTTGTACCTAGTTTGGTATATAAATACGATTCTCTGCGAAAACGCAACTTCGGCTAAAAGTGACTTAAGCCCTTTCTGCATAAAGCGATTCATTTGCAAACGTGAATTAATAGTGCACACGGTGCGATCCAAAATTATTTAGAAAAGAGGAGATTGTGAGAAATAAAATCAGATTCTTAACTTAATTAACCCACTGACGATAAAGTACTTTTGACGACAGAAGAAAAATCTAATTGAATACATAAGGGTTTATTAAAACTCTTTAAAATGCTTGCTGACCAATGACGACAGTGTTCGAGAGCGTTTAAGCGACTTAACAGATTTGACAGGAGTCACAAAGTAAATGTCACACTAGCGGCAAATGTCAGACTAGGACTAGAACACTGGTTCTAAAAGAAGTTCTTAGATTAAGAATCTTAATAGATAGGCGTAATAAAATGTTTGTTAATCTCATTATTCAAAGCGTATTCAAAACACATAAAAGAATTCAAAAAGAATTACCAACGATAACGGTGGTGACGTTTTCCTTAATCTCTTTGGTACCATTGCTTCCGACGTTGAGAAAATCCGAAAGTGACAAGGAAGACGCGATGAGCTGCCTCTTCTCTTCGAAATTGAGATAATCAAGGCTATTGCTCCTTTGGGGTGCAACTATCGCCACGGACTTAGTTTTGGTCACGGTGGCGTTACCATTTTTTTCAGGTAGCATTTGCGTTGGCACAATATACACACCACTGATACGTATCGACATATTAGACCGTGGTCAAGATACGACGAGTCCGACGCATTTTGCACCACAGGACGGGAGAAAAAAAATAATGCGCAGAAAAAAAATTAGAAAACAAAACGCTTCGATCACACCTGTTGTGCGATGCGATGAACATTCAGCAGCCCATCTCGCGCACCACCTCAACCAAACAGGGTAAACATTCCGTTCGGAAAATACGAGCGGATCGCACGAAAGAAATAAACGAAAAATATGCGTACGCGAAAAAAAAAAGCTGCTACATTTTATAAACGCGAATTATTGTACACATACACAACCGCGAGTCGTCGGAGAACACATTCGACGTACACTTGTCTCGTTTCGTCGTTCGTACTGAACGAACGCTGGCTGTTCCACGAACATAACCGATTCCTATCCCCCTAAATAATATCGTAGCAACACATGGAAGATCAACCGTTCTATTTCACTTTCATTCGGATGTTATTGCTGGCGCTAGAAGGAGACGATGCGAAACCAACGTAACCAGATACACTTGACACCAGACGAAGTAACTATGGTGATGGTGCATGGACATTACGACTCACCCCTCGTGATTCTATGCATTCATCCCCTAGCGAAGGTATTTTTAGGCACATTTGCACCTGACTGTAGGTAAAAATTCCGATGGACTCGTAAGTTCTAAGTGATTACGTAACATTAGAAATATTTGCGAAAACAATTAACAACAACATTCCAACTCGTTATAACATAACATATTTTTCACATTTAATCACAGCAATCAATATACCACCGATAAATATTTTAATTACAATATATTCGAAGTAAGAACATCAATGGATTAAAAATACCTTCTAAACAAAAACCGTTAAATTGACACAAAAATTAGCACTTTCGTATAAAAGTAACCTAAACAAGGTCGTATTGAAGCACAAACAAACTTTATTGCTGTTTGGTTTTCACAATCAGAAAACATTTCCCAGTATCGCACAATGAAAAAAAAGATGATTTAGAGAATGACATAAGCTGCATTCGATTCGCAGCCGAAATCAATTCGTTTTTATCAGTAGATCACTTAGAAGTGATCTGGATCAGTTTCGTTATGGTGAATCCTGCACGAATCGATTTAGATCGATGCAAATCAGTGAGTGAATCGAATGGGAATGGTACAGCTTTAGAACTGACACCAGAATATCATTGACGCTTGACGCTGAATTGCAGCCAAACTCACGGAATTTTTTATATTCTTTTGCTTAAGTAAGACTTCCCCTGTTAGAGTGCATATCTTTATCAAGTTTCACTTTTCGTTTTGTTGCTAATGTCAATGCTGCCAACTCAAAAGCTGCAACCGCAGCATACTTTGAATCATATCGTTTTATTTTTTGATCTCACGGTAGAAATTAAAACGACAATTTTAAAATTCTTAAAAACTACATTATTGTAGGTACACCAGATGATAAAATTTATTTTGCAAACATAAAAATAATTAAAACCATCGACAAACTAAAGATTTTATTTAGAAAATGTGTTCGATTTAATTGTTTCAGATGTAACTTAAAGTCTGTAGGTAAACTTTAAAAAAATATATGGGGAGAAGGTATACAGCGAAAGCTCTGATAATGATAAGCGGACACACACGACTCCAAAAAACTTGTCCGGTTATGGGAGATGTCCGTTTAATGGAGAGAACTATTATAAAACAAATATTTACATTTATTTATAATTTATTTTTAAAAAAGTGCAAAAATTCAAAGATTAAAAAAACAAAAGCATCAAAAAACGATATAAAAAACATTTACATAATACTACTTCTTGTAAGAAAGATACTACATACGGAGAAGGTAAAATTTATTGTTGGATTGATTCGGCCTTTACTTGATGAAAATTTATATCCATATTGATTAATTAATTAAACAAAATGTGTTTAGATTTTCACAGTTTATTACTTAACACATAACAATTGTTTCAGTACACAGTACCTTCGTCAGATGTGAGCTTAAACTAACTAACATAAATGTAAAACAACATGCCTATATGGACTACCTGCTTCGAAAATAACCGACTAAATTCTGTGAAATGTGTGAATGAGAAAAAACAGATGTTTACTAGTAGAATAAATTTAATAAGGGTGAACTATTTGTTTCCGTTTGATCATTTAGCACAAAGTTAGAATTTTTAAGTTTATTGATTTCCAATGATTCGAGCAAATTTAATCTTTTACCTTTATTTTCTATGTGCATTATTTTGAATTCAAAATTAGAGAGGTGGTTATTGTCTATTAAATGGTTTGCAAAAGTCGAGTCTATTTTATTGTTAATGAATGAATTTCTGTGTTCAGTTATACGCTTTTTAAATGATCTTCCTGTTTGACCTATATATATCTTTGGGCACGTATTGCAGAATAACTTATATACTCCTGATTTATTACTGGTTGCCACTTTGTCTTTATTAATTTTGATATATCTTGATATAGTATTGTTAGTCTTGAACGCTACTTGAATGTTTTGTTTCTTTAGAAATTTGTTAATTTTAAGTGTAGGCTGTCCAATATATGTGATAGTTTTAAATTTATTAGAAATATTGCATTTTATAATTGGGTAGACATTCGAAATAGCTCTCTGGAATAACTTTTTGGATAAAATATTATGGATAATTAATGGGTTGTAGTTATTGTTGTATGCTATTTGTTTTATCACATTTAGTTCTATCTCAAAATTTTCTTTTGTCATTGGAATACTAATTAATCTATGGATCATACTATTATATGCTGCTATTTTATGTTGGTACGGATGTGTAGAACTATTGTGTATCGTAATATCTGTGTATGTTTCTTTGCGATAAATTGAAAAGTCAAATTTATTATTGATTCTTTTTATAGTTAAATCTAAGAAGTTAATGCTATTGTTAGTTTCTGTTTCGATTGTAAATTTAATCCTGTTATGTAATGAATTAATGTAATCTAAGAATGTGTTCTGTTGTCTAATTGTACCTATAAAACTAACTAAAATATCATCAACATATCTATGCCAAAATAAAACATTCTTGCTTAAGGCGTTATTGAAAATAATAGATTCTAAATTGTCCATGAATATTTCTGCGAGTAAAGGGCTTAAAGGATTTCCCATAATTAAACCTTCATTAGTGGTATAAAATACATTATTGAATGAGATATAATTTTGTTTTAAGATGCTCAAATGCAATAAAATCATGTCCTGAAAATGTTTTCAATATGGAAATGGTATGTAGGGCTTCATCATAGGATTTTATGGATTCAGCAGCGCAAGGTACAATTTCCACCATTTCACCTTCTGATTCATCATCACTACTCTCGGATTCATCAACTTTTAGGGAAAGATCAGTATTATCGAACGTTTCTTCTTCCGTTTGCACTTTTGGTTCATGTCTATAAATTCTTCTGCTCTTTGAGGGTGACCTACTCCTAAATCTTTTGCATGTCGTATTAGTCCAGCAAGTATTGACAAGGGTAGCTCATCTTCCAGGTCGTAATCAATTGAACTTTCTTCACGTTTTTTTAATCTAGCCTTACGGAAACAAGTCTTGATTGTTGTGGAATTTACCTTACTCCATGCTGTCTTTTTAAAATACAGAGCCTCTAATACGTTGATAGATTTTGACAGCTCAGACACAATTTCACATGGTCCATTTTTGTTAGAACATTTAGCAATATAAGATTTCGATAACAGAATTTAAACTTACTATACCTTGGTCCAAGGGCTGACATACTGAAGTCGTGTTAGAGGGTAAAAACACAATTTTCACTTTTTTTAGGTTCAATTGTCGAGGATGGAATCCGGCGTTGTCCAGAAATAAAAGCACTTTTCTTCTCTGGATGCTCATTCTTCTACCGAATTGAAATAACCATTCCGACATGGAAATAATTAATAATATTTTATTTCAATTGCTAAAAATTAATTTTTTCTTTCTGAATTTTAAACGTCAGATTTCTGATTTTGTTTGAATCTATCTTGAAAAAAATGGTCAAAAATGGTATTCGTGAAACTTTTTTCATTTATTCAGGACATAATAAAGTTTTGATTTTTTGTTATCCCATTTGCTTTTTTCCGCCATTTTTGAAATTATGGCCGTCCAAAAAACAATATCTGTTATTAAGATGAATATGTATAGGTAAATATTAACGTCCATGCAGACGTCGGTGACTGCAGTCGGTGAAAAGGAATGCAAATTGAAGTTTGGTAATTTATCTTAATCTTTTGTTTGATATTTTATTGAATAATGTTTTCTTAAAACAGTATCATCAAATATTCTATTTTCAATCAAAACGCAAATTATTCGAGAAAAGGAGATAATAATCATTTCATAAAAAATTAAATACGTTTAATACTAAAAAATCGTAAACGTACAGTGAATAAATATAATATATTATCCCGTCAGATAATATACAGCGTGGGTAAAAAGTATGGGACATCTTAAACCTTTCTTAAAATATTTTCTTTTTGCAAAAACGTCGACTAAGAACTTTAAATTGTCGTATTTTGGAATTGTTCACTTATTGTACATACATATTTACATTATAATTACTTTTTCTGGAAATTTTAAGTACATCTAAATAAAAATTTTATCTAATATTTAATTAACTAGTACTTAATTTACATTTTTTGAACAAAACAACAGTCTTTCAGTCAAGGTTTCCAGAATCTTTTGAGTCTAGCTCGGCTCTGAGATGTAGCTTTTATTGATTTTTATAATATTCCAGTAAGCTGACTGACAATTATCAAACAATTTACGTTCTTTTTACAATGTCATTATTCTATGGTCATTAAGATAAAGTATGTGAAATTTTATTGATAAAAATAAAAAATTATTATTTGCTTTACAGATATAACTAGAGAAGATTTATTTCAAATCCTAAAAGAAAATGGTCCTATACATCCTTTGAAGGCCAATTCCCGTAAAATCCTATATAATTACTTAGAAAGCCAGCTACATCCAAACGAAATGCATTATGATATATTTACGGCGGTTTTTAATTTTTGTTCTCAATTGGATAGAAAATGGAAGAAGTGCAAGAGAGCTTGGTCGCATTTGTCTAAGAAACACTCACGTTGGTTAAAGCAAAACTTAAATATTTCAAAATTGCCTGCAAGTAAGGAAAAACAGCCCACGGGTAGAGCTACTAAATTATTCAAAAATAGTAGTATGAAAACAAAAAAGAGGAAACTTCAAAATTTGAGACACATAAAACTGAAGAATTGATCTTGGCAGCTAGATTTAGTTTAATATCCTGTGGAAAGAGAGATGCAGCTCAAATAGTAAAACAAGCAACAGAAACTTCGGTAACTAGGGCTACCAAAATGAAAAAAATTCTGGCTTCCCCCGGTCATAAAAATCCAAAATTCTCCGCTATTGAGGCATTAGCTCTAATAATAGATCTGAACTTAAGTAAACATCAGTATAATTCATTAAGACAAAGAATTATTGAAAAAGGCGTAAATCTATTGCCATCATATGATAGTGTAAAAACAGAAAAAAATAATTGTTATCCCCCAAAATAAGACGTTACCATTTCAGAAAATTCAGCTGAAATGAAACTGCAACCTTTATTAAACATTACTACTAACAGATTAATGCTAGACATGAAAGATTAGATACATAGATGTATAAAAATTTTCCTCTTACAAATTAGAATTTATTCACAAGTGGGATTTTGATGGAAGCTCGGGACAGAGATCTTATAAGCAAAAGTTTCAAGATGATAGCATTTCTGATACAGATATGTTACTTACTTCATTAGTGCCTCTACAACTCAACGCATATAAAGAAAATAGTACCGAAAATTTAATAGTTTGGAAAAATTCGCGGCCATCATCAACAAAGTATTGCAGACCAACCCGATTTCAATTCAAAAAAGAAACAAAATCTAATTCCGAAGAAGAAATTGACTACATGAGATCCCAAATAAATAATCTTATTTCTACAAAAGTATTATTAATGGAATGGAGTTAATTATACATCATGAATTACTATTTACTATTTTAATGATAAAGGTTATAATTTTTAGTATTCTTCACAGTAAATCATTGAAAATGTAATTTCGTTTAAATGTATCATAATTTTTTAATGTAGAATGATGAATGCTACAAGAAAGCACAAAGTTTCCGAACGCATTGAAATAATCACTAAAAACCAAATAAAATAATTGAGAAATAAGAACCAATTTAATGTTTTCCTATTCATATTATTTTGGCGGACACTTTAATCCAACCAGTATTTCCTAATGTAGTGCGTATAAAGAGTGGTTCACAATAAACTATGATTTTTTTATTTTTGAGGTAGAAAGCTGTAATTTCATATTTTGCTATAACTTTTAATTCTGACCAACTTATTCTTATGATATTTTGCTGTGTCTTGTAAAATAAGGGTACTTTACTCTTAAGCCGTCTTGATTTTTCGGTGTCCACGCTGTATACCGTTCAAGATAAATTTCATCTGACATTTTCCAATTTGACTTTAAGGGATGCAGAAGCGTTCTGCGTCAATAAATTTTTATAAAAACCGATAATAAAAAAATTCCCATTTGTAGCACACTTTTTGAAAGACATTGTATAATCGTCCAAATTGAAATGAACATTTAAAAATGTTCTTTTTGTTTGAAATTTGAAATGTAGCACCATAAAGCACCATTTCCAATAAAGGAAAAATTTAATGTTAATCTGTGAAAAGAATACAAGGATATGAAGTAATTTCTGCAATATCCTTAGCTTTCGCTTTCACCAATGGTCCTGATATGGGAATGTTGGGATTACGAGTTTTCGCGAACCACTCAGAGAACCACTCATTTTTTGTCTATATCGAAACCCTCAGTTTTCAAAAAACTTTTCTTTTGCTCAACATTGAAACTAGGCAGCCACTTGTTCCTTATACATATCTTCTTTCTGTTTTGCGATATGTATGGCCTGCGTTTTCCCAATATTAAATCTCTGCTAAATCTTGAACTGACACTTTTTCTCGGTCCAAAACGTTAAGGATTTCCATCTTCTCTCTAAGGGTAAGCATTTTCTTTTTTGGCGCCATCTTATGCATTCTTCTCTCATACAAGAATCTCGATAACTAACAGTCTTTAAAGAAAGGAAAATGAAGTAAAATGGCTAGAACGGAGACTCACCGAAATTGATTTGGTATTCCCCAAATGTAAATTACAATAAACGCTTTTCTCCATTTCAACGAACATTGCTCGTCGTCCGTTCATTAGAGCTTAGTGTCCGTTTATAGGGGATTTTTGTCCTTTTGTGGGAAATAAAATAATGTCCGCGTCCGGTTATTAGAATGTCCGCTTATCGGAAAGCATTTTACATTGGAAACTATAGGGCCAAATTTGGTTCCAAGCAAAATGTCCGGCTAAGAGATATGTCCGTTTATTAGAGATGTCCGCAAGGAGAGCTTTCACTGTAATCATTAAAAATTCTTTAAGATATCTTAGATTAAAAAATTTTAATCGAAATTTCGAGTCCTATCGTATTTATTATTACTATTTTAATGCCCCCATTTTGAAACCAGCTTCTCAAAAAGTGTTTTCTACAACAATTACATTTTCAGTTTGTCTGTTGTCTTTCGCTTATTACAACATTCATGTTGATTTTGTTTTGTATTTCTTATATTTTTTTTGTTTTCTGAAGGGTAAAATTTGTTTTTAAGGAAGGATAGTATAACGCTGCTACTACGAGAACACAAAGACGTCATACACAATTTAATACGCAAGATGGAATTAAAAACACATTCAAACGCTGTTTTTCATCCAATCAATTCATTTCCACCTTGAGATCAAATAATAAAATGATTAAAAATGTGTCTTTGTCCAATCAAATCACTTCCACCGTGAGACCAAATAATGAAATGATATGTTCGGGACACAACGTTCTTATTTCTAATGGAATGCCATATACAATATTTAAATCGATTTATTTAAAATATTTGGATAGACTTTATCTAATTTTGTGATAAGTTTCTTTAGGTTTCCTTAAGGCTGTCTCAAACTAGTCTATTTCTTGTACAAGATTTGATTCAATTTCTTAAACGTTTAATTTTTGCAGTAAATTGACCCCCACGAAGTATTGACTTTTCCCCCCGGGACACCCGGTATGTATAAAGGCTACGATTAAATTAAAATAATTTTTAGATATTTGGTTTCCTAATATTTTTAATTTAGTTTTATATTCAAATGAGTTATTCAAATGAGTTTTTGAGTTTTGAATAAAATAAGCCTAGTGATTATTTTCCTGAACTAAATAAATGTTATTGAACATTCCCCAGTCCAAAAAGTTCACGTGCCTCTAAAAAAAGGAGTGTCAATTCCATTAACACTGATATATGAATTATTAACTTAACGTTTTTCACGAACAATGTCGTTAGTGGAAACTTGACACCTCTACAGAAACGGTAATTTTATTTTGCAGTGAGTTTCGATAGTTTCAAATTATGTGCACAGCATGATTGCCGAAAACCGAAAATGTTCTGCGTCATCATATCATCATCATGTGGTACCAATTATTAATAAAAACCACAAACATGTCAGCATGTTTTGTTGAATTCGTCCTTGTACAAGTACGTTTGTCAAAAAAAAAATCCGGTAGGTTTTCCTTAAGAGGAAAACTGGGGTCTAAATTGGAAACTGAGTTTCCAATAATTTATTCACAATGTAAGCAACGGGATACTTTACAAGTAGCAATTAAAAACCAAATTTAGAACTCATCCTGAATAATTTATGAGATCGATTTTAACGCAGACAAATTAAGGGCAGAATGAAGCCTGGTTCAGGCTTTTACATTTAATATTTATCACAGATACTTGTAACATGTGTAAGAAGCTATACATACGGATATGTCTACAAACGAATAAATCTCTAGGTATTCCCAGATGTTTATGAGTGACTAATTTTGTTGCTATAAATACTTTGTTTATGCTTTCGTGTATAAAGTTTCATCGTGTGAACCAGCTCAGCACACTCGGAATATATGCAAAACAATTAAAATCGTACGTTTTTATTTCTACATTTTATTTTTATTCAATTAATAACGACATACCTACTCAATATCAAACGCTGACGTATTTGTAAGTAACACACATACAAGTAAGTGTATACAATAAAACTTAATCAATGTAATATAACCGCTCGTAACAGAGTGCATACAACGCCTTGACACTTTAGAGGCTTCCGTAAATATGTACCTACATACAAGCGTTTAATATGTAATGAAACGATGCAAATGAAATGAAAAATTGTGATTTTCTCAAACTCACCGTCACTGCCTTGAGAATCACCGAACGTACCTGAAAATAAATGGGCTCGTTAATGTTTAAAAAAATCATTGAGATGTGCAAGGAGCCTCAGCTCATGTACTACACTTACGTATGTACCGACGGCCAATTTAGAAGTAATGGAATGTATTAATACAAATTACGTTTTGATGATTACACCGAGCATGTAAGTACAATAAAGACTGATAGGTTTACAAGCAACATTCAGGAGCTTTTCTAATTAAATTAAATGTCAGACAATCAGTCGTTTATATTTAGTCAAGACTCCACCAATGAAATAAAAGAGAAACAATTCCAACAGTACTGTTGTGAAACCAACAAGACGCCAGTGGAGTGCGTGCTTAGTTATTGTATATTATAGGCCGAAGGCGCAATCAACCAAGAAAAACGTTATTAGAAAACTATTCCATTTCAGTTAGATTTATATGTCAATATGTCACACTATTTATATGTGCAGGAACGTCGTAGAGCGAGGACGCGATCCAATCTTTATTATAAACTTTATTTTTTTTTGTTAGGTTTGATGTGTCGCTCGTTCAGGTCTCACGACCAACCTCAATGTCGTTATTCTGATTATTAATTATGAAACTATAAGTGTTCCTTCCCGAGCTAAATTAACAGAGATTAGTTTTACACTTCTGACGACCGACACGTTCGTCTATCGGAAGTATCGGAAACATTGTAAATTACTGTACGTACTAGTTATATTACTTTTAATAATTAGTAGTAATCGTGTTTCACTTTAATCTCGGTCGCAAAATTACAACCGTACTAACGTACCTAACGAGAGAAATTATTCCAAGTTATACACATGTCAACAGCAGATGTTAAGTGAATATCAGATTAAGAAATTCTCATTAGCCTTATGTTAGTTACACCACTGTATCGTGTAAATAAATATTTTAAATCTATTACCATTACTACAAACGATTTTGAAAGACGTCCGAATTTTCAAGAGAAAACAGATCGAATTTTTATTATCTTGGAGGTACCGAAACTATATCTATTTATATGAATAGATAGTACTTCCTAATTTTATTCTTTTATTTATATAGCTACGGGTTTCGGTTCTTGAAGTGAACCTTCATCAGGCCTTGAAACAAAAATTACATAGCGTTACAATTGAGTTTTAAAATGTTTGTAAATAATGTAAAATACTGTATAGAGTGAATTGATTGTAAAAATGTGTGAACTTTGTATAACGACTAAGACAAAAAACAAGTAAAAAAAGAGAAACAAATAAGATTGTGTATAACAGATAAAACAAATTAAAATAATTTAAAACAATTGTAAATATGAAAAACTGAATGGAATAAAACAGAATGTAATCATAAAAAATTAATTGTTTGCGGATGTGTTAATTTGGAAAACAAGAATTGAAAGAAAAAGTAAAAAATACTTACTGCTATTGTCAAATTAAAAAACATCAAAATTATATAGCACATTAGAATAGCAAGAAAAGAACTATAACAATTGTAAAATAAAATGTCGAGCACGTGAACATCAAAACAAACGAATGGGAGGGCTGTGTGGTAAAGCGTATAAATGAAACATGAAATTAGCAACATTTGGAACAGGTAAGTAAATAATTTAAACGTTTAGATATTCGTAGATAGGTTTGTAGTGTAGGTTAATCTGATCGTTAAGGCATTTTATATCTTTGTTTTGTGTATTTCATAAGCTTCTAAAAGAATTAATTTATCTTCTTATTATTTTTTTATCTTCTTATTATTTTCCTTCTTGATGCAAGAGTTTAGTATTGTTAAGATTGAGGCTATGCCCTGTTTCATGCATGTGTTTACCTACGTTGGAAGTAATTTTATTACGGATATGTTCTTTAATTCTTATATTGATGTTTCTACCTGTTTCGCCTATATATATATCGCATTGCAATTATTACATTCTAATTGGTAGACGCCATTTTTGTTAAGTAAATTAATAGTATCCTTATTGTTTTGAAGTAAAGTTAATAAATTAGTTTTTTGTGATATGGATGTGTAAATATTATATTTGTTAAGAATTTTATTAACTTTGTAGTTTATGGTACCTTGAAATGTGAAAGGTTTATATATTTTGTTGTTGTTAGTAATGTTGTTATTTGTTTTTTTCTTGTGTGTTGTTATGCAGTTTGTTGATGATGTTTATGTTGTAGTTGTTGTTGGCGGCGATTTGTTTAACAATGTTTAATTCGTGTGTTTTGTCTTTTGCAGTGAGTGGAATGTTATTAATGCGGTTTATATAGTATCGAAATGCAGCTGTTGAAATGATGTGAGTTATTGGGTATAATGATGTCCATTTGTGTGGGTTTGTGATAAATGTTATATTGTATATTATTGTTGATTTTTGCTAAAGTTAAGTCAAGAAAGTTAATTTGGTTATTATTTTCAATTTCTATGGTGAATTTTATGTTATTATTGATATTGTTAATGTGATTATGAAAGTTATGTAATTCATCTAAATTCCCTGTCCATATGCAAAAGATATCGTCGACGTATCGTTTCCATAATTTAATATATTTGGCATAAGAATTGTTAAGAATGTTTTGTTCTAAATGATCGATGTATATAACCTGTGAGCAAATAAAAATCAGATTAGAGCAGGCGGTGCAAAGAAAATGTATGTCTGTGATTAAATGAAAAGTCAATAAATTTGACAGTCCATGAATGTATTACATTAATTAATTCAATTAATCACAGACATACATTTTCTTTGCACCGCCTGCTCTAATCTGATTTTTATTTGCTCACTTTTTATTAGATATTAAAAAGGCATTAGGTGCACCCATAGGTAGTCCGTCTGTCATTTTATAGATGTTGTTATTAAATTTACAGTATGTGTGTGATGTAGTTAGTTGAAAAAGTTTGATTATGTTTTCGATGTCTTGTGTATCGGTGAGATGATTTGTAAGTATAGTTTTCATTATGTTTAGTGATTCATCTATTGGTATGTTTGTGTAGAGATTAGTGATGTCGAATGATACAAGAATGTCATTGTTCATTGGTAGAATTTTATTGAGATTGGCTTCAGATATGTGTTTTAAAAGTGTGTTTTTAGTTTGTTTCAGACATGAGCGTAACCAGCTATGGGCAAGGCCGGGCATTTGCCCGGGGTTAATATTCGGAGCGAAAAAAAAATTAATAGTTATTAGAAATTTTACAATAGAGACAATAGACAATTGTTGTTATGGTAATTTGTGTGTAACTTGTGTTTGATAAACCAGGCCTAAGAAGAGTAAAAACTTGGTTGCGATCTACTATGGTCGACCATCGATTATCAGGATTATGTCTGATGAGTATTCATCGAGAGCTTTTACAGAATAATGAGCAATCGATTATAAAAGAAGTGATTGAAAGTTTTGGACATCAACAGATTAGAAGACTGCAATTTTTGTTTTCAAATACTTAAGAAATGTTACGCTTTTTTAAAACCAATATATCTATACCTACTGCTAACCATCTGTTAATTATTATTGATAGTATTAATAATTATATGTATAGGTACATATTATTTTTAATATGCTCGGGTTTAGAAAAAAGTCTGGCTACGCCCATGGTTTCAGAGTATTTTCAGTTTCGTTAATGATTGAATTGAGTGGATTTTTGTTTATGTGTGTGAAGTTATTTTCTGATAAGAAATTTTCCATTTTATTATTATAGTCATTTTTATTTAATAAGACCATACCTGCATTTTTATCCGCTTTTGTGATGATAACGTCTTTTTCTTTCAATTTTTGTTTTATTTGTTTAATGGTTTTGTGTTCTTGTTTGTTTGTGAGTGTGTGTGAATGGTTTTTCATTTTTCTTTCTTCATTTTTAAGTAGTTGAATACATTCAGAACGGATGTTTTCGGCTTGTGGATGTCCTTTGATGGCGTTGTCGATTTAAATTGCTGTCATATGTAGATCTGGTTTGGTTGGTATGGAGTATTTGTATCCTTTCAGTAATAATGTCTGTTCTTGGTTTGTTAATTGTAGATCAGATAGGTTGGTGATACGTGGAAAAAATTTATGTTCTGAGTATTTTTCTGTATTGACTTTTTTTGGGTTGATAATTTCTTAATTGTTGTAATTTTTTGTCTTTATTTCTTCTGTCTTCGAGAATTGTGTGTGTGATGTTGTTGATGATTAATTGTTTTTCTATTCTTGTGAAAGTCTCGTATATGGAGTTTAATTCGTTTTCTATGTTTTTGAGTTTGCTGTACATTTTATTTCTTACTTTTTTTAATATCTTGAATCTGATTAGTTTGATTTCTTCTGTTGTAAGTTGTTTGATGATGACTTTAGTGAAGTTGGGTAGTAGTTTTTTCTTTTATGCATTTATTTAAAAAATATATATGCAGTTTAATTTTATTAGTATTTATTAGTATTTTATTATTATATCTATTTGGTTTGCTTAACGAGAACTGAATGCAAATGCCCTTTTTTTGCAGACCTCTATTCGCGCAAAAAATACCTAGCGATGGGAAATTCGGTAAATTAAATCGAGTTCGTCAGAAAACAGCATAACGGAAAACGTAACGTGACGAGCCGTTGGCTCGCTGAAAATCCTCTTACTTTTGTTTTACAAGAACGAGCTTCGCCATTTCCAGAATAAAACATGATCCGCATGCAAACACTAAACTGTTGGAGTCCTTCCGAATCTTCCGAGTTTATGCGGGCGTATTATAAGTCGTCGACTAAACTTTCAACTGGCTACAGTTTGCATCTCCTGTACATATAAAGATGTTTAAAGTAAGTATAGTTGCGAAAGTTTGCTCGAATATATTAAAAATTTCCCGCAAAAAAAAGTATTTTAATTAAAAACATTCGAAGTTTCCCAGACTTGGCGTTCATTTTATACAGGGATATTCACATAAACCGTTCGTTAAAAGTTTTCAAGGTTGCAGTTCACGTAGATATTTGAAATTTAAGGAGCAAGGGTTTTCCGTGGAGATCTCTTTAAATAAAATAAAATTGTCTTTGTATCACTTCCGGTTGTACCGGAAGTCGCTATCAACTCGCTTATTTTAAATGGAATGGTATATTTTTTATCACGTTTTTGAATTCTGCATGTAAAAATATGTTAAATTGCAATACATTTCCCTATCTCTAAAATGCATCATTTTTGAGATATTTTGAATTTTCTTAGAAATTTGGATTCTGCAATCTGATTTTCAAAAAATTATAACACTGCTGTTATTGAAGCAATTTTATTTGTAATAGCTAATATTGTATTTGACGCTTTAAGGTTCTTAAAAATTCCATCAGCATAATCTATTAAGCTACAGGGTGTCTAAAACGCACCGCTCCACTCGAAGATATTCAAACACAGAAAAATACTTTTTTTCAAATGGAATGACCGATATTTTAATGCACCATTGTATGTGGAATCAAATGCTGCGTCGAACTGTACTAGCATTCCCTATACCTAACTTTAACAGTTTTTGAGTTATGAAACATTTTCGATTAATTCAAAGAAAATTACAATTTTAATAGGTCAAATATTTTTAATTTTATTAAGATAGCATGGAAATTATAACAACGATTACTGTTACTACAAATTTTGTAGTCAACCAAAGAAAATAGAATTTGGCAAGTGGAAATTCACAAATTTTAATAGTTCTTTAATCATCCTTGTCTTAGGACGCTTGTGATCTTATAAAACGAAAAAGTATGAATTTCATTACTTTAAATTGAAGAATAAAATAGCTGCTAGTTTGCAATTCTCTGGATTAGCGTGAAAGTATTTTAAAACCATTGTCTAATTATCTTCGTTATTTGTTACTGATCTTCGTACATTTTATTTTTCCAAATTGTATAAAGTTAGGTTCAAACTTTCCAAACTGTGTTTTATTCATAGGAGACAAGAGGGGTACATTTGATTGAACACACATTCTCTGCTCTGAACAATTTTAGATCATTCTTCATGAATTTAAAAAATAGATTTAAAATATCAGCGTTTGAGTAATTTTGATTTTGATTCTCAAATTTTTTTTGCTTTTGCTTAAAATTTGTAGTAACAGGAAACGTTAAATGCAATTGTTTGTTGTTTTCATAACTATATCAACAAAATTAGAAATATTTAACCTAATAAATGTCAATTTTTATGTATTAAACCAGAAATATCTTATAACTCAAAAACTGTTAAAGTTAGGTATAGGGAATGCTAGTACAGTTCGACGCAGCATTTGATTCCACATACAATGGTGCATTAAAATATCGGTCATTCCATTTGAAAAAAAGTATTTTTCTGTGTTTGAATATCTTCGAGTGGAGCGTTTTAGACACCCTGTAGCTTAATAGATTATGCAGATGGAATTTTTAAGAACCTTAAAGCTTCAACTACAATATTAGCTATTACAAATAAAATTGCTTCAATAACAGCTGTATTATAATTTTTTGAAAATCAGATTGCAGAATCCAAATTTCTAAGAAAATTCAAAATATCTCAAAAATGATGCATTTTAGAGATAGGGAAATGTATTGCAATTTAACATATTTTTACATGTAGAATTCAAAAACGTGACAAAAAATATAGCATTCCATTTAAAATAAGCGAGTTGATAGCGACTTCCGGTACAACCGGAAGTGATACAAAGACAATTTTATTTTATTTAAAGAGATCTCTACGGAAAACCCTTGCTCCTTAAATTTCAAATATCTACGTGAACTGCAACCTTGAAAACTTTTAGCGAACGGTTTATGTGAATATCCCTGTATTTTAAAAAATATTCTTGTGATTTGAATGCTGAAGTGAATAATGGATGAACCAGAAACAAAATTTATTTTATTATTTATTTGACTAAAAATATTTTACTGTCAACGAAAATAATTCTAATCACATCTACTTTATTATTGGTCTCATAAATAATATAATCGATCAAATTACAGCACGTTTTGATATTTCCTGAAATTCCTCCTCTTCGACACATGAATTATGCTTTTCTATACGAGCTTTTCCATTCAGGGTAATGAAATTACTTAGAAATATTAATACGTGAGCGAAAATGAAGTGCCCCTTAATGAAACCTCCATTTTCGAACGAACGCCCAAGATTCGCTTCTATTTATAGACGCGTGACTATTACTACCCGCCGGGTTTTAATGCGCCCCCACATGCGAAAACGACGTGAAACGCGATCGAGAAAAAACCAAGTATGTACCTAAATCATGCAGCAAAAAAATAAATAAATAAATAAACCCCCAGAAGGGCTCCGCCGCCGCGCCGGCACTTTGGTTAATTTCGGATCGCGATCGGTTAGGTTGGTTTTAATTTATTATAATTGCATTATGGTTTTACTCCACGAGTAGGAGCTTAATTGATCTGAAATCTGAGATTTTATGGCGGACATTAAACCGGATTTTGGAAGTACCGATTACAGCAAAGACATAATGTAGTGTTTTTGACGTAATCGATACTTAATTGCTCGGCGTAAAGATGAAAGGTGAGCGGATTTTAGTCAGGCGTTCATTTCTTCGTTTATTCGAAATTTAAAGCAATACACAAATTAATCTTCGCGAAACTGACGTTTTCAAAATTTAATAAAAAAGAAACATTGTAAATCATTTATTCCCAAATGGGAACATTACTTTGGATGCAGGAATTTCCATTCTTTTTGTCGCATTTTGATGTAAGTGCATATCTGAAATTCAGTATTTTTTTCTCGAAAACGATTACATTTAGGACACCATATGACATAACATTTTTTAATCGTCTCGATCCAAGCTACCTCCCTATGAAATTTTTGCACTGAATTCGAATGCACCCTGTAGAACTCATAATTAAAGTGGACAAACCATTTCACGAAGTGTCAAGTAAGTACACACTTTAATATACTTCTGCTTGATGTAAAGTTTCCTTTTCCATATTTGCATTTAATTGAAACTGATACTTCTATTGCTGCGTAAGGAAAAATCCATTTATGGTCAGGTTTAATAACAATTTATATTTTTCTTGTGGTAGATTTAATAAGAAAATAAAATTATTTAAAGAAAAATGCAAAACTATCACAAACATTGAATTGTGTGAGTTCAGTGGTTAATGAAATAAAGCATGAAATAATTTTCTTTAAAGCCATTTGAAATATATCTTCATGACCTTCCAGATCGCTTGAAAATTGAAAGCATATTCTAGATTTTAATTACAATAAATAAGACCCAGAGAAAACGATTATCGATAGAATATTGATAATTAAATAATTTTCAAAGATTATTATACTAAAAAGTTAATATTAAAACAAAATTAAACAACTTTGTGTATGTGTATTAATCTCAGAAATATGTTAGTACCCCAATTAATATCTCTAACCTTCAGTTGTTATTTAATCAATTAATTTTTCTCTTCCTGAGCGAAAAATTTCGTTATGTTTAAGGTTAGGACGTTAACAACGTAACAAAGACCGAAACCGGTAACCAGGACCAGGAATAAACAATAAATAAATATTTTGAAATATTTTCCTAATAATAAAAAAGTTTGCAACTTTCCACTGATGTACATTTGTTAGTTTTCTTCCGTTCAGAAACTGTAACTTCGAGTGCGTCTTCGTCACTTTTGTTTCTCAAGAAAACTTGAGAAAAATATCGAATTTATCAAGTATTTGCAATTTATACCAAATGAACCAAAAGAACAAATTAGAGACTCGTTAACTCGTTTAACTTATTGAACGCTATTGAACGATAGTTGCGACTTTTCAAACAAATGACTCACTTGTTAAAAATTACACGTCAAGGTTACGTTCAGAAATGACTCTTGCATCTTTCTCACTCAGGTTTCTTAGTGTATTCGCTCGCTCGGGACTTATAAAGTTCAGTACGTATAGAAAAAGAAAAAATGTTCATTTTTATGAAAAATGTGTCTGATTTATTTTCTTTTATTTTCTAAAATTCTGAGATTTAAAACTGATCGTGCAAAATCATATCTACGAGAAAGACCGCGATACTATTCAAGCGTGAATCCGCATAGTTTCTGAACGTACCCTATTGTCAAATAACTGACGCTGACAAAAACTGACAAAAATTATATGCAACAGTTTTTTTTTTCGTTTACGTTACGTGAAACAACTTTTAATTCAAATTATACGAAACGAACGCGATTGATCACATTAGGGCGCGTTAACATCGGACGATCCTGAAACAAAGGGATGTGTAAGCAAGTGAATTTTAATTGGTCAATAGTTAGGGTCACGTTCAGAAACTATACGTCTGCATCATCTTTTCCACTGTTGCTTTTTTTTTAAATTTTGCATTTTGCTCATTATTTCCATAATAACAGAGTTGCGTTCAGAAACTAGGTACAGCTTTTTTTTAAAAAAAATATTTTGAACCCTATTTAGAGGCTACATTTTAGGAGCTGGAGAAAAACTTTAAATATACAAAACTTGTAGGGTTTTATAAGAGTTATCATAAGAAAACAAAGGCGCATCGTAAAGCACAAAAACTACAATGTGCAATGTATCGTTTTTTCTGATTTCAAGAATATATAACATTTTGGTATTTGGTTGAGCCGTTTGTGTTCTATGTAAAAAGAACGAAATTTGTGTTTTTTTTTCCACTTTGCGACGCTCAATTGTTTCTTGTGTTAACTCTAAAAGATAATACGCAGAAAGCCCTGCAATTTTTGTATTTGAAGTTTCTCTCTAGCTTCTAAAATAAAGCCTCTAGATGGGATGCAAAATATTAAAGAAACCCTGTACATATTAGGGTCACGTTCAGAAACTACCTACATACATCTTTGAGTGTGTAATTGAATTCTTCCCACTCATGTTTAAAAAAAAATTGCATTTCGTTTGTCTATTTCGAAAAGCCACCTTATTATTTCCATAACAAAGTTGCGTTCAGAAACTACATATTAGCGTCACGTTCAGAAACTAATATTACATATCTGAATGTGTAATTGTAAACTACATTAAAAAAAAAAACATTATCAAGTCAAATACAAATTTTACAAAGTCACGCCGTAACTCTACGATTATTATGAACGTAACCTAACTTTTTATAACCATTTAATTATGATTTTCTGCAAAACATAGATTATTCAATATTTAAAAAAATGCTTTAGCTTTTTCTGTAAAAAAAATACTCGGAAAGTTTCACAGAAGCGTTTGCTTAAAATCTTTTTTTCCTTCCGAATCACTGCAAATGTACAGGGTGTCTGTTAACATACGGCAAAAATTCAAGGAGTGATTCTTTGAATTATTTTATGAATAATTATATCTTCGTCGATTTTTTAAAGATCGTTTCGTTTCGAAGATACAGGATGTAAACTGTTATATGTAACCTTATTATTCGCACAATTGTCAAGACAAAGAGAAAAAATATTTCGCAGTAAAGTAGAAAAACAATGACACAATCAGCTGTGGGGATACGTGACAAGCGATTTGAGTCTATTGCAGTCTTTGTCATCAACAGACTTTCTTCTCTGACTTACTAATTACATGGATTGCTTTGTAATACAAATCAGTTCACACACGGTACTTAGGACGTCTTAGTGTTTATTTTATTTTTCGTTGGTTTCTCACAAACGTAATTTTTTTCTCGTAGCCAAAAAATGTCTTATTGTTTATTGTATTTTTCGTTGGTTTCTCACAAACGTAACTTTTTCTTAGCCTAAAAATGTACATTATTTAATGATGTAAGAAGACACGTGTAACGCAGAATTAAAGAAATTTAATATGACAGTAAATACTGATAAGATAATGGAGCAAAAACAATCCGTTAAGTTAAACTGAAAGCTGGCCACGAATATATTAACTTAACTTAATTTACGAATTCAAAAACTGATTCCGCAGCAGTCCTCTCAAATGGGAGAGATTTTTTGCATTTGGCGCAATATTAGGTATTGCAAAAAGTAACTGTAACATTAGGATTTTTGTTTTTAATGCACGAAACTTAATGAGAGGCAAGTTTTGACTGGTGAGAAGTTAGCAACAAAATTTCAAAATTTAAATTGGCTGCCAAAGCCACAGCCTAATTAACACAGAACTATAATTTTAACAGCATTGTTAAGATCATTAACTATAGTTTGTCCCTGTTGTATCACAATTGAGAAAAGAAAACGAAATCCAAATTACTGGCAGTAATTAATGCCCAGTATCTAATTATATAAATAACTTTTTAAAGAAACTATTTACGATGAAAACTTTCACGTAATCGGATAGCAAATGATCAAATATATCGAAAGATGCCACCGGTAAGTTTTGGCCAATCGATTTTATTGATTATTGATCGATTGAAAATAGTTAATGTCACGCGCTTAAAAGACGCCAAATACAATGGCACATGACTTTTTCTACAAATGTTGCACAAACGAAATTCTGGCAAAATACCAAAGAGAATGGTCAAATCTATCGATTTATGCTGTTTCTGAGTTTTGGCCGATCGATTTTATTGACTAATTATCGATTGAAAACAGGCGCTCCGATACTTTAGATATTCGAGACAGCGTCGACTATAAATGCACATAACTTTTTATGCAAATGTTGCACAAACGAATTTCTTGCAAAATACGAAAGAGAACATTCAAATCTATTCAGGGACATGACCTTCACAATGCTGTTAAAATTATAGTTCTGGGCGACATTGGCAGCCAACTTAAATTTTGAAATTTTGTTGCTGGAGGTTTGTTGCTAACTTCTCATCGGTCAAGTTTTGGATGAATAGTAGCATTGGAGGGAATTTTAAGGCTGAGAAGTGATATTTAGTAATTTACTAATTTATTAATGAAATACGACACTATATTAAAGCCAACCCTGAGAGGAATTCTGTTTAATCTCTTAACATGTTGCTTTAAGAATTCCAGTAGTAAAGCATGAACATGATATAATCTAACGGCATCCTCAGAAGTCATCATTGAATGATACTATTATAATTACATACCCTTGACCTTAATCGCTAAGTAATTCATTCCCTCGACGGATTCTAGTCAAGTGCTTACTGATGATAAAACGCAGGCCGAAAATTTAATCGAGTAACGTAATAAAAAACCCTAACGATTTCTTTTTTTTTTTTAATAGCTTGGGGTTTTCATCGCGAAGCAAGTAGCTGGAGAGACACAGAAGCCTTTGTGGCGTTTCAAGATCGCCGACGCCGCAACAGCGAGTATCAATAAGCCCTACAGTTGGGAACTTGTCACGTCCTAAACAATGGAGATACGGTTTGAAGACATCAAGCAGAGAGAGAGTTAATCGTTATCTCGTTTCGTCGTAGAAACAATGCACATCTTTAGCGGTTCGTTCTATGAATACGTAATATTTTCTGATATAATAATCGAAAGCTACCGAGAAGACACTTTTGAATTGGATATTCTGTATACTTTGTACTGTAAATAAGTTAGTGATACTCATAAGGACTGGAGCTTTGATAGGGCGTATCCAAAACCAAATTATTTTTACGAAATCTTGAAACCTAAAAACCTACAACAGGGCGCTCTCTGATTATTACTATTAAAAAACTAAGCAAAAACGATCTTGGTCGCACAGGACTTTCAGCGCAATCGAGAGACCATCGAAGATAAACTTTCGTACGTGCATGATTAAACAATGGAACTCTTTCTCTGATGGAGCTGAATTTTTTAACTCCACAATTAAGAGTTGGATAAGAGCCAGACTTTCAGATAATAACGGCGCCCAGCTGAAAAACGAAAATCCCGTCGTTTTAGTGTGTCATAAATATTAAAGAATCCCGAAATAATATGCTTAATTCAGCAGTTTAAAGCGACGTTAAAATGAGATAATAAATTGGGATGTTTTATTAAAAAATTCTTAAATTAAGTGGAGGAAATTTTACTTCCGTCTGAAATATTTATAAAATTGTAAATTCCACATTTAAAATATATAACATAAAAAAATATACATACTTATTAACCAGGTTCATCATGTAACAGAATTTCTTTGCTAATTTAAGGACGGTATTAATTTTCAGTCTAAATTTTAAATTGAGTTATAATTACCCTCCAATTACATTTAACAGCCAATTTAGTTTACTTCTAAATTACAATTATTAACAGTTATGCAAAAGATCGCCGAAGATTTTCAATACTTCAACATTTTCTTTAAATTAAAAAGAGCTTGTACAGATGGCACCACTCTAACTGCATTTCCCGCTTTGTTCGAAAGACAATTTTAAACGATTGTTGGAAATTCCTCCAAAAATGTTAATTTTCTTCTTTTTTTTTCGAGATGGTTATATTATACAGGGATATTCACATAAACCGTTCGTTAAAAGTTTTCAAGGTTGCAGTTCACGTAGATATTTGAAATTTAAGGAGCAAGGGTTTTCCGTAAAGATATCTTTAAATAAAATAAAATTGTCTTTGTATCACTTCCGGTACAACCGGAAGTGGTATAAAGACAATTTTATTTTATTTAAAGAGATCTCTACGGAAAACCCTTTCTCCTTAAATTTCAAATATCTACGTGAACTGCAACCTTGAAAACTTTTAACGAACGGTTTATGTGAATATCCCTGTATATAACATAAAAAAATATATATACTTTTTAACCAGGTTCACCATGTAACAGAATTTCCTTGCTAATTTAAGGACGGTATTAATTTTCAGTCTAAATTTTAAATTGAGTTATAATTACCCTCCAATTACATTTAACAGCCAATTTAGTTTACTTCTAAATTACAATTATTAACATTTATGCAAAAGATCGCCGAAGATTTTCAATACTTCAACATTTTCTTTAAATTAAAAAGAGCTTGTACAGATGGCACCACTCTAACCGCATTTCCCCCTTTGCTCGAAAGACAATTTTAAACGATTGTTGGAAATTCCTCCAAAAATGTTAATTTTCTTTTTCTTTTTCGAGATGGTTATATTATATTGTTTTTGTTCCGCTTTTTCGAAATGTTATTAACTAAAAAAAAATTGTCATTACTTCTAAAATAAATAAAGAAATCAAACGCCTCGTTTTCAACTTTCAACTTTTGAATTGTAGATGGCGCCACTGACAATATTTTGTCGTTTGTAAATTGTACAGTAACGGACAGTATAAGCGATTTGTCCATTGTAAACCTCACTTTAATATTTTTTACGTTTAATACGTGAACCTATACAAAATGTCACCAACAATTTTGACGTTTAATACAAATTTTCACAGAAACATAACCTTAATATGTTTTTAAAAAGACTCGAACATGGGACACCTCTACATGTAATTTTGAGTATAACTGATAAAACCTAGAGGGCGCCACTAAAAATTTCTTGCGCAGAAAAACTGTTACATTTTCACTTGTGATGTTTAAAAAAATAAAACGACCATATTTCTTGAAAATAATTAAATTGAAGAAAGTAAGAGGATAATGCGCAGTCGTTCATTTTCGAATGTTGACACAGAGATGGCGCCACCGTGAATTTTTTTCATCAAACATACTTTCACAGTTCACGGTTTTTTTTTTTTAATTACACAATTCGCTAGTTAATTAAATAGGTGACACCACTCTAATTGCATTTTCCCCTGTGCTCGAAAAAATTTTAAACGACTGTCAATTTTCTTTTTTTTCCGAAGGTTGCTACATTATATTTTTGAATTGTAGATGGTGCCAGTGACAATATTTTATCGTTTGTAAATTGTACAGTTGCGGACAACAAAATCCGGGCACGTTATTTGCACAATGTAAACTTCACTTTAATATTGTTGACGTTTAACGCATGTCACTAGTAATTCTAACGTTTAATTAAAATTGTATTTATTTATTTTGACAGGAACATAACCTTAATAAAAGCCTGATCTACCACATTTGTCGAAATACGCATGACATGTCAAATTTTTGCCCGGATTTTATTGTCCGGACAGCAAATGATTTCTACAAAGTAAACTTGTTTGCACAGTACCATCTATGTTTGATACTTGACAGAAGCATTTAAAAGCGAAAGAAATGATTTTGAACCCAATTTGTACAGCTCCATCTATGATTGACAGCTGACAAGCATTCATAGGTAAAAGAAGTGAAAAAAAACAACTTCGTTTAGAGAGCGCCACCTATCTTTAACAGCTGGAGAATATTTAGAGGTGAAAGAAATTTTGATGCTGATTTCAAAAGTGCCATTTACGTTTGGCAGCTGACAAGCAACTAGAAGTAAAATAATTCTTTTTGAAATTGATATTAAAATCGGTTTTCATCGCGTCTTTTATGTTTGACAACTAACAAACTTTCAAGGCGAGAGAAATTTAAAAAAAAAACATTGATTCTGAAGCCAGTTTGAACAGCGCCATCTATGTTTAACATCTGACAAGCATTTAAAAGCAAAAGAAACAAACAAAAGAAAACACGTTGAAGTCAATTTGAACAGTGGCATCTATGATTAATCGCTGAAAAAGACTTAGAGGTAAAAGAAAATAAAAAGAGAGAGCGCCATCTGTGTTTGACGGCAAAAGCAATTTTCAGTAATTTAATTTTGACGCTAGTGTGGAAAGCGCCACCTATGTTTGACAGGTGACAACATTCAGAAACGAAATATTTTTTTAGAAAATTGATTTTGACGCCATTTCGTACAGCAATGATATCTGCGTTTGACAAATACAATTAGGCATTTAGGAGCAAGAGAAATTTAACAAATATTGATTCTGAACCAGTTTGGACAGCGCCATTTGACATCTGACAAGCATTCAAAAGCAAATTAAATTTAAAAAATTACTTTAAGCCAATTTGAAGTAGCGCCATCTACGATTGACAGTTGAAAAACATTTACAGATAAAAGAAATTAAAAAAAGAACCTCACTCAGAGAGCGCCACCTGTGTTTGATAGTAACAGAAATTTTTAGAAATTTAATTTGGAAAGTGTCCCTTCGTTTGACCGATGACCAAGCATTTAGAAACAAAAGAACCTGATTTTGTACAATTAACAAACATTTAGAAGCAAGAAAAAATTTTAAAATATTACTTCTGAAGCCGATTTGTACAGCGCCATCTATAATCAACAACTTAAGGGCGAAAAAAACTTTACAGAGCTCCGCCTATTTCTGTCAGTTGATGAACATTTATTTATATACAGGTGAAACAAATTATTAGAAATTTAATTTTGATGACAGTTAGGAGAGCGCCATCTATGTTTTGACAGGCGACAAGTATTAGAGGGATGCAAAATAAATTTGTTCTTAAAGACAACTTGGACGGTGCCATCTACATCTGATAATCTCAAAAGACGTCCTGCGTGGTAAATGAAGTTACAGTTAGAAGAGGGCGCCCCACACTTTCTTAAAAAAAATTCAGTTTGAATTTATTACGATTAAAGCTGCGTTCGTTTATTCAACTCCGTTAACTCTATTTACTCTTTTCGCACTTTTGTCTCACTCTTACTTGTATTAAAACTTATTCGCGCTCACTCTTTAGAGTGCAAAAGGAGTAAATAGAGTAAACGGAGTTGAATAAACGAACGCAGCTTAAATGAGCATGAATACATTTTAATGCTATCTATTGAGGAAACCAGAAAGCAAAAACGTGCAATATTTATTTTCATTGGTAGATACATAGATTATGATTCACTACCGACAATATTACGAACAAAAAAGGTTTTCATCGACTGTTAACATATCAGCATGTTTCATTCTCTTTTTCTGTCACGTGGAATAACATAATTAATCATGTTATTGGGTCATTATGATGAACACATAATATCAATCGTTATCTTTTTATAGCTAATAATTCACACATTGCACTTTAGATTTTTTTTTTATAGTGTCGCCCTTATTTTTTTTATTATGATGACAATTTGCATATTACTATGACATAAGAAGTCGAAGGCATTTTTTAATACTTAAACCCAAGTAAGTCTGCTGTATATGATTTATGCTATTTTTTTCAAACGGATTAAAGTGGCTTGTCAAGTCGTGTACAGAACATTTCGCAATGTTTGAAACTCATAAAATACTCAACGTGTTATGATGATCATAAACAGATGGCGATTCGTAACGCTTAATTATCTTAATAACTTTACAATTTAATTTATGAATTTTAAATATTCTAAAATGCTCTCTCTCTACTTGACATATTTTAATCGCAAGTTGCTCGTAACCATTGACAACTAACTGACAATTATCAATACGACAATCACATACACATTATACACATTATTATAATGGTTTCGTTCGTTAAAGTCGTCTCAATATCATAAAATAAAAAAATACAGTCTGAAGACACTTGTGTGTATCTTTTTAAAACTCATCCTGTACGGCATTCATCAAACTATTCATAAAGTATAGGGGAAAGTGGGGTGATAAGAGCCGGCCTGGTTTAGGTATAACTAACAAACGAAAAAAATTGAAATTTGGTAAAGCAGAACCCCTTCCCGCCCAGGACCCATACAATATCCATTTATCGCCAAAAAAACCATGCGTAATAGTAATAACAGTGAACACTTGTTTGCATTTAAGACTTGTGTTGTTATTTTTCGTAATTTCATAAATAATAGGAGTAGTTATTTATTTGAAATGAAATCACGTCAAAACCGAAAACTCATGGGGTAAAATATAAATTAAAAACTGACCTACCAAAATCATCGTCGTCCGTTCGAATTTCAGTAGTATCACTTTTAACATTCACGTTCGTGGGGGCGTGTAAAGCACTGGACGAAGCACTGAGTTCACTGTTACCGTCATCGGTTAAATCGCGTTTAGAATTCTGAATTTTCGATTTTGACAGTCTGCGTCTCATAGAGTTCATTGTAACAAGCATAACAACGTAACGCGCGCCTAACAAACATAAATATTTCAATTCGTCTCGCACGATTTCACCTGTACGACTTAAAATGCGAATAAATATTTTATCTTATCTTATCACGCCCGATATGCATTATTCACGTAAGAATGTTGTTCTATATCAGGACGCTAAAAATTTACAAAATTTCGAAATTACTTCTTTTTAATAAACTTTTTACATCACTTAAAAATGATCTCGTTTACTTCGATTTATTGTGTTTGTAAAAAACTCGCCACTTTTTGACAATGAAAACACAATGCATTCAATTATAATTAAAATTGAAGGAAAAAATTGTATAACTTCTATACAGCTATCGAAGAAAGGAGGTTTAGTGATTCACCCTGTATAATTTCTTTTTATCTTGTCTTGTTTCAACTTTCTCGCGCTTTTACATTATTACAGACATTACAAACATATGTTTGTTTGTTCTTAATTTTTCTTAATTTAAAGAAACAGAAAGTGATAATTGCCGACGTCAACTGACGCAGAATATTTTACTCAACATATTAGCCAAATACATATACAGTGTGTCCCAAAAAGTTTTATACAAATGGAGAAAAAATTTATCTTACATTTCACAAAAAAAAACTATTCTTTATAAAAAGCTCTGCATGACTTGTAGATCCATAATCAGGTACAAAATTTAAAAAAAAATGGCTGGAATACAGGGAAAATAAAAAATAATGATTTGGACGGAGAGCAAAATACGTTCAAACTGTAGTGGAGAGCAAAATGTTCATTGAAATTGTGATTAAATAGCAAAAAATTATGCACACTTGTAGATTATTGATATTCCCAGATAAAAATTAAAAAATAAACACTTCAGCAATTGTCGGTAATCCCGCGAATGTAGCGAGCCCGATTGTGAGGTTATGTAAATACATTATTTTTATGATGAAAAGAAATTACTTGCCTGATACGCAGAAATAAAAAGGAAGGTATTGCTTCGATAATCGTAAAAAAAAAATTATAAAATTCAATGGTTGTCAACTCTGCTTTTAATTTTAGTTTAATTTTCTAGTTTAATTTACTGCCGACAGATGGCGCTGTTTATTTTTTTGTTTGTTTAGTAGGTTTGTTCCAGCAGCAATTTCTGGCTAGTCCAAAACCGTCGAAAGCGTGCGTTCATCAAAGTTGTGTATTTGATTGCGCTGTTAAAATCGATCATTTCTTCGATGAGCAACTAATTCTGACGGTTGCGAAACTGCTGTTGAAAATTCGTTCTTTTTTACGTCGATAGATGGCGCACTTTCTTTGTGATTCATGCAATTAATAATATACTCTAGTGCAATCGTAAGATAACAGATGGCGCTTTTTATTAATTTAGGATAAGTATCTGGTATCTGTTAAATAGTGCTTTTTATTTTAAAAATTGAAATTGTGTGTATCGGGAAAAAAATCTTTTGCATGTCTAGAGATGGTGCGACTTTTTCAATTACTCTTTAAATAGAGAGAATTTATACCGCAGCGCAGGCATAAAATTAAATCAAAATTTCGTGGCATTCTTTCCTCGGTTCTCAACCGAACTTTTAGTTCACATTATGCGTCGACAGATGGCGCTCCTCCGTTACTTAAAATCAATATCTATGAAATGGTGCTTTTTTATTTTATTTAATTTTTATTGAAACTTTGTAAGATGTATTGGATTTTTTTCTTTTGGATAAAAATATACATATTTTTTAAAGTTTTCATTCTTTTGCATGTCGATAGATGGCGCGATTTTTTCAATTCTTCTTTAAATACAGAATTTACTCCATCAATAGGACAATGCAGGACAAGTAATTTATTATTATTTGTTTTAAGACCGAATTTCTTCATTTATGAAAAAAAAATTATTTCGCAACTTACTAATCTATTATATCATTTTCTTTGAGATTGTTTCTTCAATAATCGGTAAAAAAATTACAAAATGCAACCGTTCTCAACCCAGCTTTTAGTTTACATTACGCGCCTACAGATGGCGCTCCTTATTTATTTTAAAATAGGGTAATTTAAGATATGTTTATGAATATATTTTTTGATAGAAAATATATTTTTGAAAGTTTTAGTTCTTTTGCATGTCGATAGATGGCATGATTTGTTCAATATCGTTCTTTACATACAGAATTTATTTCATCAATAGGAAATTGTAGGACAAGTAATTTGTTATTATTTAACGCTTTCTTCATTAATAAAAAATTAAATTCACAGTAATTGTGTTATCAATTTTTATCTGGGAATATCAATAATCTACAAGTGTGCATAATTTTTTGCTATTTAATCACAATTTCATTGAACATTTTGCTCTCCACTACAGTTTGAACGTATTTTGCTCTCCGTCCAAATCATTATTTTTTCTTTTCCCTGTATTTCAGCCAATTTTGTACCTGAATATGGATCTACAAGTCATGCAGAGCTTTTTATAAAGAATAGTTTTTTTTGTGAAATGTAAGATAAACTTTTTCCCTATTTGTATAAAACTTTTTGGGACACACTGTATATTTTGTAAAATAGTTAAGGAAGCTGATACTTAGTTTAAAACATCAATGTTCGTACGCCAATACAGATTGTGTGCATGTTGCTCTTCATAAAAGGATTAAACATAAATCGTGTACAATGTACAGGATGTAATCGATTAAGTTTTACTCCTTAATGTTGTAAAATGTAAGTTCTTCATTACATATGTAACATGCCGACGTGTCACCTTGTTTGTTGACTTTTACGGACAACTAAATAACCAATAAAACTGTCCAAACAATTAAATAGCTTGACCGACAATGTTTACTTGCGGAGAAATTCCCAAGAAGGGTCGCCCAAAATTTTATTATTGCAATTAGGCATGCACTTCCTATCTGTCTACGGCTACAGGCCTGCTACTTAAGATTTATTTCCGGCGCTAGGGACTATTCTGGTAACCTAGTTAGTTGTTTACGATTTGCTGTGACCCTTGCGGGAATCCGCAATAAAATAATAATATTTCTAATATGGCTCGTAATCGCTGCTAATCTGGACTTACGTTGTTGTAACTCAGTTCTTTTTGGTGCGTCGGCGAATAACTTGAGAAATCAAAGGAACTAATTGAATCGCTTTATGCAGAAAGGGCTTAAGTCACTTTTAGCCGTTCTGCGTTTTCGCAGAAAATCGTATTTATATAGGTACCAAACTACACCTTTTTATGCAGAAAGAGTATTAGTTCCATTTATAAGACTTGCTCTTTCTGCATAAAAAGGTGTAGTTTGGTATAAAAATACGATTTTCTGCGAAAACGCAAGTTCGGCTGAAAATGACTTAAGCCCTTTCTGCATAAAGCGATTCAATTACGTTTAAATAGGAATGCGGTAGTTAAATTCAATTAATTATTTATTGCAAAAAAAAGGTAAAAACTCCTTGTACCAGCTACTGAAAGAAAAGAAACCCGCTAAGTCAAAATTAAAAATGAATTCGACCGTTCGCTCGAGAGATCGAATCCTGTCTGTCTGTTTTTCGCGCTCCGTTCTTTCCACGTAAATATTAACTCACCCCCTCGGATTTCGCAAGATAAATTTTGAACAACCTCGGCCAATGAGAATCGTTGCCCTAGTCTCAAATCACTGCACATTTTCTTGCACACTTCATAAATTAAGCAACCCCAATTAGCTTGTCGCTACAGCATCGCGGTGGTCTTTCACCATCTGCAACTACTTAACTCTACAAGTGACCAGGCTGAAATTTTAATACATCCTGTGCTTGTTGAAACAAAACAGACTAAAGCGAAACACTTTAACTTGCAACGTAATTTCTATAACTGACAGTGCAACACAGACCCATACAAAATCCGAAAACACAAAAGCTCAAAGGTTACGATGATTTGTTTATGATGGCAGAGAAACCCCGGAGTGTTATTTGCAGGCTATCGTTACAAGTTCTTAAAGACTCTCTGGGTGGTTTATAGTCTCTTGAAAAGGGACAGCGAGGCGCCCTGAAGCATCCGGCCGTAATTTTACTGCGTAAAGTCCGAACGCGTGTTTGTTATTTGAAATTAAACACGCAAAAACCGATTTTGTTTGAAAACAAATTCCGCGACCGTTTCACATATACCAGAAGCCAGCAGAGGTGAAGGCTCGTCATAAATCTCACCCCATCTGACACGACAGCTTCGTTAAATCACACGTTATTTCCTCGTATTTTAATCATTTTTTATTTGATTTATTGATTTGATCAAATTGTCATTTGATTTTTTTTGCAATTGAATATCATTATTAATTCAGATAAATCGGATGTCAATAATCATAAACAGGATGTAAGTAGCTATAAACTAACTATAATTGTATTTTGAAAGAGTATTCGAGCAAGGCGATCTTTTCCAGAAGAAAATTTAGGAAATTATTGAATAATTATTTCAATAATAACATGCAGAAGCATAGGAACCTGTGCCGAGAAATACTTAACATTATTAAAGGACCATGATATAATTTCGAAAAATTAACAAAACAATTCTTTACATAAAACGCATAATATTTATCACGCGAATCTTCACTGTTCACTGCAAGAGCGGGCAGCCGACCAAGCGAACTTTACAGCCTATCAGGGTGAACAGTGCATAAAATACAACTGGGCGACCAAACGGTACTATATTTTGGAGTCTTTACTTATGACTTTATAGCATAAACGGAAATGACTTCAAAGAGGGTTCTCGGACGTGTGATGTTTTAGATGAAAAATTAAACTGGACCACAGATATTTAAAAAAAAAGGCACAACTGAGGATATTTTTTGACTATACAGGGTGTTCTTTAAGTTCGTGCAAAAAAATTAACGGCGTATTTGGTAACAGATATTCTCACGAATGCACCAAAATTAAAACGAAAAAAAAAGCAAGAAACTCATACCGACATCCGGCAATTTCTTGTGAAATGTTTAGAACCGCTAGACGCAACAGACGGTGACCTTCACCCACAAGAAGTGTTCGACACCCCCCCCCCCCCGCGCGCGAGACGTAAACATACCGACTAAAGTGCCGCTTAACACTTTTAATGTCAACTTTCACTGGCTTCGTTTTTTGCGTGAAGTTAAAAAACAGCCTGTATAATAGGTCCAAGTTTGCATGCATGACATTTTAATAAATAATTTACTAAAAAAAAATATTACAGACATCAATTATATTGGAATTAGAGAGAAGCATTAATTTTTGTTAGTTGCTGAGCAAATTCTAATTGTTATACCGGGTGTCCGGTAAAGAATGGGCCATACTTCAAGGGTAGCTTCTTTGGATCAAAATAAATCGATTTGGATCAATTTATCTTGTGCAATTTTGCTTCATTAAAAAGTTATGGCCTTTCAAAGATAATTTTTTTATATCAATATTTTAGCAAAACTCGCTCATTTTTGGAGACATTTAATTGTAATTTGGTATTTAGAGGTTTCTTGTATTGCCGAATCTGAATATCTTCCTATTTTTAACGTAACATATAGGGGGCGCTGTCGAGATCCAGATATTCCTTTGTTTATTGCTGTACTTTTTTTTAACGTGAATATTTTTAAAATTATATTCATTTTCTTGAAAGGACTTTTAATTTACTTTAAAAAAGGTATACTTGTTACATGTCGCTACTAAAGTATACCAGTTTTGAGAAAAATGGCTTAGAATATGATGACGCTGAATATTACCGTTTTAGGTCTACATTGAATCAGGCACATAGACCCGTATTTCAGTTACAGTTTAACTTTAATCTTCGCTTTATTTTCATGGGAACAACTGTTTTTTATAATTTTTACTATGAGAGTAATCTGGAGTTGAAAGTTAAACTATGAGTGAAGTACGCGGCCATAGCAAACATAATAAGAATTTTTTACGTAATGTATCGTCAATTTAAATGTAGAACTGTAATTCTTTTTCAATTTTAAGTAAATTACGAAGTAGTGCAACTTTAGGTAATTGTCTTTTCAAAATTAACAAAAGTTTTAAAAACTGACCCACTACAAAATCGTCTTTTGTGTCTTGTATATTAATTGTGGTTACAGTAAGTGAAACTTATTCGATTACACACTGTATAATTCGATTTTACATGACATTTTTTCAGGTTTTTTTTTTACAAATCACACACAAGCAGGTTTTTAACGTAATCAAATTTAACAGAACTAAAACTTAAGGAGAAAAAAAACAAAAGTTTTTCTATTGGGTTAGTACAATGAAGTGAGTTTAATTGAAAAAGGTTCGAAAGGTCTTCTTAAAGATCAAAGGTTTTACAACACTAATTTAAGAACCAAATTCAGATCGATTATATTAGCCTTTTCTTTTGACTTGTGAGCTCTACCGAGTGAGTTGTAAATTGAAGTAATTTCTACTTATTTGCAATTCAATTTCTTAAATAATTTTATGACGTGCTAGGAATTTTTTATTTTTGACACGCCCTTACTTACACCCACAGGAGGATAAAAAACACTAATTTGCATCTCTGACGTGTTTGAAACGTAATCACAATGGGACACCATTAATAACGACATTGCCAAATACATCACGGGACGCCCTTAGGCTAAAACAGGTGAGGTAACGCGGCTATCAAATGCAAGAAAAATGTACATCATTTGTCACAACAAAAACTGGTTTATTAATAATACACTTTCTATACAGCGTGCTATTTACAATCGCAGTTTTTCTCGGCAAATGTTAAGTCACGTGTAACGTGTAACTAACTGTAGAGCGCCGACCGGTTTGTGTGAAAAACTGGCGCCCGGAAAAAAAAAACTAATAATATTATAATTTATTCTTCGCGCAATGCTTGGCTTAGCGTAATTCAGCACTGAAAATTAATAAATTAAGAGCAGTATATGGAGTAAAGAACCAGTTGCAAGACCAACCGAACGGATGAAATTAATGGATGTTACCGACAAAGTTGAAACGGTTTAGTGTAATACTAAATGAATTTCACAACTTCTCGTACGTGCTTACACCGAATTAAATCATGAAGAAAATACCTTTTCCGTTGCAACTTATCAAGAGCTTACATTTGCAGGAAATTAGAATATAAAAGTTGGGGAAAATAACAACGACAAGAAAGAAGATGAGCTGAGAGATGACAGACATTCTTTTACACGAATTTATGACACTATACGTCCCTCGTTTTAGTTAAAGATGACCGACCGGATCGCTCTGAGAAACGTTTTGATCCCATTTTGCAGCTTACTGGACCGCGTCGCTTCTTATTATATTATAAATCAGTTCAATGGAGTGTTTTACGGGATTACATAAAACGTTATTTTTCCCCTACCCTGGAATTACGAGCAGGACGTCTGAATAAGTTTTTGGCAGCCTTTTTTTTAATGCTTCCCAGTTCGCACTCCATTTGGTTATCTCACCCCATCTGACACGACAGCTTCGTATATCATTTTTGTTTCAGCGAATCGGTTGAAATCACAGTGTGAAGAGGAGTCGTTTTTAGTAGCTTAAATTCAAAGCAAAACCCATTTAACATTCTAAACACAATTGATACTACTTCCCCCCTTCCCCATACTGCAATGTGCACGCAAATCAAATAAGGACCTACAAGGTTTGTCAATCAATTATAAGTGCAATTATGGTTGCTTTTTGGTTCTCGGATTCTCTGCCGTGTAGAAAGTTCGTAGAACTTGACGTTTCGATCATCTTGCCGTGATCTTCTTCAGAAGTGACTTAGAACTTGACGTTTCGATCACCTTGCCTAGTAGACCTAACATAGAACTTGACGTTTCGATCATCATGTCGTGATTTTCTTCAAAAGTGACTTAGAACTTGACGTTTCGATCATCTTGTCGTGATCTTCTTCAGAAGTGAAGTAAAGTCATTTCTGAAGAAGATCACGACAACCCAAGCAACACCATTTCGTTTATTAGACGGTTTATATACGACAGACAGGGATATTTTTGGTAATGGTATATAGAATACCAAAAATATTCGTATTTTAATGGTACTATTAGTTGCCGTAGGATAAGTGATGCGTTAATTAAACGTTTTCATTAAAATGTAAAATGTCGCGACTTGCAAAACACGTTTATTCCATCTTACCAGGTAGGCGTAGGCCCTCAACATAAATTTTTCTCATTAAAAATTTAAAATATAATCTCAAAAAATATAATAAATGTTTAGACGTAAACATGTTCAAAATATTTATTCAAATTGGTCTTGTGATCCTTGTTAAAAAGTAAATTTTCCATAAAAATACTAACATTTTGTATGTAATGCCAGTTTAAATTTAAGCTGAAGTTTAAACCCATAACGATTATTGCAACAATTGTTTGGGGTTTCGGTTTAAAGTTAAGCTGGAATTATACCACTAGACCTAAATGAGACGTGAGCTTAAAATATGAGTAACTTATAAATTTCGCCGCGAGATGTCGCGACCATAACAAAAATTGTAACATATTTCACTGATTTGTAAGATTGTCTTCTAGAACGTCATCTCTTGTTCAAAATGAGTAACTTCTGATACGAGAATATATCTAAGGTTCTAAAGACTTCTCCTAAATATTAATTTTACTGAACAAAACAAAAGAAAGTCTACGGGAAAACGAGGAAACCTATGCCTTAACCTAAATTGTGATGCCTTTGATTGATTTTGTGAAATTGTCTTCTAGAGCGCCATCTTTTGCCAGAAACTGATAGCTTCTGATGTGGAGATATACCTAAGGCTTTTGGGTTCTCCTAAATACTAATTTTACAGAACGAAACAAAAGAAAGTCGACTGGAAGACGTGAAAACAGACGCATTAACTTAAATTGTGATATCTCTGATGGATTTTGTAAAATAGTTTTCTAGCGCGCCATCTCTTGCCAAAAACTAGTAGTTTCTGAATCGGAGGTGTAGTTAAGGTTTTTAGGCTTCTCCCAAATATTAATTTTACAGAACAAAACAAAAGAAACTCGACTGGAAGACGCGAAAACAGACGCATTAACTTAAATTGTGACATCTCTGATTGATTTCTATAAAATTGTCTTCTACAACGCCATCTCTTGCTCAAAACTGGTAGTTTCTGACACGGATATATACCTAAGGTTCCACAGGATTCTCCTAAACTCATTTTGTAGAACAAAACAAAAGAATTCAACGGGAAAATACGAAACCTCGTGCCTTCATCTAATTTGTGTCCACCTCGGATTGATTTTGTAAAATTAACTTCTAGATCTAGAGCGTCATCTTTTGCTCAAAACTGGTAGTTTCTGATTCGGAAATATGGTTAAGGTTTTCAGGCTTCCCCTAAAGGTTAATCTTGCAGAACAAAACAAAAGGTAGTCGATGAGAAGACACGAAAATCAATGTCTTAACCTAAATTGTAGAAGTTTCAATTTCAAATGCGTGCCAAAATCAACTTCATTGGGTGGAAACTATTGCTTCAACGAATTCAGGGCGACATCTGTTGACCAGATCGCTTCTACTTTTCGTAAAATACACAACCTTTGTCACATAACGATTATTTACGATAGCTTTTCAACAGGAGCGCCAACTATGGGATAACTGCTGCTCACTAAAGTTGTAGTTTATAAGTCAAAACCGAAGGAACTTTCTTGCCCATTACAACTACAAGTGATCAGAAAATACATATATAATTACTACAAACGATGAGACACTTATTAAAGTTGAATTAAATTTCAACATTTCGCTATACGTTTTGGTTTGGCAGCATCTTTAGAATAAGTTGTAATAATATAAACACGTATGATTATAATAATTTTATAATTTCAAAATATACGTCTAGTATAAACCATGTATAAACGTTGCGCGTACCATATAAAATATACATTTTGTGTAAACGTTATATTTATCCCATAAAAAGACGTTAGTTAGACTGTCACTCATATGTATAAATACTAGTCTATAATATTCTACATTTAAACTAAATTCAAAACGTGTTTTAGACATATTCTATACTTTATGTGTTGCATGAGAAGCTGATCGAAACGTCCAGTTCTATAAAGTTTTTATACACGGCAGAGAACCCGAGAACCAAAAAGTAGCCATCAAGGACGACCGTGAAAGCCTGAAAACTACGTTAAGTGCAATTATGTTTTATGGTAATCACAAGTGTTGCTTGTATTTAAAAGTTATGGAAAATATTATAAGAAAATGTGAAGGCAGGGAACGAATATAAATCGGAATGTATTCGGAGGATTAGAGAATCTTTGCCCATTTAACCGAATTTCTATCTTCAAAAATCAAAAAGTTTGCAATGGCGAACGTTTCAAATTGAACAGACTGTATAGGTCGCTCTTATTCTTATCAAACCAAACAAAATAAAACTAGTAAAAGAATCGATGTTACAGATTACGAGAAAAAGGTTTCAAAAAATTGCATAATGACCAAGGGAGGATCATGGCAGGGTTGGAAAGTTTAAAGCAAACTGTTTAAAACATTGTGTTTAAAACACCCAATTAAAAACAAACCTTTTATTTTAAACAAAGTGTTTTAAACATGTTTTTTTTAAATTGATGTTTTAAATTCATTTTTGTAGTTGTAAGCGTAGAAGAAACACTTCTGATGTAAGTGTTTTGTATTACCGATATAATATGTATTTAATAATCAAAAATTTATTGTCTTATTTAATGATCTATTTGAATTTGGCCATGTATTGGCGTTGGCGCTGATGGTAACACTGTATAGCTCTCGATAGTTTCTTAATATATCTATTTTTAATTAATATTGGTAAATGAAAAGCTATGTCTTGTGGCACAAAAAAAAAAACATTGTGCCACAAGACATAGCTTTTCATTTACCAATATTAAATTATGGCTACAAACAGCAGGAATAACTTCATCAATTATATTTTTTATTACATTAGATTGGTTATAATCAGTCTGATAGTAGTTATGTATAGAATAAGAAATTGAAAAACATCTTTCAGTATTTATTATTTATTTTTATTGTAAATTAGATGTACAGTATATTAATATATGTACTTGGTGGTCTAATAATCAAACTAGTACTATAACATTATTAACAATATGTATATAAAATTTGCTTTTAGAAAGTGACATCTTAATTTTTAGTTTCTTTCCACATTTCCTATTAAATTTATCAAATTTATTTCATTTAAATTATTCCATTCTTGAACTGTTCTAGTAAAAAGAAAAATTTATGAATATTTGTTTTCGAAAATGGTATTTTATATGAAAATTTATGATATTTTCTAGTACTTGAATCATTTACTTTTTATTTATTTATTATTCATTCCATTATGTTTTGAAACGTTTGCAATTAAAATATCAATACATCAATATAAATAAATTTAGGCAGCCTGTAGAAAATTTCTAAATCGCTGTTTTAGTTAGAAAATGACAATATGAATTCGAATATTTGTATTTTGTATTTTATTGTTGCAATAACACAATCAAATGTTTTACAAGTCAGATATACAAATAAGTAACTAATTGAGAAAGTAAAACATGCGTGTTTTTTAAACATTCTGAAAATTCGTCGGTAGGATAGAATCTTTTAAAAGCGAGATTAATTTCATTTCAAATATTTTGTAAGACCACTGTCTCATTATTATTGGCAATTGAATATAGAGTTTAATACATATGCTGTTTGGTCAATTTTTCAATTTGCTTAACCTGAAAAATTGAGGACGTATTTCAAACGTTACATAAAGAACATAGAACGTCTATTTAGTGCATTTAATTTTGTATATTCTAAATTAAAATATAAGTTAGATTATCATTAGAAGTAGAAAAAGTTGGTAAACTAATTACAATTTTCAAGGACGTAAATAAGAAATAAAAAATGAAATTGAAATTAGAAATTGCATATGTAGAAAAAAAATTTAGACGAAAATTAAAAACCCACAACTGTTTTCTATTTTTTCTATTTCAATCCTAAAAATTGCAAAATGAATGTCTCTAGAATTTTTATTGTAAATATTTTTAAACTTTAAACATTTCACAATACAACTGAGAACTACTTTTTCCTTTTTACTATGTATTTAGGTTGTGAGAGTATTTGAAGCAATTAAAAAGTGTTATAAATTTAAACAAAACATTAGTTTTATTTAATTTTAAACAGTTTTTTTTTTGTTTAAAACATGATTAATTTCAAGTCAATTTTAAACGTGTTTTAAACAAAAAAAACTGTTTAAAATTGAATAAAACAAATGTTTTGTTTTTTTCCAACCCTGGTATTGAGTACAATTATATTTCGAAGAGGAATGGCCGGCATTACCAACATTTTAAAGTGAGCTTAAATTTAAGTCACTTTTAGAATGTGACGTTTATGTATATTTTTGTAAAACAGATCACTTAGAATGCAACAGAATCTACAAAATTAAAAATGTTGATAAGAGACAACTTTTACATTTTTTCATTGGTTTGATTTTGTTGACTTGCCCTGTATATCTAACAATAACAAACTACATAATATGCAATGCAAGAAAGTAAAAACACGTACCTACACTATTTTTAGTGTAGTATTACCTGTAATTTACAATACATACAGTAATATTTGAAAAATATTCATGATTTTATTTATAATAGAAGATAGTTGTAGTTATTTATGACTACATTATATATATATTTCTGTCAGAACATGTAAGTGACAGAAAAAAATCTGGAAGTCTTTCTGTCACAAGTTGTAAATGGCAGAAAAACTTTAATAGTTTTCAATTTTAAATATCGGATTTTATCTTTGGGTTAGGACAAATCCTGATAAAATAGATTTCAGAATGGTGTTTTTTTTTTTTTTTTTTTTTTAATGGGATTCACTGTTATTGTAGATTTCGATCTCCTGCAATATTCTAACCTCACCTTGACTGTAAATAGGGAACTCTCCATCACTGTGACTGTGAGTCAACATCAGATGACCGTCCCAACCCCTCCTGTCCGAAAATTCCAGGTTGCCACTTCACAGTAACATTTTCTCCTTAAAACATTTGCATTTTCACAGATAACTGATGTGCAAAACAATCAACCACAATAAATACAGATGCTACAATGACTGCGTCACGACGCCGATGGACGTACTGAGGCCGGAGAGCGCGCTCCACGGAATAGGGATGCTGCGCGCCCTGATACTACCAACCCCAAAACGTTGCTCGGGAGAGCTCCCCAGTTATTCCTGGCCAGGATGATGTATTGTAATTACACTTTCAATTAAGTTTGGCTTTCGCCCATCACATTTCACTGATTCAGGAAAAATTTCTTGGCCGTGAAAACTATAGAAACCACCAATAGGATCTTCTTGGGAAGAAAGCCTGAATGAAACGCATATTTTTATGTCTGCGTGAGGTAATTAAGGTCAGATCCTTGGAAATATAGTTACAAATTAATAGATCTAATTTCCTCTCGCGCGGAATTAGTCAACCCTAAATTAATTGCAAAGAAATTAAGAGCAAATGAGCAAACTTAAGCACAACTATTTTACAATTTTGTAAGAGAGAGAAATCAGATTTTTTTTTGGAATAGAAATTAGCTAGAATTAAATTGGCTGCGAAGAAAATAACTAAAGCTGAATTCGATTAGAAACAGATCATTATTATTTTATAAGATAAGAAGGACACTACCATTTCGTTAATTTCTTTTATAACTCCTAGATTACTTTGCAAACTAAACATAACAAAGTCATAAAAATTATATGTTAATGTTAAAATAACCTAAATTCAGGAATGGCAAACATTAAATTCTACGTATCGGAAGTTCAACTTACTTTCTTATTTTAAATGGAATACTCTACAGGGATATTCACATAAACCGTTCGTTAAAAGTTTTCAAGGTTGCAGTTCACGTAGATATTTGAAATTTAAGGAGCAAGGGTTTTCCGTGGAGATCTCTTTAAATAAAATAAAATTGTCTTTGTATCACTTCCGGTTGTACCGGAAGTCGCTATCAACTCGCTTATTTTAAATGGAATGCTATATTTTTGAATTCTACATGTAAAAATATGTTAAATTGCAATACATTTCCCTATCTCTAAAATGCATCATTTTTGAGATATTTTGAATTTTCTTAGAAATTTGGATTTTGCAATCTGATTTTCGAAAAATTATAACACAGCTGTTATTGAAGCAATTTTATTTGTAATAGCTAATATTGTATTTGAAGCTTTAAGGTTCTTAAAAATTCCATCGGCATAATCTATTAAGCTACAGGGTGTCTAAAACGCACCGCTCCACTCGAAGATATTCAAACACAGAAAAATACTTTTTTTCAAATGGAATGACCGATATTTTAATGCACCATTGTATGTGGAATCAAATGCTGCGTCGAACTGTACTAGCATTCCCTATACCTAACTTTAACAGTTTTTCAGTTATAAGATATTTCTGGTTTAATACATAAAAAATGACATTTATTAGGTTAAATATTTCTAATTTTGTTGATATAGTTATGAAAACAACAAACAATTGCATTTAACGTTTCCTGTTACTACAAATTTTAAGCAAAAGCAAAAAAAATTTGAGAATCAAAATCAAAATTACTCAAACGCTGATATTTTAAATCTATTTTTTAAATTCATGAAGAATGATCTAAAATTGTTCAGAGCAGAGAATGTGTGTTCAATCAAATGTACTCCTCTTGTCTCCTATGAATAAAACACAGTTTGGAAAGTTTGAACCTAACTTTATACAATTTGGAAAAGTAAAATGTACGAAGATCAGTAACAAATAACGAAGATAATTAGACAATGGTTTTAAAATACTTTCACGCTAATCCAGAGAATTGCAAACTAGCAGCTTTACTTTACTTCAATTTAAAGTAATGAAATTCATACTTTTTCGTTTTATAAGATCACAAGCGTCCTAAGAGAAGGATGATTAAAGAACTATTAAAATTTGTGAATTTCCACTTGCCAAATTCTATTTTCTTTGGTTGACTACAAAATTTGTAGTAACAGTAATCGTTGTTATAATTTCCATGCTATCTTAATAAAATTAAAAATATTTGACCTATTAAAATTGTAATTTTCTTTGAATTAATCGAAAATGTTTCATAACTCAAAAACTGTTAAAGTTAGGTATAGGGAATGCTAGTACAGTTCGACGCAGCATTTGATTCCACATACAATGGTGCATTAAAATATCGGTCATTCCATTTGAAAAAAAGTATTTTTCTGTGTTTGAATATCTTCGAGTGGAGCGGTGCATTTTAGACACTCTGTAGCTTAATAGATTATGCTGATGGAATTTTCAAGAACCTTAAAGCTTCAACTACAATATTAGCTATTACAAATAAAATTGCTTCAATAACAGCTGTGTTATAATTTTTAAAAAATCAGATTGCAGAATCCAAATTTCTAAGAAAATTCAAAATATCTCAAAAATGATGCATTTTAGAGATAGGGAAATGTATTGCAATTTAACATATTTTTACATGTAGAATTCAAAAACGTGATAAAAAATATAGCATTCCATTTAAAACAAGCGAGTTGATAGCGACTTCCGGTACAACCGGAAGTGATACAAAGGCAATTTTATTTTATTTAAAGAGATCTCTACGGAATACCCTTGCTCCTTAAATTTCAAATATCTACGTGAACTGCAACCTTGAAAACTTTTAACGAACGGTTTATGTGAATATCCCTGTATATGTATAGGGTAAATGAGGTGGATGTTGGGTGGGTATAATTAATCTATCGGACACTTTGTAAAATAAATTTTAAAGTCGTCTCGCCTTTACTTAAAAAAATATTACGGAAAACAGGTGCAATGGAAAGGAAATGTTTCGAAAACATTGAAGGCACAGTGTGGGGTTCCTCACAAGTCGGTACTAGGCCCTGTACTATTTTTAATATACACAGGTACATAAATAATTTTTCGATATAGTGAAAATAAAACATAGAGAAATGTGCTATGTACATGAAGTTAGTCTGTCAAGGTCATGCTGTAACGGAGATCAATAATTACATATATACATTTATTATGACTTATGACTAAAGACTCCAACAAATAGTACCAATGGCATAGGCGGCTCTGCGTGCAGGGGACGGACACTGTTAAATCACACGTTATTTCCTCGTATTTTATTGTCATTTGATTTTTTTTTGCAATTGAATATCATTATTAATTCAGATAAATCGGATGTCAATAATCATAAACAGGATGTAAGTAGCTATAAACTAACTATAATTGTGTTTTGAAAGAGTATTCGAGCAAGGCGATCTTTTCCAGAAGAAAATTTAGGAAATTATTGAATAATTATTTCAATAATAACATACAGAAGCATAGGAACCTGTGCCGAGAAATACTTAACATTATTAAAAGACCATGATATAATTTCGAAAAATTAACAAAACATTTCTTTACATAAAACGCATAATATTTATCACGCGAATCTTCACTGCAAGAGCGGGCAGCCGACCAAGCGAACTTTACAGCCTATCAGGGTGAACAGTGCATAAAATACAACTGGGCGACCAAACGGTACTATATTTTGGAGTCTTTACTTATGACTTTATAGCATAAACGGAAATGACTTCAAAGAAGGTTCTCGGACGTGTGATGTTTTAGATGAAAAATTAAACTGGATCACAGATATTTAAAAAAAAAGCACAACTGAGGACATTACTAAAGATCTTTATTTCGCAATTTCTTAGTGTAGTGTACCAGAGGCAAATAAAATTTGAATATTCTAAAGAAAGCAGTTAAGGTTTTTTCAACAGCTTCAGAGAACGTCATTGTAATTTTGACTATACAGGGTGTATTCTTTAAGTTCGTGCAAAAAAATTAATGGCGTATTTGGTAACAGATATTCTCACGAATGCACCAAAATTAAAACGAAAAAAAAATCAAAAAACCCATACCGACATCCGGCAATTTCTTGTGAAATGTTTAGAACCGCTAGACGCAACAGACGGTGACCTTCACCCACAAGAAGTGTTCGAACGCCCCCCCCCCCTGCGCGAGACGTAAACATACCGAGTAAAGTGCCGCTTAACACTTTTAATGTCAACTTGCACTGGCTTCGTTTTTTGCATGAAGTTAAGAAACAGCCTGTATAATAGGTACAAGTTTGCATGCATGACATTTCATGTATTTTTAATAAATAATTTACTAAAAAAAATATTACAGACATCAATTATATTGGAATTAGAGAGAAGCATTAATTTTTGTTAGTTGCTGAGCAAATTCTAATTGTTATAGCGGGTGTCCGGTAAAGAATGGGCCATACTTCAAGGGTGGCTTCTTTGGATCAAAATAAATCGATTTGGATCATTTATCTTAGTGCAATTTTGCTTCATTAAAAAGTTATGGCCTTTCAAAGATAATTTTTTTATATCAATATTTTAGCTAAACTCGCTCATTTTTGGAGACATTTAATTGTAATTTGGTATTTAAAGGTTTCTTGTATTGCCGAATCTGAATATCTTCCTATTTTTAACGTAACATATAGGGGGCGCCGTCGAGATCCTGATATTCCTTTGTTTATTGCTGTACTTTTTTTTAACGTGAATATTTTTAAAATTATATTCATTTTCTTGAAAGGACTTTTAATTTACTTTAAAAAAGGTATACTTGTTACATGTCGCTACTAAAGTATACCAGTTTTGAGAAAAATGGCTTTGAATATGATAACGCTGATTATTACTGTTTTAGGTCTACATTGAATCAGGCACATAGACCCGTATTTCAGTTACAGTTTAACTTTAATCTTCGCTTTATTTTCATGGGAACAACTGTTTTTTATAATTTTTACTATGAGAGTAATCTGGAGTTGAAAGTTAAACTATGAGTGAAGTACGCGGCCATAGCAAACATAATAAGAATTTTTTACGTAATGTATCGTCGATTTAAATGTAGAATTGTAATTCTTTTTCAATTTTAAGTAAATTACGAAGTAGTGCAACTTTAGGTAATTGTCTTTTCATTCTGCAGTAGCATTAATGGTGTAATAAGTATTCAACATTTTCACATTCAAAGCCATTTTTCTCAAAACTGGGCGGGCATCTTCGCTCAGTTGCATTCCGAACATTTCCAATCACCTTTCAAAGTATATTCTCTTCAAAACCACAGTAAAAAAATCAAGGAATATTCTCATATCTAAAAAGGCGCTATTCATTGTACCGGGTGTCCCAACGGTGTGTATTTCTTCTGTGGTGCCTGTAGGAATAACAAGTAGAGAAAAAAAGATTAAGAAAGTTATACTAGACATCACGCCGCACATTTTAAAATTATTTTCAACTATACAGGGTGTTCCAGAAAGTGTTGGTGCATACAAAGTGATTTTTTTTAAATGGAATGCCCTATATATTCTTATGACACAGAGATAACACAGACTTACGAAAATATAATAAAATATTCTTAGGATTTTGGGCTTTTTGAAAATATGAAGAAAGTTAAAATATCTTTTAGCATCATACAGGGCAAAGAGTACTTGCGAAGCACTCAGTATCTCATTTTTTTTTTTTTTAATGGAACGACCTAATTTTTATTTCAAAAATGGATAGTTCTTAAACTTAGCTTTCTACTGATACCAGGTTATATACCTATATTTCTAGCATTTCTTTCATTAGAAACTTGTTTTTACTATTTGAACAATTTAGCCTTCCATTTATAATTTTTGTATAGTAAATGAGCAAAAAGTAAATTCCAGAGTGTATTTATATCACACCTGAACAAACGTCCAGGTCTACACATTTAACGTTTTACAATACTCACATTGATACGAGAAAAACAGGTAAATATGTGAAAAAAAAATTTCATCGTAGTCAGCCATGATTTCATATTTGAGATCTTATAATAATTCTGAATAACTTTTTCAAATAATATTTTTGCGTATCTCGAAAAATACAGGTACTTTACTCTTATGTCCACTTCAAATATTTTTATTTCCTCGGTATGTGACCAGTGGTATTCGAATTTTGATATCTGCATTTTGAGTTTGGGAAGTTCTAGGAACTTTCAAATTTATGGTTATAATTTATTTCCAAAAATAAAAGGTTAAAACCATAAAAATTCTAATGGTAGTAAAAACAATATTTCTAGTTAAACAAGTGTTAGAAATAAAGGTATATAACCTGATATCAGTAAAAAGCTAAGCTTAAGTACTATCTATTTCTGAAATAAAAAATAGGTCATTCCATTAAAAAAAAATGAGATACTGAGCAAGTACTTTCTGACTAGTTTTAAGCTTTCTAAGATTGTACCTGTTTATAAGAAGGATGATAAAACTGAAGTAATTAATTATAAACCGATATCCATACTTTGCTGTTTAGCTAAAATCCTGGAAAAAGCAATTCACTCAAGAATGACTTCTTTTTTTGAAAATAGCGACTTGCTAACAAAGCACCAGCATGGTTTTACATCCAAGTCATCAACGTCCACTGCGCTACAACAAATATTGAAATTTACGTATGACAGATTAAACAACAACAATATTGTTGCTTTGATAAGCTGTGACTTATCAAAAGCTTTCGACTTAGTAGATCATAATATATTACTTGAGAAGTTAGAATTTTATGGAATTAGAGGGATAACACTAAACTTATTACGCTCGTACCTTGATCAACGTGAACAAGTTGTGGAGATTAAACATACTGATAAGTTTGGTACCACTAAGAACTTTCTCTCTAACAAAGCAATCACCAATTGTGGGGTACCGCAGGGATCCATCTTAGGACCCCTGCTTTTCAATATGTATGTTAATGATCTTCCTCAGAACATATCGGGCGATGTCACCATGTATGCTGATGATATTTGTGTATTTCTGTGTATGCTGAAAATTTCCAAAAGTTACATTCGGAAATATTGTCAATTCTCAAACAAATTGAACACTGGTTCAAAATAAATCGCCTACTAATTAATATTGACAAAACCAACATAACAATTTTCTCTAACAAAATACCAAGTGATTATTCCTTCACATATAACGGGTTTAATCTTACTCCAGTAAAGAAATGCAGAGTATTGGGAGTTACAATTGACTCTCAATTATCCTGGCATGGACAGGCAGAATCTCTTATACCTAGATTAGCTAGACCTGCATATGCTATATCAAAAATAAAATGCATGTGTGACTTAACTTATACAAAAATGGTCTATTATGGCTATTTTGAGTCCATCTTGCGCTATAGTATAATTTTTTGGGGCCAATCCGTTCACTTCCATAAAATATTTAAAATGCAAAAAAGAATCGTCAGATCAATTGCAAATTTAGCATTTAGAGAAAGCTGCAGAGATGCATTCACGAACTTGAAAATAATGACGGTAGTAAATTTGTAATTATACGAAACTGTTTTATATGTATATTGAATAGTGATGCACACAATTGTGATACGAGATATCCACATCATCTACGAGTGGATTATCCTCGTAATAGGTCATACTGTGCATCATTCTTGTTTAATGGTGTTAAATTTTTCAATAAATTGCCGAATGAATTGCGGTCACTTAAGTCTGAAGTCCCGTTCAAACGTAGAGTGAAAAACTATTTTACCCACTCTGTCTATTATTCAATTGACGAATATTTTCAGTCATAATTCTTACCCTACAGTCACTTGCACCAAAAGCTATTTTAGTAGCAGCATTATAAGTATTAAGTATTTCATATATTTGTCAACTACCTATATGAACCTGATTATGACTGTGATTTGTAATGTATTGTTTTTATATTTCTTGTGTGTGACATCTTTTTATGTATATATATTTGTATTACCGATTCGACGCTACTGGCAATGAATAAACTATCTATCTACTGTTTGCCCTGTATAATGCTAAAAGATATTTTAACTTTTTTCATATTTTCATAAAGTCCAAAGTCTTAAGAATATTTTGTTGTATTTTCGTAGGTCTGTGTCATCTTCATAGTCAGAAACATAAGTTCGAAATTTGTAAATTTTTAAGGATTTTTCGAAGAAAAAAATTTTTTTTACGAAAATAACTGAGTGAAACCTATATATATTTATATTGTTGTAACCAGCTCTCTATGGAATATCTAAATTTGTAAAAGTACATGGGATGTTCCATTTAAAAAAATTCTCTCTCTATACACTACCAATTTTTGGAACAGCCTGTATAGTTAAAAATAATTTTAAAATGTGCCGCGTGATGTCTTGCATAACTTTCTTAATCTCTTTTTTTCTACTTGTTGTTTCTATAGGCTTCACAGAAGAAATACACACCGTTGGGACACCCGGTACAGTTGTGGACAGAAAATTTCAGATGTCACTGTCATTCCATTGACGTAAAAGTTGCAAAATTTCTTTATGTAGACGTCAGATGACTCAGATGAATGACAGTGACATCCGAAATTTTCAGACCGCAACTGTACAAAATGTGGTTCAATTTCTACAATAAATATTTGGAACAAGAAATGTTTGCTTTGAAGCAGATGGTTTTTGATTTAATTAAATTTTTGACATGTATAATTAAATTGTTCAAGAAATTGAACCAGATCTTGTACAAGAAATAGGGTAGTGTAAAACGGCCTTAATCAAATTTTAAAAATATTGCCGTTTTTGCCAAAGACCGTAGAGAGTTTATAAAAATGCTGAAAGATCTTTTTAATTCCATTTGAGTATAGTTTTGGGAAAGAGTTTCCAATAATTGGCTTCAAAATCAATGTACCGAGGCAGCTGTGTTGACGTTTGACGTTTGTTGTTTATGACGGTGGTTGATAACTTGATTGACGCACGCACAAATACTGCCATCCTTAGAAGCCAAAATTTTACCAGAAATAGTTTCATAATAACTTCAGTTTTTGATATCACAGTAAGTTCATTATAATTTGAATGTTGCGAGCTTCAAGAGTCTATGTTTATGTTGATTAATTAATTAAACAAAATGTGTTTAGATTTTCACAGTTTATTACTTAACACATAACAATTATTTCAGTACACAGTACCTTCGTCAGATGTGAGCTTAAACTAACTAACATAAATGTAAAAAAACATGCCTATATGGACTACCTGCTTCGAAAATAACCGACTAAATTCTGTGAAATGTGTGAATGAGAAAAAACAGATGTTTACTAGTAGAATAAATTTAATAAGGGTGAACTATTTGTTTCCGTTTGATCATTTAGCAAAAAGTTAGAATTTTTAAGTTTATTGATTTCCAATGATTCGAGCAAATTTAATCTTTTACCTTTATTTTCTATGTGCATTATTTTGAATTCAAAATTAGAGAGGTGGTTATTGTCTATTAAATGGTTTGCAAAAGTCGAGTCTATTTTATTGTTAATGAATGAATTTGTGTGTTCAGTTGTACACTTTTTAAATGATCTTCCTGTTTGACCTATATATACCTTTGGGCACGTATTGCAGAATAACTTATATACTCCTGATTTAATACTGGTTGCCACTTTGTCTTTATTATTTTTGATATATCTTGATATAGTATTATTAGTCTTGAACGCTACTTGAATGTTTTGTTTCTTTAGAAATTTGTTAATTTTAAGTGTAGGCTGTCCAATATATGTGATAGTTTTAAATTTATTAGAAATGTTGCATTTTATAATTGGGTAGACTTTCGAAATAGCTCTCTGGAATACCTTTTTGGATAAAATATTATGGATAATTAATGGGTTGTAGTTATTGTTGTATGCTATTTGTTTTATCACATTTAGTTCTATCTCAAAATTTTCTTTTGTCATTGGAATGCTAATTAATCTATGGATCATACTATTATATGCTGCTATTTTATGTTGGTACGAATGTGTAGAACTATTGTGTATCGTAATATCTGTGTATGTTTCTTTGCGATAAATTGAAAAGTCAAATTTATTATTGATTCTTTTTATAGTTAAATCTAAGAAGTTAATGCTATTGTTAGTTTCTGTTTCTATTGTAAATTTAATCCTGTTATGTAATGAATTAATGTAATCTAAGAATGTGTTCTGTTGTCCAATTGTACCTATAAAACTAACTAAAATATCATCAACATATCTATGCCAAAATAAAACATTCTTGCTTAAGGGGTTATTGAAAATAATAGATTCTAAATTGTCCATGAATATTTTTGCGAGTAAAGGGCTTAAAGGATTTCCCATAATTAAACCTTCATTAGTGGTATAAACTACATTATTGAATGAGAAATAATTTTGTTTTAGGCATATATTCAGTGCATCTATAATTTCTTTTTTGATTACTGGATTTGTATTATTTTGTTCTAAAAGGTTATTAATTAAAACTATAGTTTCTGCTGGTGGTATACTCGGGAATAAGTTTTTTACATCAAATGAAATTATTTTTGCATTATCAGGTAGTTTGATATCTTTAATTTTATCTATTAATTCATACGAATTTTTAATACTGTATTTTGGTTTAAATTTAGTGTAATCATATATAATGTCAATGAGTTTTCTAGAAAGTTTAGCTGATGGGGCTGTAACATATGAGACTACCGGTCTTATGGGATAATTATCTTTGTGTAATTTTATCAGTGAATATAATTTGGGGGATTCGGGGTTCATTGTTATTCATTTACGTTTTTCATATTCATTAAATAAAGCGCAAGAATATGTTTGGTAATTCCATCAAAAATCCTTCACGAATCATTTCATTCCACTCAATCGCCCAATTTTCAGGCTTTTAACGCAACGATATCTTCACTTAAATGTAATAAGTATAATAATTATCAGTAATTGTGACAACATATTCCCATATTAATGTATTCTAACCCAATGCACATGAAATGTATCAAATTTAAATTTATAATACAAGCAAAAGTAATAATTGTTGTAAAGGTTGAATATGAGGATAAGAATATAAGGGAATATAATATACAACAAAGTGGTTGAAACAGTTCGAGAAAATGGAAGCGAGAAGTAAATCCAATTTCCATGCCTAAGATGAGATGGTGTTTTCTAAAAGATTCGCACTGGCATTAAAGAAGTAAGGATGATTTCGTAGTAACGGAAAAGCAGTTGGAGCTAATTCACCACCCGTTTATAAATACGATACGTGCCCATAAAAGCAGAAAATCAATATCGGATTACTTGATATTCTCGCCACATCACATACGACTCTCCATACCATAATTTCTTTGGCGAGACTTCCTGGAAATCGCAAGGTCCAAGTCACCACGATTCCGCTTCATTCTTGCGCGTTATACTTAATCGCGATGAATCCTAATGCACGTCCATCCAGTTCGCCTTAAACCGTACGGAAAAGTTAAAAACGTGCACACGTAAATCCGCCGAGTTCGATTAGCGCGGACAGATTCAATCAGTGCGGAAAATTGCTGCCTGGCTCTCAAGAAAATTACATATCGGACCTGTAAATTGACGCCGACGGGGACAAATTCAATATCATTCGATCAATGCATGATGAACATCATTTCAAAGCGAAAACAGCTACAACTTACATTCTTCTCAGTGGTTGGTTAACTTATACATATTTTGTCCAGGTTGATTTGAAAGTCGTTTCCCATTATTGTAAATTTTATTCTGCAATTTGATACAAAAATTGGTTCTGGGTAATTTGATCGAAAGGCATCTAATAGGTGAGAAAGGCAGCGCTGGAAATGTAATATTGAATGATATGGAACAGTGCGCAGAGAAAAAGGAAAATTTAAACGAGGGCAAAAGAACAAACTGCAAAGGGCGAACCTGCAGGAGAGAAAGTAGAAACCATTCTTACAAAATAATAAGAGCTCAGGAAAAATGTAATTGTGGCAGAGAATATCAAATACGGTACGTTGGTATGTAGAAGTTATTAATCTTTTGGAGTCGGAAAAAAATCCCTAAAGGTTGGAAGGAAGCAAGGAATCCAAGACTCTTCACTTTATACTCGAAAATCGATCTAAATAATTTTTAACCACGTGAATAGTACTTTAGTAATGAAGTACGATATGATCGAATACTTTTGCCCTCTATTTGTCACTGCCAACATAATATTTTTGAATAAATAATTTCATATCCTTCGAGAGGGTAAAAGTATTCGATCATATGATACTTATACAAAATACACATTTATGAAACTTATGAGACTTGGTAAGAAAAAAAGTTTCGAAAATACATACAGGATTGGATAACGCAAAAAGCTCCTTTGTTGTTGTGTAGAAAATACTCCTGCGTAAATTTATTCAAACCAAACAAACTGAAACTTTTTTTCTCCACATATCTCTAAGCGATAGGGTGATTTATGAATCGCGATCGATATCGAAGAAAGTAAGGTGGAGTTCTGCACGTCACTCCTGGGGTTTGTAAACCGCCTCTGATGGCTATTTGCGGCGAATAAGGAATAAGTTTTGCACGCCCGCCTGACGACTGTATCAATCAACGGGCGCAAGATTTCTTTTTCCGCATTCAAAGTTATTCTGGCCTATGTAAACGTTAAAGGGTAATTTATTTCCAACGAACGTCGAATTTCGTTTTTTTCTTTAAGTGGCGTCTTGTTTATAAACCCCACATACAAAAAAATTGCATCCTTTTCCAATTACAAAACAGAAATGAAAGAAAATTAAATTAGAATAAGGGCCACGCTGTATACCGTGGCACAGGCCATTTTCCAATTTGAATTAAAGAAATGCATTAATAAAAGTCGCATCCCATTTGTTGCACATTTTTTGAAAGACTCTGTACGTTGAAGCTTAAGCTATAATATGTTATTTACTTATTGTTAATTTAAATGTTCTGCTAAGAAATCAGTTTTCTTTTATCGCACCGTTAATTAAAAACTATCATCGTTTAACGTTTCGAGTAATATTGGAATTTTCTATTTCAGGGTTTCGGTATTTATGGAAAATTCGCTCTAAAAATATGCCCGGCAGGTTCCGGATATAGGCATAAACCTGATGATAATATTCAACCTTGTCCCAGAATATTTACAGCCGCGAGATATCCAGGACTGGTCCAGATTAGATTCGAGGGATGCACCTCAGAGGTCCGATATGAACTCGTCTTGAACAGAAATGAACTCGTCCTGAACAGAAATCGATAAGGGAAATGATTCTAGATTCGCTTTATGATTACGCCGACACCTTTTCGTCAGCTCTCGAACTAATTTTTTTACATACAACACACAAACACCTTTGTTGTTCTATTTTAAATAAATAAGTAAAGTATAAACCAAAAAATTTAAATAATTATGTTGTGAGTGAAATCGTTTCAATATTACCAAAGTAACACGAAATCACGGCATTTTTTTTAATACAAATTGCATAACCCTCTTGTTTTTAACTGTAGGAAGTTTGAAAATTTTATTTGTGTAGTTTGAACGTAATAAAGTCATAAATTAAGGGATGGTAAGTGTCGGCGTGCCTTTTAGAATATGACTGCTATTATTATCTATTTTTTTTTCTTATTGTTAGGTACGATTCATGATTAAATTATTACGTATTTTGTGAAAAATTTGCATTTCTGTTAGTTAAATACTAATAACAAACTAAGAATGTAAATGTTCATAAATGACCTGCTCGATCAGATCGATCGGAGTGTTTCTTTTTCTCACTCTTACATGCAGTGAAACGCAGTCGCTCTCCCTCACACTCTTGATCAGAGCGCTCGGCGAGCGTAATCGCGAACTCACCCTGTATTACATATTCGAGCTTACTGCCTGTATCATTTATTACATAAAAGTAACTTCGTTCAGTTAGGGCATTTAAATCACATCCAGTGCTTCTCAAACGTTTTTTTTTTTTTTTTGTAAAAAGTAAGCACAGATTTTTCCGGAGTTATTAATGATCTTTGCCCCACACGTATGTCATAGCTTCGCTTCTTCTCTTGTGTATTAACAGTAAGTTACAGTAAGTGAAACTTATTCAACTACACATTGTGTAGAAACACGATTACTAACTACTCACATAAAAATATAAATATTTGCTTAAGTTTTCCATAATCTATTTTGTAAATTGAATCAGAAATTTTAATTTCTTTCTCTTTTTTTTCTCAGGAATTGTCTTGGTGACTTTGAAAAAAACTTAAAAATGGTATTTAAGGTAAAATATTCCAAATAAGGTACTCACCGGCGTCACCGTTGCACCCCGTGTGATCTGGAACACGTTCTGTGATTCCCAAATTCGTCGTTTCGGGTGTTTTTGTGTTGTCTAATGTTGGACCGTTTTCTGAAACAAGGACTCTCCATTGTTGCATCTGCCATTGTCAACGAATAATTATTTAAAAAAAAAAAGAGAGTGTGGTTTCTCTGTATTTTGTAAATTCAGCGAAAGAAATTAAATATAATATTAAAAACGAAACTTTCTTTCTTCACATTTTCTGAATGAATTTGGTTCGTTCTTAAACAAGTTACGAAAGGATATACGAAAGTTATGAAAGGATAATTCACTTTCAAAGTTCAAAGACGCTTCGTTCTCGATTTAATTAGAAAAGAGTTGTTTTGGTTACACTGATTTATTTGCGCTCTTGCGCCTTGCATAAAGGTTTAAGCCAGGATTAAAGTTAATCCTAAGTTAGAATGTGACACACAAAATGCTGTACGTCATAACAAGTATCACATTCTAACTTAGGATTAAAGTTAATCCTATGTTAGAATGTAACACACAAAATGCTGTCCGTTATAACAAGTGTCACATTCTAACTTAGGATTGAAGTTAATCCTGGTTTAAACCTTTTATACAACGCAGCCTTAGGGCCAGTTGTACAAAGGAGGTTTAAACTGACACTCAACTGAACCAGGTTCAAAGTGAACAAAATCGCATCAAATTTTATTTATGAATGCATTAATTGCCAATTTGTTTATTTTGAACCTGGTTCAGTTGAGCGTCAGTTTAAACCTACTTTGTACAACTGGCCCTTAGTGGTAAAAAAATTCAAAAGGCGAAGGTACTTCCTTTTTTTTGAAAAACCGGAATTTATAACGCCATTAATCCTAAATGTTTTCATCACTGCTCTCTCTCTCTCCTGTATTACAAGAACCACAAAATTGCTGAGTCGTATCGTTTTAGCTGAACACCATTGTACATCTTCATATTTACAAAAATTTGCTCATCTAAATACATAATTAAATTTTTAACGATTTATTTATCAGTGACCAATTGTTTTGCCTTTTGCGTTATTGCCTCCGGTATGTGAAGCAATGTTTCAATATTTACTCTTAAAAAGATGTCATCTTGATTTGGTTCCATTTTCACTTTTTTTATGGCAGTATCTCATAAAGCTATTGTGACAAGATGCAAGTAAGGGTACCGAGAGAGATCGATACCCGGCGCCTCCACCAAAAATGTTACGGTATAAATCGAAACAAGGGGCATAGCGTAGCTTAAATATTATATTAAACATTATATTAAACATAAATAAATACAGACAAACATAATTGTATAAAGTTCAACTTACCCTAACAGCACACTTTAACAAAATAGAACCTACATCATGCTCTGATAGCAACTAGTTTAAGATCTTCCCTCTTTATGCAGATCGCGGGGTTTTTCTACAAAGTGCAACTCGAGCAATTCCGAGTTGTTACGAGACCGGAAAGATTCGACAGAACACGAGATACTTTAAATCCGTTTTAACTTGTTCAAGGTTTACCACCTGCATCGTGTGTTGAGGTCGTATCTGTTGGCGCCGCCGAGTTGCATTTTCTCTTATCTCAAGTTTGCTAAATAAATCCAATGCATAAATTTACTTGCACCTTGTCACACTATCAACTGTAGGTATTTTCACCTAATTTTACTCCGATTAATTTAAGCCCCTTATTTCCAACGACAGACTTATTACCTATGGGTACATACATGGGTTTTCATTTTTTCTACCTGTTATGAAACACCTTGTATATTAAGAAAATTTGAAAAACATCGGACAGATAAGTTCTCCCAAAATCAGGACATCCTAAAAGCGCTATAAAAGAAAACAAGGAGCTGGCTGGATGTTTACCAATCAATTGAGGAAGATCATCATTTTTCCACTAGAAATCTTGCCCAAGAAATTTCTCACGGTTTAATAAAACGAAGGCTTTAATGTGAATTGGAAAAGTTAAATTATTCAGCTTTGGAAACAAAACATATAAGATTTCATTTAGAGGTAACAACGACATATTTATAAATATGTATCAATATTTTCCAGTTTAGTAACGAGACCTGTGGCAAATTTGATACGAATGCAATGAAAACATAGAACTCTATCAAAATGTGAAAAAATATACGCGGTGTTCCATTAAAAATAATAAAGTTAGTATCATTTCTTGAGAAATTAGTTAGTTGGCAAGAATGAGAAAATGTGACAGTTATACTCGAGTGACGCTACTGTGTCATTTTTACACTGTGGTATAACTGTCACATTAGACCGTCATCGCCATTTTGTTTGATACCTACTGATTTCCAAATACTATCCTTGCATATAGATTACACATGCCTATAGGTATCAAACAGTATGGCAGTCGAATTTGACACTGACGTTTAAGTGTCACGCTACTGGGTGATTCTTATACTATGGTACTGTGGTCTGATTCACCTTATTTGCTAATATCTTGACGTAAAATATCAACCTTATCATTTATGAGATATTTTGACTATTCTATACTTTTGACTCAGTCTGCATTATGCAAATATTAATTATTTAATCGATTAGTATGTATTATTTAGGCCCAGTTGTACAATTCTAGTTTAACCAAAGCTTAAACCCTCAATGACAATTGTTGGTATAATCGTTGTTATGGGTTTAAGCTTTAGCTTTAATTTAAAATGGCATTGTACAACTGGGCTGAAATAAAAATCGCAGCTATAAATAGAATCCTTATAAATATCTACAGGGATATTCACATAAACCGTTCGTTAAAAGTTTTCAAGGTTGCAGTTCACGTAGATATTTGAAATTTAAGGAGCAAGGGTTTTCCGTAGAGACCTCTTTAAATAAAATAAAATTGTCTTTGTACCACTTCCGGTACAACCGGAAGTGATACAAAGGCAATTTTATTTTATTTAAAGAGATCTCCACGGAAAACCCTTGCTCCTTAAATTTCAAATATCTACGTGAACTGCAACCTTGAAAACTTTTAACGAACGGTTTATGTGAATATCCCTGTATACAGCAGGTGCAAACAGCCAATTATTCCTACCTACAGTAGGTGTAAATAGCCAATTATTGGTACCTACAGTAGATGGAAATAGCCAATTACATATTCGTATCTAGGGTAGGTGCAAATAACCACATCCAATAAAAATCACTTGATAGGTATACCTAGTGTTGGGATCACCCAGTACAGAGTATTCCATTTAAAAAGATGTAAATTAGAATTGCCACACTCTTACGAAACACTCTGTAAATATCTAAATAATTTTAGATTGTGCATCTAACCGATATGTATGTTAAGGCAATTTTAAAAATGTTAATCAGTAACGCCAGAATCTTCCGATCATGCATTGTTAGCCCACCCTGTATGTACAGGTTGGATCAATTTCGATGTCTCTTATGGGCTCGAAAACAAAAGAAGATAGCCAATTTTTGTTTAGTCTATTGATTTTATCTCTAAAAAAGAGATCGAGACTTGGCCACTAGTTTTTTTCTATCTCTTATAGTTACAGAGATACCCATAAGAGCCAATGAAATTGATCCAGCCTGCACATATTATAAATAGTATATGTACGTATCTAAAAGGTACCTAGATACATTTATGCTGTATCTGTATCTGGATCTAGTTACTTTTCAAAAAGAAGTATATGTAACTGTATCTAGTTACAAATTAGGGTAAGTATCTGTATCTGAATCTAGATACTTTGAAAAATGTATCTGTTACAACACTGCTTGGAAGGTAATATTTTAGAGACATGATTAATTTGACGCCTTGAACGCGATGCGATGTTAAAAAATATAACGTTACATTTAAAAAAGTTGAAAACAATTCAAAATCTGGAAAACCTGACAGTCATTTGTTTTTCTGATGTTGCCATAAAATCCAGCAGAAGTCTTGAAACTTTTCTAATTTAAGCTACCTCGTAAAAATTCAAATAAAAAAGTTAGCTATTGTATCGGCTTCCCGTGAACACCCTGTATGTACGGGGATAATAATACTGGTGAGATCACTTGGCCGTCGTAGATTTCGTGCTTTGCAATTATAAGTCTTCAGCAAAATCTGTTTTCTAAATACATATTAAAATAAAATATTTTGTTTTGGTAATTATATTAAAATTAAATAACCAAGTAGGAACAAAATTTCTTATATCTTATTTAATTTTATACGTAATATATTATTATTTATTAGAACATGAGAAAAATTACGTTTATTGTTTTTTTTTTTTATAATTTTAATTATATTTTTACAAAGCAGTAGGTATATTTTAATTTATAATTTTAATTTCCAAATTATTAGTAAGTTTTTCAATTTGGAGAAAACTTCATCAACGTTTCAGATCATTTTAATATGCACTCTATTTTCTACTTTACTTAAAAAAAAATTATACAGATAAGAGTGATGACGTCACTGACATTTTTTTTAAATGGCAACCTCCAAGTTTGAGTTGATATTTCGATAGCCCCTGTGACTGTCAAAACGATGCTATACAAATTTTGACCTCTTTCATAAGAAAATTTTTGAGAAAATTGATAATGAAAACTGAAAAGCAAGAGTTTTAATAAAGTTCCTAAATGCATTTCAATTAAAAAATAAGTAAACTTAGGATATAAAACATCGTAAATTAATAAAATTATATCAAATTAAATGTTCAAAATGTCCGTCAGCTTCTTCAGGACAGGGTTGGAAAAAAACTGTTTAAAAAAAACATTTGTTTTATTTGATTTTAAACAGTTTTTTTTGTTTAAAACATGTTTATAATTAACTTAAAATTAATAATGTTTTAAACAAAAAAAAACTGTTTAAAATTAAATAAAACAAATATTTTGTTTAAATTTATTACACTTTTTTAATTGCTACAAATACTGTCACAACCTAAATTACATAGTATTTAAAAAGGAAAAAGTAGTTATTAGTTGTATTGCGTAATGATAAAAGTTTAAAAATATTTACGATAAAAATTCTAGAGATTGATTTTGCAGTTTTTAGGGTTGAAAATAGAAAAAAGTAGAAAACAGTTTTGGGCTTTCAATTTTCGTCTAAAAATGTTTTCTACATATGCAATTTCTAATTTCAATTTTATTTTTTATTTCTTATTTACGTCCTTGAAAATTGTAACTAGTTTACCAGCTTTTTTTACTCCTAATGGATATTTTAATTTAGAATATACAAAATTAAATGCACTAAATAGACGTTCTAAGGTATAACGTTTCAAAAACGTCCTCAATTTTTCAGGTTAAGCAAATAGAGAAACGGACCAAACTCTATATTCAATTACCAATAATAGTAAAACAGTGGTCTTACAAAACATTTAAAATGAAATTAATGTCGTCTTTAAAAGATGATGCATTCTATTCTACTGACAAATTTTCAGAATTTTTGAAACACACGCATGTTTTTTCTTATGGCCACCCTACTACTTTCTCAATTAGTTGTACTTATTTGTATATCTGACTTTTGTAAAACACTTAATTGTGTTATTGCGACAATAAAAATACAAATATTCGAACTCATATTGCCATTTGCTACAGGTAATTTTCTACAGGCTGCCTAAATTTATTTATGTTGATCTGTTGATGTTTAATAAATGCAAACGACATATTATGTTTCAAAATATAAAAAAATAAAAAGTAAATGATTCAAGTACTAGAAAATATCATAAATTTACATATAAAATACCACTTTCGAAAACAAATATTCATAAATTTTTTGTCCTAGAACAATTCAAGAATGAAATAATTTAAATGAAATAAATTTGATAAAATTAATAGGAAATGTGGAAAGAAAGTAAAAGTTAAGATGTAACTTTCTAAAAGCAAATTTTATGTATTGTTAATAATTTTATAGTTATTTATTTTGATTATTAGACCACCAAGTATATTTATATACTGTACATCTAATTTACAATAATAATTAAATAATAAATGCTGAAAGATGTTTACACGAATGTGACTTTAATTTTAAGGTCTCTTTTAAGTCCTATTATCAAACTGGCCCTTAATAAGACAACAAATTTTTTATTATTAAATACATATTATATGTATCAATAATACAAAACACTTACATCAGAAGCGTTTTTTCTACGCTTAAAACCACAAAAATCAATTTAAAACATCAAGTAAAAAAAACATGTTTAAAACCCAATTAAAAACAAATCCTTTGTTTTAAACAGTAAGTGTTTGTTTTTAATTGGGTGTTTTAAACATGTTTTAAACAGTTTGTTTTAAACTTTCCAACCCTGCTTCAGGATCTCCAGTTGAAAATAATCTCAATAAGTGGCGATAGATATTTGACTCAAATCTCTATCGCGTACCGCGGTGATGAAAAATCACTGAGCAATGAATTCAGCTAGACATCAAAATTAAATTACAAAATTAATCTAGTACAAGAACTAAATGACGATGACCCCGATCGACAAATAGAATTTTCTGAAACTCTGACAGAAATTTTACATCAGAATCCTATGATGATAAATAGAATATTATTTTCTAATGAAGCTGCATTCTATTTAAACGGTACTGTAAATAGACAAAATTGTAGGTATTGGACACAAAATAATCCGCACTGTTCTGCAAAAGTTTCAAGCTAGACTGGCATATTGCCAAGAAGTTGGTGGCAGACATTTTGAACATTTAATTTGATATAATTTTATTCATTTACGATGTTTTATATCCTAAGTTTACTTACTTTTTAATTGAAATGCATTTAAGAGCTTCAAAATTAAAACTCTGCTTTTTAGTTTTCATTAAGAATAATTTTTTGAAAGTTAACGAAAATAAGTGCAAAGTTATAATTACCAGAGGACACTCACCACTTGTACGCGACTATACTATAGTGGGTCCCGTACAATCCGTTACCAGCTTTAATGACTTGGGTGTAATCTTTAGTGCTAAGCTCACGTTTTCTGAGCACGTGGATAATGTAGTACTTAGAAGTTATAGAATGCTTGGTTTTGTTCGTCGATGCACAGAGCATATACAAGATACTAAAGCTACATCTGCTCTATTCAATAGTTTAGTGCTAAGCTTGTTAGAATATAATAGTATTATATGGGCACCAATCTCCAAATGTTACAAAGACAAGCTTCAACGTGTTCAAGATAAATTTGTTAAGTTTCTTTTATGGAAACATCGATTCCCATATAAACAAGTACCCAAACCAACTAGATTATTGCTGCTGGGTATGAGGGATTTAAGCTCAAGGCGGGACGTTGCTATGTGTTCATTCTTATACAAACTCTTGAACAATCAAATAGACTGTTCTATTCTGCTATCCAAAGTTAACTTTCGTATTAATACCAAACTCACACGATATACAGGTATCTTTAGGGAGCGTCCCCATAGAACAAGCTATGGTCAAGCTGCATTTATGGACCGCATGATGAGAGTGCACAATAATATGTTTAATAACTGTGATTTGTTCAATGCTAGTGCTAGTCAGTTCAAAAAGCTATTACTAGAAATTGTTATGAGTACTTGTTAATACATGTCTAGCTCTATTAATGTTTGTTATTGTTTACTACTGTTTTTTAATTATTATTATTATTTTTTCTTATACTTTAGTGGTGCCATTCGGAAATTACTATATTTCTGTAGCTGTACCTTATTATTATTAAATTAAATTAAATTAAATTATTAATTTTCTTATAAAAGAGGTCAACATTTTTGTAGCATCGTTTTGACAGTCACGGGGGCTATCGAAACTTATAGCGTTTTCGATTCACTTGCACCGGTTGCACTCAGTGCATTTGCATCTTCTTTTAACCTCATGTGATAACACGAAATGAAGATATTCTGAGTGCGGACATTCGAAAACACTATTAAACTTGGGGGTTGTCATTTAAAAAAAAATGTCAGTGACGTCATCACTCTTATCTGTGACATTCTGTACATTCAGGTGCAATGCCAAAGAACGCTCAATTTAAATCAAAAATTGACCTGTTTTTGGAATTTTCTTAAAAATCAATAATTTACGCTTTATACTGATTATTCCAAACTTTACAATCTCACTGTAGGTATTTTTAATTAAGTTTAATACAGTTTCAGATCACGAAAAAAAGAAAAATCAACATGCAAGTAAAGTTAAGCAGTGGTCTTACATACTTTTATTGCATGCTGGAAATCAAGTAGGTACCTACTTGTGCACACAAAACTTGCAAAATTTAAACACAGTTTAACCGAACAGAACGAACTAACACCGATTGCGTTACCGAATGCGAGTAGCCCAGTACCTGCCAATTACCAACACTCCAATCATCATTCGAGTGATTATCCGGTTTTTCAAATCACTTGAATACTCAGAAATCGGTTATTGAAATAAACCGGTTATTCCCAACACCAGGGATACCTGATACGAGCTAAATAGGTTTTTAGACAAGCACAATTTCCTTTGAAGAATCAAAAATAAAAACTTCACTTTTGATGGCCAACATTTTGCCGATCACTATAAAAATCTACAACAATGTGGACAAGAAGTTGTACTACATTAATTAAAAGATAATTTTATTGAAAAATTATTAGATAATATCAAGTTTTTACTTTAAAATAGAGATTTTATTTTAATGTAAATATTTAACTTGCAAGAACATAACATTCTGTAAACATTAAAAAAATAATAATGATATAAAAGCAAAGCCTACATTTTTCCACCACTTCATTCTGAATATTATACAATAATTACAAGCAGAATATTATTAATACATATTACAACTAATTGTAAGTATCTTTGTTTAAATAAAAAAGTACTTAGGTAGGTATTTGTTGTGATAAGAAATTATATATTTTAATTAAAAATAAATTAATGTATAAATTTAACAAGCAGATCATAATTTCAGATACTCTTTAGGGAACACGCACACAATTACAATCACAAAAATCACTACGAATAGACAGCGCGAGCAAATTTACCGACGTCGAACCGATTAATTACACTGCGCAGTTTCAACCTGGTGGTTTCCGCCCTCTTAAAATGCTGGAACGTTTCATACTTGGAACCGTTTACTTTCTTCCACACCGTCGGATCATTGCTCACTTTCCTGAAGTACGCGCAGGTAGATTCAAACATGGCTAAAGTCCGAGGAGTCAAGTTCTGCACGATGTTCATCAAAATCTCGGGTGGCATATCTTCCAAGCATGCCGCTTTGTAGCCGTGGTGTTTCAATATTGTAACTTTTGCATAATTGCAGATGTCTGTTTTGAACGTGCGAGATAAATGCGACATATTTTGAAATTTGTTGCACAGTTTCGTGGTGGATGTCATGATGTACAGAGAGGGATCGATTAGCATGCAATAACTTGCACCTTCGACGTTTTCCACGAGGCAGTTGATGAGTATATCATCGGCGATTGCTGAACAGATTAATCTGCAAGTGTGCTGGGGAAACGGTGGAAGAATGTAGGGTAAGTCATAGTGTGCATTCGACTTCTTCCAGGGGTTCGGCACGATGCAGACTTTTCTTAAAAAGTTCTTGTAATGAAAACTAATACTCGCATCTTCTAAACTGTCTTCGGCGATGCGTAACACGAAGCCACTTTCAAGCATGAGTATATGCAAGAGGATAATTAATTCGTCGTTTTTATCCAACACGTTTCCTTTTTCGAGAGTGGCCTGGTGCACTTTTTGAAAACTTTGCGGCATATTACCATTTCTGAAGTCTTCAATTAGCATCGGCTCCATTACTGAAATCAAAATCCCACCTGTAGTAGTGACGTACTACAACACTAAATGAGAATGCAATTCTTCTATACGTGATGGGAATTTGAGCTAATACAAGACAGTGCAGAAGACAAACAGCCTGTTGATTGTTCAACAAATAAATAATACTCACACGACACTGAACTATTTACCTAATTAACATAAAGCACACATCATAACAATGCTTATAGAGTTAATTAAGACACCAAGTTGGAGCGCTAAAAAAAACTGAAACATCTAAAACAGCGTGAGTCACAACCACGCACCATAACCTACATTACTATCAAGACACTACTATAATTAAACTACGCGCATCCGAATCCTTCGCAACCAATTCAAAAAAACGAAAACAAGAAAAACAAAATAAAAATTCAAATAAATAAACACAGCTCATCCGCCTACATAACTTAATTCGAACTTTAACAAGGAAGTATTTGAAAGTGCAACAAACAGCTGTCAAACAACATTTTAACATAAAATATAAATTAAGGCGTGTAAATAGATACCTTTGTCAGTTTTGTTTTCTTCTTCGGAATCCTTGTGTCCTAAAATTACTGATTGTTTCTGCGTATTTATATTATTGACTAAACTATCCCTACATTCCGCCATCTTATATTTAAAAGTTACTAATTTGGAATCCGTTTCATTCTTAAAGTTTAAAAACAAATTTATATTACTATTGTATATGTGTAGAGGACGCCATTTACGCAATCGTGTCAAAACGTTGCAGGTAACTGTCACGCAGTGTTACCACGTTACCAAGTTTTCAAGTACTGCAATGAAAATTCCTACGAAAGTATCTCAGCCTTGCCAACACAATCTCATTAAAAAACATGCTTCAGGATGTCGATTCTAATTCAACATTTCGACTTGAAAACTGTTTCGATGTCGAAATCTTGCAGTGCTTTCGCGCTTATTCCAGTTTAAATTGAAATCGGCACGCCTAGAACCAACGCAATATAACGTTTCGACGAGTGGCGAATATTTTCGATTGTCGCCGATTATACCGAGTGACTTTTAGGGTGCGTTTCATGTGCGCGTCAAATGCTTTGAGCGCTAATAAGCGTTGCTTAAACCATTCCGTTTGGATTTGCAAACGCTTACAAAGCGCCAGCTGACGAAATGATAACGTCATATGACGTCATAGTTTTCGCTCACATTTGCTTATTCCATGGAGGTAGGGCAGCAAAAGCGTAAGCGCTTATGCCCCTAACGGAACGTATGAGACGTGTATGAGAAGATCAGCTAATCATAGTCAGATTATAAACAAACAATACACTTCTGAAACAGCTGCAGCAGCTATGATTGGATCAATTTCACTACTAAAATTACATTTTTAAGGTTATGAATTCGTTGTGCGAACAAAAGTCAAAAGAAACACCTTTGCGTATAACGGCTTAAGCGACTAAACGCCAAAGGAAACAACAGAAAAAAGCGCTCATAAGCGTGAGCGCTGAAAGCGTGTGAGCGTGCAAACGAAACGTACCCATTATGTTACGCTTCGTGTTCGCCACGTAGCTTTTTGCCAGGCTGAACGCAGGCAATGCTAGGTTGAACGCAAACAATGTTTCATATTGGCAACACTGAAAAAGTGAGGTTACTGTTTCAAATTAGTGTGGATGTCATTAGCAGTGTTGTCAACCGTACAATAATTATCGAATTGTATGATAATTTTAAGGACGCGTACGATAGCTTTTTTTGTACAATATTTTTACAATAATTTTGACGTTTTTTTTCAACAAATTATATAATAGTTTTAGGCCTGTTTTTTTTATAATCACAGGTTAACTTTAAACTTTCAGTTTATTCCCATAGAAACAATTGTTTCCATAATTGTAACTATGGAAGTAAACCGGTAGTTAAAGTTAACTTGTGATTGTAAAACCGGGCCTTAATGATAAACGGAATAGTATTTTTATTGTATACTTTCAATAATTCATAATTTCATCAGTATTTTTATCAGCTTTTTTTTAACTACGTGTGTGTTCTGATGATATATTTGTGTTTAGTATATTACCTATACGTCATTTTTTACAATAAGCTGATCTGATCAATCTGAGTTAAGAACACAACATGATCCCCAACTGCAAGTGGCAAATCTATTTCACTACAGTTAAAAGGAGATAGCTATACATATAAAAGTTCTTAAAATTACGATCGATCGATTGGCATTTATTAAAAAAGTAATGAACAAACTTCATTTTTTTATTATATGCCGATCGTATAGATCTGAGTCAAGAAATTGAAATGACATGACATGACAAAAGCCGTAAGGCTGTTTCACGAAAGTTAGAAGGAGATAGCCACATAAAAGTTCTTTGACTTATCGACCGATCGATCGACATAATGGCATATAATAAAAAAATGAACTACACATATAAAGCGAATTTTAGCGACGAATCAAGTTATAGTGGTTATGGAACTAAATACTTTATCGACAAACACGTGACGTCATTGTTATATATTTTGAACGCGGTTTGTGGAACTATTGGATGATGGTTAAGAAGAGTGTTTTAAGTTGTCATCCATTGTTCGTGAAAAGTCGGAATATATCGTACAATTCGTAGTTTGAAACAGTTTGAATTTAGAAGATAGTTTATGTTAGATGATATTTTGTTAATATTTTGTAACAATCTCTCTATTATAATACTGTCACCGTCAAATACGATTTCATTTGCTACGATAATAGCCATTTCTACATTTCTTTTCACTTAAATATGAAAACAATCTCAATAAATTGATTGATTGACAGTTCACAATAACATGCGATGGAATAGCCCACTTTGGCGAATATCGTTTTTAATGACGTCATAACATAAACCGCGTTAAAAATGTAGGAATAATTGTTCGTCGCTAAAATTCGCTTATAGTGATTATTTTTCAGTAAAGAAAAATGTATTAAATATTGGTATTCTTCATCCAAAAATTTAAAAAAATGAAACTGTAAATGTACAATAATTTGGAAAGTGAAAGTTGATAATGTACAATAATTTTGGTATACCCGTACGATAGTTTGGTTAGGCAATGTTGGCAACACTGGTCATTAGGTTTGTTCGGGTTCAAAATTTCAGAACGGTTCAGGGATTGCGCAGCACTGTCAGCACAATGAACAAAATTCTGAACTGTTGCAGACCGCGAGAAAATCCGATAAAACCAAAACACTTCGTTCAGTTTATAAAATAGCTTGTAGATGGCGAAACTAGATACACCAACTTTCACAACGCTTGGTCGATTGGGAACACTGTTTTCTTGTCACTGAAAAGAGTAACTAATAGCGTTTTCGATTGACTGCACTAATGCGCACTCAGAGTATATTCATCTTGTATTATTACACGAGGTTAGAAGTAGATGCAAATACACTGAGTACAACCAGTGCAAGTGAATCCACAACTCTATAAATTGAACATTACCCTATTATTGTAATTAGGGATATTTTATTTTATGTAGTACCATATAAGTGTAAGTTTGGTTGCCAAATTTGGGTGGTTGTCTTTTTATAGCACAAAGATTAATTTTTTTCTCCGAGTTAATTAGTTCTTCATTGATTTTAGACAAATTTTATTTAATGATTATGATTGATATTTAATTCTTAGTACTAATGATGTTTAAAAAAGATATGTGCAAACCAAAAATTTATAGAAACATTTATTTATTCATACAGTTCACATATCATTTTACAGCTGAATAAATCCTAGAAGTTCCTGCAACAAAAAGTATCTCATTAAGGCCCAGTTGTACAAGGCTAGTTTAACTTTAAGCCAAAGCTGAAACCCTTAACAACAATTGTTGAAAATAATCGCTGTTATGGGTTCAAGCTACGGCTTAAATTTAAGCTGGTATTGTACAACTGGGCCTAAGAAGCATTATTAAGGCCTAATATATACCCCTTTCTTCATAGACGTGGTCTTTTATTTATTTATAGGTACATAAGTGAAAAAGGAAAGACTTAAATAAATAAATACGGACATGCTTATTAATACAAACACAATACAGTTTTATGCATTCAAACATCATGTTTAGTGAGCGGAATTTGATATTTTGTTCGATTAAATACAAACGAAGCAGCAACGTATAAAGCCACAGTGATGGGTTAATGTGCACGCATTCGTTGCCGCCTTGTTCGAAATAAACCGAACAAAATATCAAATTCCGCTCACTAATCATGTTGAAAGAGTTAGGAGCAATAAAAAATTTGGCAAACATGAAACTTCAATTCCACACTGTCAGGATTTCAAGTTCTGAACTGTTTGAATCCAGTATTGAAGCGAAGTTAGGATAGGAAAAGTATAAAACAATGTTTATCTTCGTTCGGTTGCCTTGTCCGTGTAAGATTACGTTGGATCTAATTTTCAAAAAACTTAGTTTCACGCGCAGTGGCCCGTCGCCTTAATGGTTCAAACTTTTGAAGGCTCATCAATATCTATTATTGAATGTAAACCATTAAATATTAAAAGAGAATCTTCTGCAGCCAACAATGTTATTTTTTGGAAAGTGGAAACAATATTTTGAAGCTTGATTAAGTCATAATAAAATTACTTTAATTAAAGTTTGTTTCTTTACTTACTTTGCGAGCAAGCCATCTTTCTTTGCCAATCTAACGATGCAATCGTCTGATTCTCCCATTCTTCGAATAGCCCCGCAAAGTGCGTAGCTCTTGGTATTCTCCGTCATCCTGCCCGTTGCTGGATCGACTTCTGCGATGGAAAGTTGAATCGACGCGTGATCCTTAGCGTGAATAATTCTGTTGCTAGCAGAACTGAAGCGTAAAGCAACACGTAAATGCCAGGTTATGAACGAATAAACACAAGAACTTACCATTTCCTGGGGCAGTACAAGTCAACCGATTCGCCAGCGTCGTTTTCCATTTTAACTTCCTACAATAAATCTTCAATAAATTGGCTTTTTTCATTTAAAATGAAATAAATTACTTACAAAACTGGTATTACCACGAGGCGCTGTCAAAAAGAGGGAGATTTGAATTATTACCGCTAGAGGGCTAGAGGATAGCGCTTTAAAATGAAAGGCGGGAGATTTAAAAAAGTAGATCAGATTGTAAATAATAAAACCTGCGTCTGCGCGGTCCAGTTTAAATTAAAACCGGCGCGTGAAAGGCTCGATACTGACGAGCTGAATCTGGTAAATCCACAGTTTGTGGATTACTCGTGTTGAGTTGATATTACAGCAAAAATACGACCATCCTCACCTGAGCGTTGCGTAAGAGAAACTGGAATAAGACGGCGTGAATTTAACGCGTCGAATTCCTCGGGTATTTAACAACGACATACCATTGTCGATTTTTTAGTGCTTCTTGTGTTAATTATGTCTTTAAAGGTATGTTTAATCTATGCCTTTTTTTCTTCAAATTTAATTCACCCTTTTGTTTCACACACACAAAAAAAAATTGGCGATGTTTTTTCTTCTTCTCATTATGACGATTATTTGACATTATTTGATGATATGCACTTTTATTAATAACGAGACATTTATTGCAAAAGTTAGGCAAGTGTGTATCTTATATTTTTTACGACTGTCGCGTCGCAAGTATTTTTGAAGTTGTAAATCAAAAGAAAGTACATATATTATATTTATTTTATTCTAGATCGAAACGAAGGTCGAGATTGTTTTTAAACATTTATTATAAGAAAATATAATGGAACTTTCTCGTGGCATTTAATTTAACTAATCCGGACTTATTAAATGCAACAGATAATTTTATCGCAAAAGCATATCAGTAAATATTTAAATATACTTTCTAGGTACTGCATTGTTTACTATCATTTACATACATTTTATTTTTGGATTTTTAAAATAAAGACGGATGGATGTTTTTACATCATAATATGTCTGTTTGTTATCCTGAACTGGTGTACACTAATGCATACTTTTTCGCAAAATACGCTTTATTGTAACCTGAAATGTTTGTGTCGTATGTCAGTATGGATGTGTATGATTTGTATTGACACATTATCAAAGAAATTAGGCTTCATTAAAGCATATTTCGTTAAAAAAGTGTACACTAGTGTACACTGGTGCAGGATAACAAACAGACCTAATGTTTTTGTAAATATAGAGTGACCAGATTCAACTGATCAGGGTTGGTATCAAAAAGGTCCCTAGACGGAAGAAAATTTGTGTTTTACAGTTTGCATGCCTGGTTAAATTTTGTTTACATTTATGTTTTAAATCATATCTAATTAATAATAATAATAATAATAATATAATTTTATTGACACGAAATTACAGTATATGTATGTAATGGAAAACAGAAAAATAATAATAATAAATAAATAATATTTTCAAAGATTAAATTACCTAGTATCATTGATTATAAGAGTATATTAAGATACCCAGCCTTACGCCTTTAAGCGTGACCGCCGATGCAAGAGAGATATAGATGGCACTACCGGTATTTTACAATTGAGGGATAGATGGCGTGAATCTTTAGCTAAAATGTGGCGATCTGTAATCTCTCTTGAAAAATGAGACTTGTACAAGAGGTGAGCGGCCAAAAGCTCCAGACGATTGTGCATTGTGGGACCTGCGCAGACAATTTTTTAAAAATTTGTTAGTTTATTACATTCAATTGGATTAGAAAACTTAAAACGTCGCGTTTAAAATACCGAATAAAAACTATACTTTACACAATAGTTACATATCTGATACCTATACCTAAATGTGTTTCGTATTATGTCATGTAGTCCAAAAGTGATTGCATTAGGTAATTCATGAAGTATTTTATGAAAATGACTAGAAAAAGTTTCCGAATTTTTAAATGTTTGTTTTATTCTTAGAATTTCGAAAAAATAATTTAACAGAAAAATTTCACTGCATAAATAGTGTAATTAAAAAAAATTATAACTCTTAAAACAAAAGTTTAAAAAATAACTCCAAAATTTAAAGTAATTAGCCTGTAAAAGAAAAAACTGCTCAATTAACTGAAATTAATAAAATAAAACAATAAAATCCAACCAAATATGACTAAATACATATTTAAAAAATAAAATGAGACAATCGCTTGCAAAAATCAGCCAGAAAACATTAGCAGATATTCAACAGTCTCCAACACGCTGATTAAAAAGGAATATTTCGTTTAGATTTAATAGATATATACCGGTGTCCCACGCCATATGCCCACCCTTTAGAATTTTTATTTTTTAATCTATTGCAATGAAATTTGGAAAATAAAAATTAAGTAAAGAAATGCATTTTCCGACACACTATTGAGCACCGTAGGACTTCCGGTTCCGTCGTATGTGACGTCAACTTTCTTATTTTAAATGGAACACCCTATATATTTTTATAAATTTGAAATCTGCAGATCATTGCGAATCCGAATAGGTATCATTTGGTAATTTTGGTTTCCATGACAACGAGAAATAAACTTTTTTGTCTTTCAATCTAGAAAGCTATGAATCGTGTATTTTCCTTCTAATGCGATCAAACAATTCGAGAAAATCACTATTTTGATTGTATTTTGATGTTTAACATTTTGATACACCGTGTATTTAACCAAAATAAATAATCTCTTTTATTTGAAGCAAAATATATTACAAACCTTATAACTCTTATAATCATTGATAGCGCCTTATATTGCTTACGTGGTACGTGTCGCTAAATTATTAAATATGCCGACGTAGAGTACTTCCATAATAAGGTAGGCGTGGCTATGTGCAGTAGACGAATTCGATACAGACGAGTCCAATTTAGAGATGTTAGGTATGGTCGGTAATTTATAGCGAAAGTTATTAAATAATTTCATTTTACATTTCAATATTTTTTAATTTTGCACTTTTCATTTCTAATTTTTAAGATGGTTTTAATTTATACATGTAATTTAGTCCATTATCCCTTGAGAAGCATATTTGATAAAGAAAATGTGTTTTAAACTGAACTATTAAATCGAGTTATGTAACTAATTTGAACCAAACCATGTGGTATCGGTATTGTGCCATCTTTGTCACTCTTAGAGGATGCTCAGTCTATCTTTCTCTCTCTTTGCACTCATTTCCGTCACAGTATTCTTCAAAATCAAGTTGAAATAGACAGTTGAATTCGAGCAAGAAGCTATGTTGATTACTTCTTATTTTATTATTTATTGTGAACCAATTTTTTATTTTTATCAGATTACAATTAATTCTAATAATACAATAGGCGTATAAAATTAAAATGTTTAAATCTATCAATTACATACATACATAGGCACATACCGGTTGTCCACTTGACAATGAGACATACATACACAGTGGCGTAGCTAGGTGACCAAGGGCCCCGGTGCAAAAAGAAATCTGGGCTCCTAACCAAAATAATTTTTTAAGGTTTTTACACGTAGGATCTACTATCTAGAAAAATAAGTAAAATTGACTTTTTGAACAATTTTTCGTGATTTTTACATGCAACTAGAAAAATGAACAAAAATTATGACTCTTTTTGTAAATTTGTTTGTGGTTTTTACACGCATCTAGAAAAATGAACACAAATTATAACAATTTTTGTATTTTTTTCTAGATGCGTAAAAACCATTTTTTTAGCTAGAAATAAACCACAAACTTCTAAAACAATACTCTGCTAACAGATTACGGCGATTTACAAATGTTTTGTTTCCAAAGCACACTTATGATGATTTTGTAAAAATCAAAATAGCTTCTTTATTTATTAGTTTACGAGAAAATAACAAAGGACAATTTTAATTAAGAATTTTATTTCTATCGATTGGTAAAGTACAGTAAAACTCGGATATAACGAGGGCTCAAGGGACCACTCTTATTGCTCCTTATATGCAAGTGCTCGTTATAAATGAAAAAAATATATGCATAATATGTGATATGTTCTATGAACACCAAAAGAATCTGGGATAACTGTACTCCTGCATTTTTGTGTTTATTTAATAAACTAGTAAGTTTGAATACAATTTTAAGAAATTTATAAATTCATATGAATTTGTAGGTCGTAATCGGAAAGATTTTGATTATTAAAGCATTTTGGTATTAAACTTATGACATTTTAAGTGTTAATTATTTATAAATTAAAGAAAAACTAATTAAAATTTTTAATTGTACTTAATAGCATATTTTAGCAACCAAAATTAATAATTCTCGTGGTCAAGGTGTTTAAGTTCAAATTTTGTAACCGTAGGGTTGTGAGATCAAACCCAGCCCATCACATTTTTTTTTACTTTTGACATTTTTTCAGACTCCATTTTTTCTTTAAAACGTTGGAATATTCTATCAGCCTTATTTTGTTTGTTTTAGTTTTTTTAAATTTTTTATTTTTATGAACACAGATTTATATTTCGATATCTTAATTTCTAATTAATATTACCATTAAATATGCATTCAGGAACATTTTTACATAGCCATCCCTCTAGCGCACAATTCAAATTAAGCGCCAACGCCCTCCCATCACACGAAGTCATGTACAATCTACGATTTTAGCCGCTCGTTATATTTGTGGTCTCATTTACATATAATTTTCCTTACAAAGTAGGTACGGTTCTTATCTAGCATGTCGTTTTTTTATATCGTTAGAGGGAGCCATCAGCTTACCGGCAAAGTGTGGGCAAGACGCGAAGGGGTGCGGAATAGGTAGAGTCACGCATTTTTATATTGGGTTAGGTATCTTAATACTCTTAATACTCTTGCTAGTATGTCTTTGTTTATTAATAAATATAAAGGGTTTTCAATTAAAAAAACCTTTCTAAAAGACCTTGGAAAAATGTGATGTCGAAAACGCAAATCTGCGCTTGTAGTAGGAGAATATAACCTTACTTTTTATGAAAGAAGACCCTCCAGATATTTGAAAAGTTGTATTTACATATAAAGGACGTAAATAGGATTTAAAGATAGATAGATAGAATCTTTATTAGTAAAACTAGATACAGATATGTATAAGAACTTTCACAACGACAATGGTAAACTTCAAAATTCAAGAATTCTAACCTCTAACACTGAAAGTGGTGGCGAGGCAGAATTTGCTTAATAGTAACCTAAGTATCTTAATAGAAATTGGGCTAATTGCGTTAATAATCGAAATGTCATACAATAATACTGAGCGTCCTAAATTAACCCTGTCGATAAACTTAAAATTGTAATTAACTATGTCAGCCTTATTAGCACAATTTGTACTTAAATCTATGTCAGTCTTATTAGCACAACCTTTTATATAAGAACTAATAACTTATATAAACAATATAACAAAAATAATAATAAAACTAATTGCACAGAAAAGTAAAATAAGGTAACCATTTTTTGGGCTTTGTTTCCCTAATGTACAAAATTTGAGTAAGGATCACATTCAATTATTCAATTATCCTACCGTAACACGTAGTTTTTATTTTAGGTGTGAAGGTGTTGAGGTTTTTTGCACGTTGTACTTCCAGAGGTGACTTATGAAACGTATTATATACAAGATAGTTTAATGTCTTTTTGCCGGCGTTATTTTTTATTGTTTCCAGAAAGCTCTTATTTTGACCTCTTGTATTGTGATGATGGACGTCTTGATTAACTATAAACGATTTCTGCTATAACATGAAAACCATTTCGCAGAACAGTATGACAGAATCTAAATTTTAACTACGCCAAAATATACCTGTCAGTTGACGACAAGCTAAGGACATTGTCATTTTATGGCACTCTGCGAGAAGTTATTTTTATTGAAAACCCGTTACAATATATGCATATTAAACACAATTAAAATGTCATTCATCCTAATGGCAAAAGTTTCACAAGTTATATTTATTAATTTAATACTAACGTTGCAGTGTTCCCAGTTTAAAATTCTGAGTCACATGGGGGTCAGTTGAAATTGCTCTCTCTGTATACAGTGTGTCCCAGATTGAGTAGGCTACCATGGGTAACTTTCTTATTAGTGAAGATAGAGATTTGGTTAAATGGGCAATATTTTGCAGTTTTATGTGCTGATTCAGATTCCGTAGAGAAAATTTGAAAATTCCGAACAGTTCAGATATTATCGCAGAAAAACTGAAAATCGCTATTTTCTTTAATGTCCAATAACTTCGCAATTATAAAAATATGAAAAAACGCTTCATATAAAAGTTACTATGTTTGATAAAATACAGCTGAAAATACAGTCAAAATAAAATTCAAGATGGCGGCTGTCAAGATATTGATAGCAACTTTCTTATTTTAAATGGACGCCATATTGAATTTTTGTACGATTAAATAGCTTTTTTTTTTCTCGTTTCAACCGTGTATCACAACCCATATCTAAATAAAAAATTATTTAAAAAATTTAATACATTTTTTTAAAATCAAGTAAGCGGGTTGCCTTTACTTATTACTAATTATACTAGAAAATTTTCTTTACTGTAAACATACGCAACCGCGGAAAATTTATGTAAGCAAACATTACAGAGACTCGTCTTATCACGAGTCATGACTGACCTTTGAAGTAAGACTGCGTTCGCAGAATTTCAGCTGCATCGGTAACTCATCGAAAAAGCTGGGTATTATACAAGCATATGAGCAGACGGTCTCGGAAAATCACGATGAATCATAGGGCAACTGGGTCACATGTAGAGTGTTACGTAATCGCAATTTCCGTTATCAAACGATATAAAAGGGCGGCCTAGTTTCACGGAGATATTATACAGCTTCAAGTCGTTTGGTCGTGAACAACTCCCCGAGTGCGAAGCCGTAATTGAAGACTCTGCTCTAACAGAGGGATAAGTCCAAAATGCTAATTTTAGGTAAATTTAAAAAAAAGAAACCTTTTTTGCATTAAACGAAGTAGTCCTAACAGTCAATTTAGCCAACACGTTATACAAAAATTCTCTCATTGTTGCACTAAACGATAAAGCAACATCGATTAGTTTAAAAACCGGTGATATCTCAATTTGAAGACAATTGGACTTATCCCCTTGTTGCAGGAAGGTCTTCAATTAGCATTCGAAGAATGTCAGAGTGAGTAAGTCCGAAAATCCGTCCGTCTCTGTGCCTAGTACCATGGTTTGGATGAGAAAACATTAGTTTGTTTGCCAATTAGCTATGTTATTCAAAACTAACATCGGCTTTATTTGATTTACGAAAAGCTGTCTATCTCGTTATTAAATCATTTTGATTGTCTCGTAGGATATCATTTTGACTTTCTGTTATACGTTCTGAAGTAATCTGTAATCGCATTTAAATTTTACATTCTGCTGCAATTCTTCTAGTTTTTGAAGTCTGACTTTTAGCCATGGACGTTGCCATACTTGATACCCCACTGCCTCGGCTCTTTGTTTGCCTTAGATATCTTCATTATTGATCCTCTTCAGCTTTCATTTCGTCTCATTTTGATCAACACCGCCCTTGTCTTTATTATTCATCCTTCTTAATCTTACTTCATTGGTCACTTAGACCACAGGCTATATTTTTCCCCCCTTTTCGATCCTCGTCTTTACTCTTCCAATGTTTCATTTCTTTCTCTTGGATTTAGCCGTTTCTTTTGTGGTTTGTCCCAGGTTGTGAGCACCTTTCAACTTCACGCCCGTCATTTTGGCATCCTACTGTCTGCGCCTTTCCTTAAACCTTAGACATGTTATCTTCATTGTTTAAAACTCTTTCTTCCGTAGTTTCTTTGGTACATCTTCAAGTCATCAAAGTCACAATCTCATTTGTTTGTGTGGTTAGCATTTATAGTACCTCCTGTTTCCCTATTGAGTCTCTTCATGTATTCTTTGTAAATTTCTTCTTTTTTTTATGGCTGCTACTGTAATTTTCTTTTGGGCCATCTCATTCAAATTATAGGAACCTTTGAATTTCTGTCTTTTTTTGTTGTACGTTTAACGTTCATTGTTCTGTTTTTGTTTCTTTATTGAGTCTCTCTTTGTATTATTTATTGCAAATTTGTTTTGGTCAAATTTTTCTTCCCTTCTTCTTTTTCTTCTGATGGCTGCTACTCTAATGTCCGTAGTTATAGTGCTTCCTTGAATGAGGAACCCCTTAGAATGGGATTGTAGTACGGCATTTTCATTATAACAACTCACATCTAAGGGATTCCTTATTGAAGGAAGCCTCGAGGTACATCTTCTTTCTCTTTGGTACATCTTCGAGCCATACGATCCTTTAAATTTGTATTTCATTTGTCGTTAGCGTTCTTTGTTTCCTTGTTGAGTCTCCTCTTGTATTCTTTTAAATTTGTTTTGTTCTCTTGGTCTCTTTTTCTTCTACTTTCTATCGTCTACATTTTTAACAAATTTTCAACAAACAAGAAACTACATTCATAATACTTTTTTTTGTTCTTTCAAGTTACGATTTCTCGAGCAAGAAATATTTTTCATTATTTTGCTTATTACTCTTTTCAAATGTGTTTAAAATTTGCAAATTTTGGCTGCAAATCGGTTGGATTGCAATGGGGCCCCCGAGCATACTCTGTGTAGATATTTCGGCCCTAATTGGCGCCTCACCAGCAGAAGAGAGAACTCGAAAACTCCATCGCAATCGCGTTTGGGTTATGACCATGACTATTTAAAAAATTAACAATTATTGAATAGTAGATGAACAGATCTTATAGCGTTTTCGAATCGCTTGCACTGGTCGCACTCAGTGTATTTGCATCTTCTTTTAACCTCGTGTAATAACACGAGATGAAGATATTCTGAGTGCGCACTGGTGCGATCAATCGAAAACGCCATCAGAATGATCATATAAATAATAACCTGTGGACCACTGTTGAAAAGTAAATACATAACAAGTATTTTTTCTAAATTCCTAAAGTCTAGTATTATTAGGAAGACGAGAAAATGCCACTACTTGTAGATACAGGTGTTTGTAATATTTATAATTAACAGTATACTACCGTTACTTGATCTGATACAAAATTTCACAATTTTATTGGCCTTTCTGTAATACTAATTCTTATTGTTTCAATTAAGTTAATAATTTAGTAGATTGAAATTATTATAAAATAATAAAATCACTAAAAATCACTAGGGATCGAAACACAATGACGTCAGCGCGCGATCAACTCCTGTGCTATATTCGATCAAATACTATTATTTTTTTTTTTCATCTACGTCTATAATGTTATAAGTCTGACGCACTGAAGTAACAAATCTAAAATCAATAATGCTACAACTGGACAATGTGATGCACAAAATATGAAAATCAGATTCCCCAATAATGGCATTTATCTTAAAGGTGGACGCACACTTAAGCGCTGCGAAGAGCGACGAAGCGTAGGTGGGTACGAAAAATTTGCAGTAAGTCGTGGAAAGAAGAAAAAGTTCCAACTGACTGAAGGGAAGAAACTTTATAAAACTGATGTTAGGTATACGACACAGACATTAAATTTATATTTGGATTATACTAGAAAAATCAGGGCTTCGAATCGTAATTTTTTTTGTTCCGGTTTTCGTTCCGACAAAATTAACTGTTTTATCGGTTTTCGGTTCAGCTCCGGTTCGATGTCCTGAGAAAAATACAAAGGACCGTAATAAAAATTATTACAAGAATAAATGAAGGTCAAGTTAAAAATGAAGGGAGAGAAAAATCACGAACTTCTCCAATCGAAAAGGTATAAAACAAGATGACTGCCTTATTGATTGACTGATTTATAATAATGGAATCGCCATTACAGAAAACAAGGGAAAAGACAAAACCAAATCGAAACCACAACAAATTGATATAATTCTTGTAACAGATAAGCAACTGTAAGAAAATGCGAGCATCTCATAATTACCAAGCCTAGTGCGGAAGTTAAATTCAATGCAACGCAATCACGAAAGAAATTCGCCCACCTAAAGATTATGTAAGGCTCGCCTTATCAAAAGCCTTGGCCGAGATGAGACATTGACATTTGCAAATTCGAAGAACTGCAGTGGGCGCCAGTAGCATGATAGGGCCGACCTCGTGAGTCATAGAGGAACTGGCACACATATGAAATGCTACTGTGCTAATGTGTTATGATGACCTTTGCAAATTCGTATGGATGGCAATGGCATAGCACGATAGGCATCAGACAGCTTCTAGCAGTTTGGTCGTATACAGCTAAGCCCGAGGGCGTAATCGACATTTACAGAATGTGTGTGGCTGTTCTCCGAAACAGGTAAGCAACTGTAAGAAAATCCAAGCATCTCATAATTAACGAGCCTAGTGCGGAAGTTAAATTCAACGCAACGCGATCACGAAAGAAGTTCGCCCACCTAAAGATTATGTAAGTAAGCGTGGCAACGGCTCGCCTTATCAAAAGCCTTGGCCGAGATGAGACATGATTGACATTTGCAAATACGAAGAACTGCAGTGGACGCCAGTGGCATGATAGGGCCGACTTCGTGAGTCATAGAGGAACTGGCACACATATGAAATGCTACTGTGCTAATGTGTTATGATGACCTTTGCAAATTCGTATGGATGGTAACGGCATAGCACGATAGCTGTCTACGACCAAACTGATAGAAGTTGTCTGATACAACTTCCAGCAGTTTTGTCGTAAACAGCTAACTGCTAACTAGACGACCAAACTGCTAGAAGTTGTCTGATACAACTTCCAGCAGTTTTGTCGTAGACAGCTAAGCCCGAGGGCGTAATCGACATTTACAGAATGTGTGTGGCTGTTCTCCGAAAAGTTCCTCCGTCTCTGTATCTAATTCTATGGTTGGGTGAGAATTTAATTATTGATTTTTACTACTTTGGCTAAGTTTTCATAGACTAACCTTTGCTTATTTTAATTATGGAATGCTGTTTTTCTCGTTATAAAATCATTTAGATTTTGTTTTATGTAGTCTCGTATGTTGTTCTGAAGTAATTTGTCTAGAGTTGCTGTTGCTATTTTTCCCGACGCTGCTGCTGCTATTCTACTTTCGGTCACAACGGATATAGCAATGCAATGGCGAAATAAACAGCAGCAAGACAAGTAAGAAAAGAAAGAAGAATTGTGATACAATACATTCCGAATCCAAAAGAATCCAAAAAACAGACACTGCGTCTTCATAATATGATGACTTTTATTGACAATTGCTTCAGCAACACAGTGACATCTTCAGAACTGAGATTTTTAGTTCTGAAGAAACAGTTGAAATCGAATGTAGAACAAAGTGAAGTGGAGTAACTAAAATGAATAAGTGGAAAAATCTAGAACAAAAACAACCATTAATGTAGACAGAGAAAAGACAGATAAACTCGTTTAGCCGAATTATGAGGATAAAAGAGAAAATATTCAAAATGCGAACGAAGAGGGTGGGAAAAGAGGAGAGGAAGATTTATGAGAAACTGACGAGCAGAAAAAGGAAAAAGGGGATAAGTTGGGAGATGATCATATTGTTACGGTATAAATCGAAACAAGGGGCACAGCGTAGCTTAAATATGATATTAAACATAAATAAATACAGACAAACATAATTGTACAAAGTTCAACTTACCCTAACAGCACACTTTAACAAAATAGAGCCTACATCATGCTCTGATAGCAACTAGTTTAAGATCTTCCCTCTTTATGCAGATCGCGGGGTTTTTATACAAAGTGCAACTCGAGCAATTCCGAGTTGTTACGAGACCGAAAAGATTCGACAGAACACGAGATAATTTAAATCCGTTTTAACTTGTTCAAGGTTTACCACTTGCATCGTGTGTCAAGGTCATATCTGTTGGCGCCGCCGAGATGCATTTTCTCTTATCTCAAGTTTGCTAAATAAATCCAATGCATGAATTTACTTGCATCTTGTCACAATATCTCAACGAGAGTAAGAGAGAAGTTCTATTGTGATGCCCAAACTAGGTCTTAATTCTCAAAAAGATCGCAGGGTTTTTATAGGAAGTGCAACTCGAGCAATTCCGAATTCTAACGAAACCGGAAAGATACGATAGATTACGAGATAATTTAAATCCGTTCCAACGTGTTCAAGGTTTTTTCACGCAGGTGTCAAGGTTCCGTTGTTTACATTGACGAGTTGCATTTTCTCTTATCTCAAGTTCGCTAAATGAATCTAACAATTTAATTTACTTTCGCCTTGTCACAATATAATTGCTAAAGAAAAACCAGTCCACTTAGAGGAAGAAATGGATTAAGTAAAGGAATGCAGAGACTAAACAAAACTGAAAAGACATCATAACACATAAGAAAAATTGTAAAATTAAATCAATCCTTTGTTAAAAATTTTTAATAAGAAGAAACTCAAAAGGTTTGCAAATGTAAAAAAATACTGTAATATTAAAGTAACAATTTTTTAGATGTCTTATTGAAATCTCGGTTAAATTTCCTTAATTTTATAAATTTATACAATACAGAGGTTATCCAAAGAAACAGTATAAAATAACAGTATCATTAAGCATTTTGCTAATTTCATTATCGGGTATATAATAATTACCCAGACATGTTTCAAGGTTCTTTCGCATACATACATAATATAGTATACATATTTTTATAATTACGTTCCTATTATACGTACGTTTTTTTTTGTTATTGAAGTATTAAATTTTTTTAATTACAGAAAGAATCTCTGTCAGACGTTCAACTTCATCTGGCTGCATTGAAAGGAGACTGCAATTTGTTAATAAAAATTTTAGATAGTGGAAAAGTACACGTCGACTCTAAAGACAAGGTATGTAACATTTAACAATTTTATCCGCATGGCGAATGTAACTTTTATTTTCCTTGCGCTTGCGATATAAATAACTTGCTCATTACCGTAAAACATCCAAGTAAGAGTGTTATTGTTATGATTATGAAACGCAAACTAATAGCACACTTTCATATAACCATGTAAGTCACGTGGCAAATTGTTAGTTTTAACTGAGCCGGTAGCATCGTGTTTGTTATTCTAATTGGTTAAAAATAACGGTATATCCGCAATAAAACTTTATGTAAATTGAGAAAAGTAAAATTATTTAGCCTGTGATTATTTATGATTAGAAATTGAATTTTGTTTGTCCGTTTCACTTTTACATTGTGTTCATTCTGGATTAATTAAAACAAAACCAGCTGAATTTAAAAGATAAATAAGAGAAAAAATTAACTCTCTCAAAATTTCTTTAATGTTTTATTAATTTATGAAGTTAATTACGTTTCTAAAGAGATTCGTTCTGAAATTGGACAGTCAAGATTACATCGGATTCCAATTGTTGCTGTTTATTATAAGCCTGGAGTGTAATAGGTACGCAAGTTTTTTCAAATCTTACAACTGACCAACTCTGATTCTCTGCGCAACACCATAAACGTTTAATTCACGCCAAAGATGTAAACTTTTGGTTATCGTTTTATGCAAGGGCGTAACATGCATTTCGGATAAATAATTAATTATAAATTATTATATAGAATTTTTATTATATAACATTTTTCCCATGTTCTGGGAAGTCTCTTCTTTCGTCGGTATTTTTTAATCGGTCCATTCAAGAACCACCTGTATGTTAGAGACCAGCTATTTGATAAGGGGACTTTATTAAATAATTAATAATTAATAATTCTGATTATTAATTATTTCATTACAATATTATAACCATAATTATGATGGCGACATCTATTACTGTAATGCACAAATCTATTACAAAACCGAAGTGACATCTAGTTTTCAAATTTATGATTACGCACTATGATCAACAATAACCGAAGGTTTGCGTCTGAAATATTTCAAATAAAACGACTGTTTACTGCTAGGATATCAATATAGACTTCCAAGCAGCGTCGTGCGTTAATTTATTTGCTTTTTGAGATTGTTGCCAACAATGACTGAATATTCTAGACGCGAACCTTCAGTCATTGTTGACCACGGTGTAGTACCGGAATGCGTTCAGAATCTTTACCTCCGAGAGCGTCTTGGGCGTGTATTAGCGTCTTTCTCACTCACGATTTTTAACATATTTTGCGTCTCGCTCATCCGTTATAAAACGTCTTGTGTTTACATTATTTTCATGACAACGGGCGCACTCTAAGCGTCCTACTTACAAGTGGGATGTGAAAAGTGCGTCCGTTGTCATGGAAATAACGTAAACACAAGACATTTTAAAACGGACAAGCAAAATATGTTAAAAATCGTGAGTGAGAAAGATTCTGAATGCACTCCCTTATCAATAAAATTTGCTTTTTGCAGAAAATGTCAATTTTGACATCTATCAGGTTGGTATCTTGGAATAATTGTATCATATAACATATGACGCTAAAGTACTCAGATCTGTCAATGCAGTGTTGCCAACCTAAGGGGTAAATCCATTTTAAGGGCTTTTTAAATCATAACGGATTGATGAAGTGATTTCCTTTTCTGAAAAAAGGATTTTCAAGTTTTATTTCGTAAAAAAAACTGGAAGTGCTTAGATAGCTCAAAGTTGCTCTTTATTTAATTGCTATTTATTGCGTTATTGTAAGACATTCAACAAAGCCATCTGTTGAAACTTGCCGATAGGTACTCTTCTTTTCATTTGTTTCTATGCGGGTGATTGTTTGGTTTTTGACGAGTTTTTTTGAAAAGCGACCACTGAGTTTCAATTGACAATTTATGTACTCTGGATTGTTACAAAAACAGAACAGCGCCACCAGTTTCATTAATTTTTTTCCTGAATATTGTTAAATACTTTTTAAAATTTGTTTGCATTTGTTTTCTTCATCGTTATCGTAAGACCATAATTATGACAAGACGTTCAACAGCGCCATCTGTTGAAACTTGCCAATAATCCTCTTTTCATTTGTTTCCATGAGCGTGATTCATCGGTTATTGACATCGGTTTCAGTTGACAATCATTTCTGGACTCTGGACGGTCAAAAAACACAACAGCGCCATCTGTTTCATTAATTTATTTCTTTTAATATTGTTAAATATATTTTTTTTAATTTTGTTTATTTGTTTTCTTTGCTTTGTCACTAGAGTAGGAAGTGCATAGAATATAAAATTATATATAATATAAATTAGAATATATAATATATATAATAACATCCTAGAAATCTATTATTTAATAAAATCCCCTTATCAAATTAGATTGGAGATTTCGAGGAGCGGGTATAACTATTCGGAGCTGAAAATTTTTGAAAAAATTGGCACTTTTTGAAAATATTTCAGGTCGAGTCAAATTAGATTGGAGATTTCGAGTATCATACAGAAACTATTAAAATACAAAATAAAATATTAGTCAAAATTTGTTCTGTTTACGCGACTAATTATAAAGTGTTATTTTTTTTTGTTTATTATAAAATGCCTATCCTGTGTACAGGGTAATTCTTAACTGTTCCCTCAGAAGAAAATAGTTGAGAAAATCCTTGGCACAGACAGAGTACGGGAATAATGTTTAAAAATTTGTGTAAAATACACAAAAAGAGCTATTAAGGAAAGAGTGACCCTGTATATATATACTTAAAATAAAAACTGAATCAAAATGGTTTAAAAATATAAGCTCTACTAATATTCAAACTGAATTTTCGAATTTTCTTGCACTTGGACCTAAATTTTGCATTTCTCCTTCAATTATTGACGTTAGCATAAAGAAATTATTAGCAGAATTAGAATCAATTATTTCTTGTCATGAAGAGAAAGTTCGTAATGATCTTAGATCACTTTTTACAAATATAATAACTAATTTTGTACATAATAATCAAAATGTTAGATCAAACCTTAGGCAAGTTTATTATGAATGTAAAATTTTTTTAAAAGAAAACAACAACTTAATAATAATTCAATCTGATAAAGGTAATGTAACAGTTGTTTTAGATAAAGATGATTATAATAATAAATCTTTAGACTTATTAAATGGTATTAATTATTATCAGATTTTAAAGAGAGACCCTACTAGCACATTACAACAAAAAGCTAACAAAATTGTTTCTGAATTAAAAACTGCTGATATGATAGATACAGTGACAGCTAAATCACTGAAGAATTATTCTTCTTGTAGTCCAAGATATTATGGCTTACCAAAAATTCATAAGCCAACTTTGTCTTTACGGCCTATCATATCTTCAATTAATTCACCTAATAGTAATTTATCACAATTTCTTACTGAAATATTAACAAATGCCTATGATAAAAGTAATGAATATTATGTTCAAGATTCCTTTGAGTTTTCTGAGTTTGCTAATAACAGAATAGTTCCAATTAATTATGAAATTATTATGCTAGATGTTGTCTCACTTTTTACTAATATATCTTTGGAATTAGTTTTGCAAAGTATTGAAAAAAACTGGGAAGAAATAACTAAGGTATGTAATCTGTCTAAAGAAAAAATGATAATGATAATCAAATTCCTTTTCGATTCTACTTATTTTAAGTTTAATAATACTTTTTATAAACAAATCCTTGGAACACCTATGGGTGCAAATATATCTCCAATTATTGCCCAATATGTAATGGATGATTTATTAAATGATTGCATACCTCAGTTATCATTTGGAATACCTTGGCTTAAGAAATATGTTGATGACATTATTTGTTTAGTTCCTCAAGAAGGTATTGATGAGATTTTAACAGTCTTCAATAATTGTAATCCTAATATTCAATTTACCATCGAAAGAGAAACAGACAGAAGTGTTCCTTTTTTGGACACGAAAGTTACACGCTCACAGAACAATACAATCATTATTGATTGGTATACTAAACCCATTAGTTCTGGACGTTATATAAACTTTCATTCCTGTCATCCACACAGAATAAAAATTAATATGATTTTAGGATTAAAAAACCGCCCAAGCAGCAAAGTGTCGTTATATTCACGTCATTTTTTGGTTCCAGGAGGTCGGCGACGTCATGTCACCAAAAAAAGACGTCATATTTTGGATAACTTTAAACGACATTTTATAGACCTAATAATAGACGTCGTTATATCGTGAGAATTTGACCATTTTCGGACGAAAAATGATTTTTAGTGCATTTTATATAATCAATTATTTTAAATATATTATTACATTGTTGAAGATTTCTTTACCAGTAATTAATTATTTTTTTATTGTAATATGCAATCACAGGTCGAATTTATTGCTGATACAGCATGTGCTCGTGCAGTGTCGTGTATCATCGCCACACGTGATTACGACGAGAAGACGACACATCATTCTCGTCATCTGATTCACGCCAATCTCGATGTCTGCCTTGTTCTCGATATATAATGGCGTAGTTTGCAAAGTGTATTTGATACAAGATACAACACGTAAAGCCTTTTTTACACTTGTGTGGTTGCGACACGAGCCTTAGACGCAAACTCCACACTCGTGTAAAAAACGTAGCTTCACACAGTTGTTACACAATATTTTGCATCCCATTTTCGTCATGTAGGAACGGTACAAACGACGTTATTATTCTACGTCATTATAACGTTTCAGAATGACGTCTTTAGAGTGTGACATTAGGCCGTCTATTTAACGTCAAAATGGCCGTCAAATTTACGCTAAAATGACTCCAAAATGACTGAAAAATGACGTGAAATTAACGACAGTCTGCAGCCTGGGCGAATAGAAAAAATTTCTCATCCCTCCTTGTTGATAAAAAAATCTTCATAAACTAAAAAACATTCTTTTAAAGAATAGTTATCCTAATGCAATGCTCAATAAATTAATTTTCAATACTCGGCAAAGAATAGAATCCCAATCACAAGATAATAATAATTCAAGATTAAATGATGGTAATAAAGTTTTCAGATCATTAAAATTTATTCCTAATCTTACATCTCGACTAATAAAAGTAATTAAGAACAAAAACATTCACATTGCAACAAAAAATTTATTAAGAATTAAGGCCTTATTTACCAAAGTTAAAGATCCTTTTGACAAACTCCAACAAATTAATTCTATTTATGAAATTCCATGTCTTGATTGTGATTCTGTTTATATTGGACAACCTTCCAGAACTCTTCACTCCAGAATAATCTCACATAAAAGTGATATTAGAGTCAGACCTTCTGCTTGCTCTTTATCTGAACATGCCAATAAACAGGACCATCACATCAATTTTCAAGATGCAAAAATACTTGATATTGAACCTAATTTGAATCAAAGAACGTTTATTGAAATGTGTCATATTTTTGGCAATAATAAAAGCATGAATAAAAGAACAGATATTGAGAAACTTAGTTGCATTTACACATATTTACTAAATTTTAAAATCACTTCTAAAAATTCTTAATCTAAAAAAATATATAATTTATAACATCATATTGCTTTGTCTCAAATAAACAAATTTACTGTCAATTCAATTTAGTGTCAAAAATAATATGTCAAATAATTTCGAATAATTTCTAACTTGAATTTAACTTCTTTTCTTACTCATTAAGGAGTAAGTAAAAAAATTTAGATTATTAATGAATTGTTAATTAGTGCCATGTTTTTGTAGAAACCTTGAAAAAGGAAATAAAATTTTCCGAAAGCTCGGTTAAACTTTAAAAGAGTATTAATTACCGCCCTCTTGACTGCAGCCCTGTGAAGAATTTAATTTTTCCTATATGTACATATATATTTTTTTTAATTAAATTAAAATTAGACGCACGTATAGAGTTTAATCGTTTGAAAAGCTATTGTATTTGATTTTTTTAACCTACAGAAACTGCATGCACAACCATCATTATTATTCTCCGGTTGTCAGTCTAATTGCAGAGAAAGTAAACATTGTAGGCCACATCGTTGACAGTTATTTGAGGCAGGAATCAACGAGCGCATTGTGAGCAGCTACCGTTAGTTGACGTTAGCTTCGTGGATTTAAATCGTAGATAATTGCGCAATTATATCGCGAGTAAAAACCTTTCGAGTAGCGCCGATTAGGGCCCCATTATTCAGCAATAAAAGGAGCAAGTCTAAAACATATTTTGCTCCTGTTCGCTTCAGGATCCAAATTATGTAGAATATTTCCTGTTCGCTCGGTACGCTTCGCAGCTGATCTACTCTGTGTGTGTGTTGGGCAAATTTAAATATGAATCTGTTCTATTCAAATCGAAATTGAAGGTTATTATCTTAATGAGATTCAGACGCGCTATAGTCAATAATCGCAACTAAATGTTGCTCGTGACTTCATCGTATTTACAAATGTTAATTAAAGCAAAAGTAATTATTCGAAAGTAAATGTTTGTAAGCATTTAATAGGAATTCTTCTATGTGAATCAGATTTTTAATAAACACAAAACAAAATTCAGTAAATGTCCAGCGGTAATCATAATCAAAGACATGGCCGTGAATTGTTAGTTGTGAACCAGCCTTGCGAGAAACTTAATAAATTGACGTATGTCATAACCTCACTCTTCTTTCTTTTATTAGGCGCTTTCCAGGTTAGCATTGGAGAGACTCTGAGCTATAATGGAGTAACTCTCCAGAGTATCCCTTCGACGCTAACCTGGAAAGCGCCTACTCATTGCTTTTATTAGTTTAAAAGTGGGGTTATGCTATTTCATACGTCAGGTCGACTGAGGCTGGTTCACAACTAACAATTCACGACCAAGCCCAACTATGAGGAAAAATTTTATATTCTATGCACTTCCTACTCTAGTGACAAAACATAGAAAACAAATAAACAAAATTTAAAAAAAAATATTTAACAATATTAAAAAAAATAAATTAATGAAACAGATGGCGCTGTTGTGTTTTTTGACCGTCCAGAGTCCAGAAATGATTGTCAACTGAAACCGATGTCAATGAATCACGCTCATGGAAACAAATGAAAAGAGGATTATTGGCAAGTTTCAACAGATGGCGCTGTTGAACGTCTTGCCATAATTATGGTCTTACGATAACGATAAAGAAAACAAATGCAAACAAATTTTAAAAAGTATTTAACAATATTCAGGAAAAAAATTAATGAAACTGATGGCGCTGTTGTGTTTTTTGTATCAATCCAGAGTACAGAAATTGTCAATTGAAACTCAGTGGTCGCTTTTCAAAAAAACTTGTCAAAAACCCTCATAGAAACAAATGAAAAGAAGAGTACCTATCGGCAAGTTTCAACAGATGGCGTTGTTGAATGTCTTACAATAACGCAATAAATAGCAATTAAATAAAGAGCAACTTTGAGCTATCTAAGGACTTCCATTTTTTTTTACGAAATGAAACTTGAAAATCCTTTTTTCAGAAAAGGAAATCACCTCATCAATCCGTTATGATTTAAAAAGCCCTTAAAATGGATTTACTCCTTAGGTTGGCAACACTGCATTGACAGATCTGAGTACTTTAGCGTCATATGTTATATGATACAATTATTTCAAGATACCAACCTGTTCCTGATAGATGTCAAAATTGACATTTTGTGCAAAAAAGCAAATTTTATTGATAAGGGAGTGCATTCAGAATCTTTCTCACTCGCGATTTTTAACATATTTTGCGTCTCGCTCATCCGTTATAAAACGTCTTGTGTTTACGTTATTTCCATGACAACGGACGCACTTTTCACATCCCACTTGTAAGTAGGACGCTTAGAGTGCGCCCGTTGTCATGAAAATAATGTAAACACAAGACGTTTTATAACGGATGAGCGAGACGCAAAATATGTTAAAAATCGTGAGTGAGAAAGACGCTCTCGGAGGTAAAGATTCTGAACGCATTCCGGTACTACACCGTGGCTAACAATGACTGAAGGTTCGCGTCTAGAATATTCAGTCATTGTTGGCAACAATCTCAAAAAGCAAATAAATTAACGCTGTTATATTGATATCCTAGCAGTAAACAGCCGTTTTATTTGAAATATTTCAGACGCAAACCTTCGGTTATTGTTGATCATAGTGTGTAATCATAAATTTGAAAACTAGATGTCACTTCGGTTTTGTAATAGATTTGTGCATTACAGTAATAGATGTCGCCATCATAATTATGGTTATAATATTGTATCGTATCTTATTCTTATCAATAAAGTGTGACAATATATTGATATCCGTTGATGTGAGTGTGATACAGTTGAACTACTCAAAGTAGGGATTTAAAAGTCAAAGATTTGACAGGTCTTGACATATAAATGTGTAATGTAATGGACGTCACGTCACATCACTGTCTCTAACCTCACTATCCTGTTCCCTACGTTGAATGGCCACAGTATAAGTAATTATTCCGTAGCGTGACTTAAACGTCATTGCCAAAATAGCCGCCATACTGTTTGATACCCTTATGGAAATGTAATGTAATTTGCGAATCGGTAGGTATCAAACAAAATGGCAAATGTGACAGTTATACTCGAGTGTCGCTACTGTGTGATCCTTATACTGTGGAGTGGCCATAATAGCTGCAATGGCGATAGCGAATAAAAGGTCTGTTTGTTATCCTGCACTGGTGTACACCAATGCATACTTTTTCGCAAAATACTCTTTAATGCAACTTGAAATGTTTGTGTGGTATGTCAGTATGAGTGAGTATGATTCATATTAATACATTATCAATGAATTTAGGCTTCATTAAAGTATATTTCGTAAAAAAGTGTACACTAGTGCACACCAGTGCAGGATGACAAACGGACCTAAATTTTGTAATTTAACAATAACAAGTTTTTATCTTAGATCATTTTGTGTAATAGATGGCGCTAGAGTAATCAGATATGTCAATGTATGTGAGCGTTTTAATCTTTTCTAATAGATTATGTAATAGATGAATGAAACCTATTTTTTTTTTGGCAATACTGCCTCAAATCATTCAATGATCAAGCACACTCAGTTTCGCGGCAAACTGGACAAGTTTTTTTGATCGTATTGTATTTTTTGTCTCGTTAAACGAACCACTTGGTGATTTAAGAGATGGTAAAATTCAAAATGGGTAAATAATAAAACAAGATAACATGATGGTGATTATTTTAGAATCTCTTTTCATCTTTTACCAACGTCTTATGTGTACAGTGGTGGTCCAGGTCTCCCTGAGTCGAGTTTTAACGATTTATTTGGCCACCAATATACATCCCCTTCAAAAGTTGTATAAATTAATAAACGATCCGAAAATAATTTGAAAAGAAACTGGGTCGTTCAGCTGCAAACATATCGAAGCAAACGACCCTCATTTTTTCTACATAAACTGAAATCTTTATTTGTATACAGGGATATTCACATAAACCGTTCGTTAAAAGTTTTCAAAGTTGCAGTTCACGTAGATATTTGAAATTTAAGGAGCAAGGATTTTCCGTAGAGATCTCTTTAAATAAAATAAAATTGTCTTTGTATCACTTCCGGTTGTACCGGAAGTCGCTATCAACTCGCTTATTTTAAATGGAATGCTATATTTTTTATCACGTTTTTGAATTCTACATGTAAAAATATGTTAAATTGCAATACATTTCCCTATCTCTAAAATGCATCATTTTTGAGATATTTTGAATTTTCTTAGAAATTTGGATTCTGCAATCTGATTTTCAAAAAATGATAACACAGCTGTTATTGAAGCAATTTTATTTGTAATAGCTAATATTGTAGTTGAAGCTTTAAGGTTCTTAAAAATTCCATCAGCATAATCTATTAAGCTACAGGGTGTCTAAAACGCACCGCTCCACTCGAAGATATTCAAACACAGAAAAATACTTTTTTTCAAATGGAATGACCGATATTTTAATGCACCATTGTATGTGGAATCAAATGCTGCGTCGAACTGTACTAGCATTCCCTATACCTAACTTTAACAGTTTTTGAGTTAAATTTGTTAGTTAAATTATTTTGCTTGGGAGCCCCTATTTCCTTTTGCACTGGGGCCCTTGGCCACCTAGGTACCCCACTGCTTGTACACTTAATTGAACAGATTAATGAACAAGACGAAATTAGAAAGCATTTTTTTTGTCAAACGATGTCTTTTTTAATAATAATAATAATTTAATAATAATTTATTTGTTCAACTGATCGCAAAAGAACGATATAGAACACGTCATATATGTATACAAAGAATATAAAAAAAAACAATTACAAGTAGTTATATCACACATCACACATCACAAAATAAAAAGCATGTCATGAATAGATATAGTCAATGATGGCACTCTTGCAAGTATTCCGCCAGTGAGTAAAAATTTTTACTATTTAACCACCTAGTAAGTTCAGTTTTAAATTTTGATATTTTGGTGATTTTTGTTACAGCAGATGGAAGGTGATTATATATTTTTATGCAGCTATAATGGAGTCCTTTTTCAAATAAAGAAAGATTATGTGTGGGGTAATTCAGACTTTCACCGAATCTGGTTTGATAACGTTGCTGTACATCTTTATTTTTAATAAATAGTGACGGATTTTTTTTTACATACATGGAACATTCATAGATGAAGAGATCAAATACAGTTAGAATTGAAAGTCTTTGGAAAATAGGTTTGCAGTGTGCAAGGAAACCATCGTTTGTCATGTTTCGTAGAATTCTCTTTTGAATCTGAAATACACGAGATACATGAGAGGATACTCCCCAAAACATTATGCCGTATCTAATCCGCGATTCGATATTTGCTAAGTAAAATAACTTTATTGTGTCTATCTCAAGAAAATTTTTAATTTTGTAAGTTAGATGATTTAAAGAACATAATTTTTTAGAAAGTTCATCTATGTGTTTGTCCCACTTAAGATATTCGTCAACATGAAGTCCCAAAAATTTTATCACTTCAACCTGTTCGATAGAATTTTTATTCATGCGAACCAGTAGGCTATTATGGCAGACTTTAGATGTTTTGAAGTGGATTATATGAGTCTTATTTTTATTTAAGATAAGTGAGTTTTGTCTACAATATTCTCCCATCATGTCAGCAGCATTTGTAGCTGACTTAATTAGTTCAGTTTTGGATTTCTCCCCGATAGCTAGAGATGTGTCATCAGCAAATTGACAAGTAATGGTATTATTAAGTGACGAGTTTAGGTCGTTAACAAATAAAATAAACAAGAGGGGACCAAGGACAGAACCTTGCGGCACCCCAGCGGTATTGGTTAGTGGTGTCGATACATCACCCACCTGAACCACCTGAGTTCGGTCAACAAGGTACGATCGAAACCATTCTATAACAGGGCCTCTCATGCCATAATTATATAATTTATTCAGAAGAATGTTATGATTTACGGCATCAAATGCGCTACTATTATCAAAAAATACGCCTAATGTAGATTTATTATCATCTAAGCTTTCATATATAAAATTTAAAAAATTATGAAGAGCCATTACTGTCGATTTATTTGGCAGAAATCCAAACTGTGAAGCAGACAAAATATTATGTTTAATTAAATAATTAAGTAACCTATTTGACATGCATTTTTAAAATATTTTCGATACTGCCGGAAGAATGGATATTGGCCTGTAGTTGGAAATACAACATTTATCACCTTTTTTAAATATTAGCACTATTTTAGCTATCTTGAGAGTAGAGGGAAAATGACCTTGTTTGAAAGATTCGTTGATTATATGGGCTAATGGTTTACTAATGATGTCTGATACGGATTTAAGAAGAGAACATGGCACATTATCTACTCCAGCTGAATTTTTATGCCCGACAGAGTGAATTGTATTGAAGACCTCATTTTCAGTTACAGGTTTTAAATACATCGACTGTTTTGACAAGATTGAGGTAAACTAATTACTTCAGAAAGAGTATTATGTCTAGTAAAGTGTTTATTAAATAAATAAGCAACCTTGTTGTCATTTGATAATATTTCATTTTCATGTTTGATGACAATTTTTTCATGGTTTATTGACTTGCTGTTTTCATTAATTATCTGCCATGCTGATTTTGACATATTTTTAGAATTTAGTATTATGTTAGAATAGTAGGCTTTTTTCGTTTGATTTATAATTTTCTTATGATATTTTTTAAAGCTATTGTATTCATCTTTAATGGCTTGTATTTTGCTAATTCGGGATGTAATAAATAAGTCTGAGAGTTTTTAGAATTCATTTTAATTTCATCTATAACCCAGTTTTCTTTCTTGGTGCTAGCTAATTTTGATTTTACCAAAGGGAAAGCGGTTTCAAAATGTTTCATAAATATATGAGTAAAATGTTGAAATTTTTTCTCCACATCTGAAGCCTGAAAAACCGTGTCCCAAAAAACCAAAAGTAAACCAAAGTAAAACCAAAGTAAACCAGCCATGGTTTGCAGGCCATTTTCTTCAAGAAAATTCCTTGTTATTCGATAAGACGCTTTATCAGAAATATTTTCAGTTCACCTTGCTAATATTTTGCAGTTTTTTCTTTCCTCTAAATATCACAACATATGTGGAACAACAATAATTTTATAGTAGATAGATTCATTCGTTTGAAAGTAGCGTCGAATCATGGGAACAAAATATCACAATAATCAAAATATTACAGTAGTCAAACATTAAATAAAATATCGCAGTAATACAATAATCAAAATACTACATGAAATAAAATATCACAGTACCATGCAAGTTACATAAATGACTTACTTAGACCCGATTTTACAATCGCCGGATAAGCATTATTCTTAGAATAACGTGACGTATAGGTGTGACGTAGATATGGAGGAACGTTAAAGGATACTATTCAGCGAAAGTTATTCCACGATTGTAAAACTGGGCCTTAATGAACCAACCTCTACAATATAACCTAGAAAGATTTGTGGTCAGACATTTTTGTAAGAAACTAATTTTCAGAGACCTTGTACAGAAGTCATAAATTATTTCTAGAACTATGTAAATATAATGATCTAGTAAGTCAGTCGCAGCCGTAGCTGACTGCTAAGCCATCCCATACAAGGCGGCCATGCGTGCTGTCAAAGCATAATGAAAATTTTAAAAATTTTGTTGCCCTAAAACGTAACTGGTTTGGATTCAGTGTTATCATCATTTTGATGATGAGGTTTTTGCTCCTTCCCCTCTTCATTTCCAGACTTGACCTGAAAAGCCAGGTAATTTAGTCAGTCATTACATGTTTGGTTTCTAAGTTTCTAAGTATTTATTGTCTTAAACGTAAGAGATAACTTGGTAGAAATTGATAAAATCCATAAAAAAGAACTAATTCGTTTCTTATTAGGTTAGGTCACTCTTTCCTTTCTTCATTTTTAAACTTACAAGGAAGGTGCATGAAGTCAAGTCGGCAGTGGAAAATGAGAATAGGAAATCGAGTCCGAATCTGAAGTCTGCGTAATGATTTTTCTTTAGATGAGTGGGTTTTGTTTATGAACCAACCATTCAATCAAAGTTGGGAGCAAGAGTTCGATGGCGCAACGGGAAATGGAAAGTAGTGCTACTACCTGAAATGCTATAGTGGAACTGTTGGGAATTATATTCGGGAAAAAACATTTCGAAAAAACTTTTTTGGCAAAATTTTGGCCCTTCTCTCTCTCTTTTAATCTTGTCTTGAAACAAGTTTGGTTGAGGTCTTTAGAATAGTGATGGACTATTTTCGAAAATTAGCTAAAGCTGCGTGTTAAGACCTGAACGAGTAGAAAACATCGACATAGTAATAAACACAGAAAAACTATGAAACACCAGATTGACAATGAATGGGGGGAATGTGGAAACAATTGGGAATAAAGAAAGTTATGTCTGGAGCGAACGGTCTGATTTGTTGTCAGCCAACGTCCTTTTAGAAAGTCTCCAGACTATTTTATTCTATTTTAGCTTTACTCTTACTTTCATTCATCATAAAGATTGTACAGACCACGTCAAATTACTTGTTAACTTCCTTGCCTTGTTACTAGTCTTTTTTCTGTTCTTTCTCACCATACGGCTTCATTTTGCTCTATTAGATGTCTTCCAGATTGAGTGTCATACTCTCATAGTCTTGATTTCTCTCTTCCATAGCCCTGGTGTCTTCTAAAAACATTTTTCTTGCCCTTTGTTCTTAGGGCCAATTTCTCCTATCTCTTGATTTTGACTTCGTAGTCTCAGGGTTTTGTTATCATCTTCTTTCTACTTGCATTTTGACCACTTTATTCTAGACTTTCTTCTTGCGCCTTGGCTATTTTACTCTAGGCCATCTCCTTGCTCTTTGACCTTGAAGACATTTATTTCCTCCGCTATGGACTCGTCTCACATCGTGGTGCTTGGACTTTGAAGTCATTTTTTTCCCTCCGCTATTCTGACTTCCGAGTTCCTGATGTCTCCCAAAATACTTTTTTGTAGACATTTCTTGTACTTTGAGCACAGCGTCATTTTTTCCTATCCTTTGGTTCTGACTCCGCATTCTCTTGGTCCTCTTGGTGTTCTTTTTTAGATTTTAACCATCTTCTCTAGGCTGCAGGTTTTCTCTTTACTGACTCCTCACTTCCACAGTCTGTCGTTTTCCAAAACACATTTTTCTGACTTCTCTCGCCTTAAAGCAATTTTTTTATCCTTTGGGTTTAACTTCGCACTCTCACCCAATTCTCTTAAAACGCAATTTTTTCTAGGTTTTTATTATCTTGAATGGCGATTAAGTTTTATTTGTCTTCACTTGCTTATAAGCTACTGTTACATTAATAATGAAGGTGGATTAATCTCCTTGCAAGCGTTTTGCTAGCTACCTGAAGGCCAGCAAATTGTGCGAGAAACTTTGACATTTCTCCGGCACCGCTCGGCAAAGCTCTTGGAGAAGGGAGGTTCGACGAAACCCCAAAGCAAAAGGTGGGCAAAGTGAATAAAATAAAAATCACCAACTGAGCACACTTGCTCTTATTTAAAAAACGCTCTAAAACTTGTTACGTTCAAATCTCTCGCCAAAATATCGTGGCGATACAGTATCATTCAACTGCGTTTTAACGCAGTTGGCTCCACTATCCCCCGTCATTTACATCGCTATACGTGATGCGGATTCTTCGAGCATCCTCTGTACAGCTGTTTCTTCCCTATTTGACAGCACGCATGGCCGCCCTGTATGGGATGACTTATTATGTAGCGAACTGGCTTCAATTTGTCAATCCTAATGGAATGTCAGGTCAAAAAGCGATCGCTGTAAGTAAGCAAGTAAGTAAATTCTTCGTCATAGAAAGAATTAATTCTGCAAATATCAATGGTTTTGCTCAAAAACTAAAAACTGACCTACCACAAGAGCGCATCGCCTTTTGTTTGGAAACCTCTGCTCGTTCGTCAGTACGTCTGCGGTTTTTATAAACACATCGTAACGCGATAAATTTCGCAAATGTCACGGTCACTGGGTCAGTGTCGCCTGCAATTTAATTCGATAACTGAATCCATTTGTCTCATTGGGAGAATTTTGCGGATGCGAACATTTTTTTTGGTTCCGACAAATAAATAAATGCATTGACTGCACTTAATAAAAATGTGTAGTTTAACGCTTTCCCTAAGTTTTGAAAAGAACATTCTTAAACCTTTTACTACAGTAAGGTTAAGTATTGATGGGAATTCTAGGTAAATACCTATTTACGTAGACTGTAGGCATCAAGGTCTGAATGATATCAAAATTCATCTTCAATCTGGCCCGGATGTGATTTTGCCTATTTTTGGGTTATTTTGGTTTATCTGCCTTTTTGTTCTTCAAATGAAAAAAGGACTAATCCACAATATGCACCGCACAAAATTTTGCAGACCTATAGGAGAGAAGTCTTTCAAATCTGTAATAATATATGTAAGGACCGTTTTCTAATAGGATTGTAAATTTCAAAATTTGTTGCAAGTCGGTCTTGATTGCAAATTTAAGTCAAAAATTAACCGCTTCTTTTCTTGTGTATTAATAGTAGTTACAGTATGTGAAACTTAATTGATTATACCCTGTATATGTATATATGTACTATAACGCGCCCACTAAAACCCTATTTGTCTGTTTACTTCCCGGACAAGCAAACAAATAAACGGTCCAAATAAACTGACAATTGAAATTTATTGCCCCTTAAGTAACCGTATGGAACAGTTATTTTCGAAGAATTCATAGGGCTCACCAGCTGTTAATATTAGGCGGCATGCAGTCCTGTCTCTACCTGAGGTTTTATGGCAGGCGCTAAGTTATAAGGGTTAGTGTTCTATCTCGGCTTGCGGTGAATGCCCTCCGGAATTCGTGCAGGAACTGGTAATAATTATAAATATTACATTTAAGTAGCGACATCTTTCGATCGCTTGTTATCCTGATATTGCAGTAGGATTGTCAAATTGAAGCCAGTTCGCCACATAATAAGTCATCCCAATGTAAGGCGGCCATGTGCTGTCAAAGCATATGAGGATTTTGAAAATTTTTGTGCAAATCGGTTTTGATTGCAGCGGATTCCCCGAGCAGGCTCTGTACAGCTGTTTCAGGCCTAGTTATTAATAATAAATATTACCTAATTATGGCCCGATCGTCAATATAACCCCGTAATTACGTTGTGATTACCTGATTCTTTGGTGCGAGCAGTAAATAACTCTCCAGAACAAGGAATTAGATACTTTAAAATTGTTTATTGAAAGAAAAAAAATGGGAAAGACTCCTGATATCAGCCTCTATGGGGGGAGGGGGTCTGATATCGTGAGCGGAAAACCCTTGCGTTTGAAAACAATATAACTAAACAAAAATTACGATTTTCAGAAAGTGCAGTATAACTTGCTGAACAGATTTCACTTTCGAATATCGGCGCGACCTACTTTCTTTCGATTCACACCGTTGGTGGTTTAACGATCAACTTGCAAGTAAATCAATAGCAATCACGTGTTTTTCAGGGACTCCCGTGGGAGCTGTTAACCCAACCTGATTAATAACCTGATTTAACCTGATTAATAAGGTGGAGTGTAGTGAGCTGATACCACTGCTACTCCTCCCACCAGAACGTTAATTAAGGTCGAAATAGTAGGAGCTTCTCGACTACTTTCGCCTTGCTTCGAGGATGGTACTCTGTACCCGTCTGCCTGGATCTCAGGTTCCTCTATTTGTCGCTCTTTCGCCGTCTAACCTATCTAATTAATTTATAGCGCAAGAACTCAGTTTTTGACTGCTTTTTTTGCACTCCACTATGGGTGATTTTGCCATTGCAGTCTCTAGGCAATCGCTTCTAATTAACCGGCAAATCTCTCGGCAAAGACCCCAATTCGGTTCACACACAAACAGGGTGAAAGAGAAACTTTACTAAGAAAATGGCTATGACTATGCAGTTCAAATTGTTCGGCCTCGTAGTTTCACGAAATTCGTAATGACAATTAATTGGCCTTGGTTTCGTTGTTTATTTTGTGCCGGCGCACTTGGTTCCTGAGGCAGATATAATGACCTCACGCCAGTGATTGAGATTGGCGATCCGTGTAACATCCACACACTGCTCACTCTGCTTGAATCACTCGCGTCGCGGCGCACACGTATTTGTTTTAATTGCCTTTCTTAACACACTGTATTTAAACCGTTCTCGGTAAAGCGTCAATGCTATCTGCTTGTTTTTCGCGTCCCGTACTATCAAGAAAACAATTAAAACACACCCCCTCGGACTTTGCAGCGAAATTCTGAAATCACTTCGACCAATCATAGTCGTAGCATTTAGTTCACATTCACGCCTATTCCAGATGCCCAAAAATGTATCAAGAGTGATTTAATTAATAACTAATAACTGAATGAAAGACGACTGTTGTCACGAATTGAGATCACAAAGTCTAAAGACGTATGGCCGTAAATTCATCGGCAGAAGTGACATCAAAAAAATATCTTAGTGTGATTGTGACAAATTCCAAGTTCCGTTTCTCTCTCTGAATCCAATGCCATGGTTTGGTGAGCAAAAATTAATTTATTTGCCAATTAGTTAATAGTAACTAACAACTGCTTTAATTGATGTACATAATGCCGTTTCTTCTCTCTATACATTCCGTTTTTTTTTTTCAATTATACCTGTCAAATGTTTCTGATGTTGGTACCCGTTACTTGAATGTTAGGAAGCTTCAAAAATTTCTATTCTACATTTAATAATAAAGCAAAGTTCCAACAGAAACCTTAGAATTTTGACATTTACATAACATTATTTTCAGTTTGTCTTGTATTGTTTTCTATGATCTCCTTTTGGATTTATTAAAATTTTATATTTGTCTAAAAATATTTTCGTTATTAATAATTTGTCTAAATTATTAATATTATATTTATTTTCATTTTATTTGTTTAATTATTTGTAATTATTTTTATTTATCTTAAAGAGAAGAAAGGGCGTAATTTCGACAGAGGCTAGAATTTCATTGCATATAAAAAGGGCATTGAAAGCACTTCCTGGCCACTTAAAACTCAAACCAGAACCAAACAAGTGAATTGCGATTTGGTTCTTTCATGGTTTTTCTACCTACCTGAAGGCTGCAAATTATGGCAGGACAAACTAAGATCGTCCTAATTGCCGGCTAATTCAATGGGCAGGCGAGGTCATACGTAACCCAGAATAAAAGGAGGCAGTAAACAAAAAAAAAAATAATAAATCACCAGTTATTATACACTTGTCTTTATTTGTGTAACGATTAAGCTGTAACACAATTAATCTAAATTAAATGAACGATAAATTTTGGGCGTAAAAACAGAATCTTTGTCTCACACTCGTCGTGATAGAGGAGAAAAGTATCTTGACGAAGCCTTGTCAATTGATAAATTCTAAAGCAAAGGATAGATTCAACCCCTTTCTTTTTTCTTTTAACCCCCCTCGCTTGCAACAACAATAATATTTCCAATTAAAATAAAAGGGCACCTCCGATTGAGCAAGCTTCACACAGCGACTCATTAAACGAAAAAAAAAAAAATCGGATTATATCGAAGCAAGGGTCTACAAGCTCGTTTGAATCCACTTCGACGTTTTGCGTATAATTCAGTATTCAATAAATATGTAAAAAAATTGACTTGAATTGACCGACGGTCCAGCAGCCCTGTAGGAAGAAGATGAAGGGGAAAAATACTTTCAAAACCGAGTCTATCCCTAAACTCACGAATAACACTTTTGGCGCCCAATTTAGAAACGCTACCAAAAGACTGCATATTCTTGGCGCCCAATGTGGGCCTAAGTAACAAACAACTGATACCAAAACCTCTTTAGTCTTTTCTTACGTATATTAACACTACTTTTTGTGCTTGTTTTTTTGAAATTTAATTTCTTTAAAACTAATGGAGGTTTAATGGAATAATTACATCTCGGTGAGAGACTTGTGCAACGATTAAAAGAGTCGGCCTTATGCAATTATAAACGGACATAAGTAAGAGCGGACGGTCTAGCAAAACCACATGATTCATAGGCCAAGTGTTCCACAAGCAAGATTTTTCATAATCGGAATTTCCGGTGTAGACCATATAAAAGGCGAACCCCATTAACTTATCAGGAATACTCGCTGTTTGTCTGTCGCAAATGAAGCCTCCATAAATTTTACTATTCAAGTGTAACAGCTGACATTTTTAAAGTATCTGTTGCCTGACTGAAAGGACCCAGACTACAGCGAAGGCTTCAAGTTGCAATGTAATTTGATATCTTTAATCACGTGGACCATTTATCTGCAATTTTAACGCGACAAAATGTGTGCAAAATCTAAGAAGCCAATTTAAAACGTCAAATAGATTTGTTTTATGACGTCTTGTTTTGAAAACAATTGCCGCGCCCACTTCAACACATTTATTTACTCGTATTGATTTAAACAAAAGTGAAATCATGAAAGTATTTGTTAAATGTATTAAAATTAATAGTGGACTCGGGTATACCAATTTTGTGATATCAACAATAATAATAAAACAATCAATAAAAGTGATTTTACTCAATTAATCTGTGATCAAGCAATACATTTTTTTTTCATCGTTCTTATCTGAACATGCAATCCATTAACCGAAACATTTAATGAACATGACGTTATTCACTGTTTGTTTTTAATAGCAGTCGAGAAATACTAAACTCGTGAAACGTACATCGTTTCAATACATAATAAATTTAATTTACGTCAATTTGGAATGATTATTTTATCGTAGACATTGTGTAAACATTATTTCTAGAACGTGACTGAATGTCACCGCACTTTTTCCAAAATATAAAATTCCAAGCGTTCAAAACACACGTGCCCTGTATTTTTGAAACCAAACTAAAAACAAAATTATAGTGATAAAATAATTTTTAAAAAATTGTACATTTCTATTCTAGAATAAGAATTTAATTAAGTTTGAAGCGCCAGACTTTTTCAGACTCAAGTTTACTCAATTTTAATTCTATGTTAATAACGTTGCATAAGAATAACCTGGAACATTAAGGAAAAAGTACGAACAAGGAACCCGTTTTAATTACGTCTTTAGAACTAATTTAGTTTCTAGTCAAGGTTTTCTAGAATTGTTTCATTTTCATTATTTACGACTTAGGCTGGCATTACACGTTACATTTATTAGAGGATAATTATCTGTTCATGTTTGTATATCACTTAGATCGAAAATTTGTTCAAATTAAATACCAATATTCATTTCAGGAAGGAACTACTCCGCTCATATTAGCTGCAGCTAATGGTCATTTAGAATGTGTTCGAGAATTGTTGGAACAAGGAGCAGATCCTTGCGCAAGGAGAGTGGTAAGTACTAGCTAAGTCTAAATTGCAACATCCCTGAGATTCTACAGTCATTTTCTAAAGCTGAAACTATGTAGGTACATATTAATTAATTTTTTTAAGATGACAATCTTTGTAAAAAGATGGTTGTTTACGTCTAATGTGAGAAAATGTAAGTGTTGCGTGTTGCACTTGATTAAATGGCTTCACATTCACGCAATTGAAAACACATCATCTGGAACGAATCTCTAATGAAATCTTGAGAATCGATAATTCTATTTGTGATACGCGCAATTTAACTTCCATTCTCACGAACAAACAAAAACATACTAGAACCTTCTCGAATTTATCAACTCGTAAAGCAGGATTAAAAAAAAATTAAAATACGCTAAAATTAATTATACATGTACATATAAGAGTGAGTGAACAATGTGAACGAATCCATTGTGAAGTCTAAAATTATTCACCGTCGTTTCATTTCGTGTAAAGATGTGAAAATGGAAATGACTCTTTATGCAACTCAATTAACCAAACAAACTTGATTGGGTACGTTGTTAAATGAATGAGGATTCAAATCCATGTCGACGAATACTAAGAGTTTAATGCTTTACAGATGTTCTTAATCAACAACGTCCTCAGTAATTATCTCACAAAAATGGACCTAGATCTTTTCAAAGCGGAATTTGTAGATCGTTTTTCCAATCAACGTCAACGGCTCGATCTTGATTGCCGTTCGATTTTTCATCATTCATTTTATGTGCATTAAAGATCGGGCGTGTATCTTATTTCTTCGCGGGCGTATCCAGCTGATAATATTTTCTCCACGTTAAACCTCCACATCCGCCCACTTAATAATGCGACAATCAATACTGAGACCAGTGCACAAAGAAAATAACAAAATCAGGCAGGTCTTAACGGTTTGAGGTCAACGTAATCCTGCTTTGCGTTCATCAATTTAGAGGTAGATGACTCACGGTGCATTTCACCTGAAAGGCTTGAATTTGTATGTAGGTACACTACTTTCCAAGTGAATTCGTCCATTTCACAGTCAAATAGAGCCCCTAAATTATTTTTATCCTTTTATAATTTTTAATTATTGTCCAGAGTTTTTCCCCATGTTCTTTCGTCAGTCTATTCCAGAAGCACCCTGTACACAAATTATGCATGATTTATTATTCCTTTTGATTTGCACACCTTCTCTACTTACACTCGTTAAACGTTGCGTTTCGTTTATCTTCGAAATTCCAATAAACTGTATTTTATTTAAAAATTATTTCCATTAACACAGTTTCAGTCACCCACTTATCGCTCATCAAATAGTAAGTGGCTGACAAATCCGAATTTAGAAAGCTGTTTCTCATTAATCAGAAAATTATCCTGACTACCTAATTCATGCAACTGATTTTGACATACAATAACATAGACACTTTCCTTCTATAAAAAACAATTTAATTCATTTCGTACGAATTTCAGTACGAAACCCATTAACCCTATTTTATTCTTGAGACGTGCGTAACACTTGGAATGGCTTAATTTATTAAAACAGATATTTAAACGAATTTCGCTTTTATGTCATGCATTTTCAGTGAAATTATACCTAGAATATGTGAGCAGAGAATTGCCGTCTGCATTTGCAAATGTCTGCGTCGCTTAAAAATTCATAATTCATGTAACACGCCGACGTGTCACCTTGTTTGTTGACTTTTACGGACAACTAAATGACCAATAAGACTGTCCAAACACAAAACAAATTAAACTTATTGCCAAATTAAATAACTGGACCGAACTTGCGGAGAAATTCCAAAGAAGGGTCACCCAACGGTTTATTACTGCAGTTGGCCCCTATCTGTCTACAACTACCTAGATTTATTGCCGGCGCTAAAGGTACTACCCACTGCCTTATTTACTTGTCTACGGTTGAACGACCTCTTTTGGACCTCGCGATAAAACTTGATCGCAAATCAAATCGCCGCAAATCTGGACTTACGTTGTTGTAACCCAGTTCTTTTGGTGCGTCGGTGAATAAACTTGAGAGATTAAAGGAACTTAAATCTGTACCTTAGAGGTAAAGAATCGTATCTCCAGTTTTTTGGTTAAATGCGTTTACATATTTCTTATCCGGTAGAATATGTTACTGCTAGTTGTAATGTAAGACATGTTAGTTAAATTAGGTACTTAATAAAATAATCCAGAAGTTACATTGCTATTTTATTTCATTATTGTAAAAAAATACTGCATTTTAAAACTTGTTTTCTCTAAATCTATGAAAATGGAGATACGATTCTTTACCTCTGAGGTACAGAAATACGTTTAGATAAAAATGCGGAAGTTAGATTTAATTAATTATTAACGCTTGCTATCGCTAGCTAAGTTAATTAATTGAGGTCGCATGGGTAGGATCTTTTCTCGCCTTAACACAATGGATTTTAACTGTACCGAAATAAAATGATTTAGCTAGAAATATGAGAAAAATGAGAGAATGACTGCAAGCACTAAAAGAAGCCTCGCTAAGTCAAATTAAAGAATTCAAGCGTTCGCTCGAGAGATTGAAACCTTTCTATCTTTTTCCGGAGCTTCCTTTCTTCCAACTAAACAATTAATCTCCTCCCTCGGACTCCGCAAGCAAATTTTGAAACAACCCCGGACCAATCGCTGCCCTCGCCCAAAATCACGCCTACTTCCCATTTCCTGTCCCATACCCATAAATTAAGAAAGCTCCAATTAGCTTGGTCTTTCGCAATTTGAAACTTTCCTGACTCTCTCTACATAAATCAACCCTACGAGCTTCTACTTGACATTTTAATGTATCCGGTACTTGCTCGAAACATTTATTTAGTGTGACCAATTCGTACAAAAATCTGAACCAACACAAAGCTAAAATGTTACGCTCACTTATTTATGATGGCAGAGAACCAGGAGTGCCATTTGAGCGTGACCTAACGTTACAAATTTTTATGACTCGCGCTGGGGTTTCACTGTCCTGAAAGGACCGCGGCGTCCTGGACAGGATCCCATCCGATTCTATTCTGAACATATGTTTGTTATTTACAATTAAACAAGCACCCCATTTTGTTTGAAAAGCTATTCGCTTGGCATTTGATACCAGTAGAAGGCACATATTTGTATAAAAAATGTGGTGGAAAACTGAAACTCCAAAACCATGAACGAAGGTATTAGTGATTACATTTTACCTCGAATGTGGGTACTCTTGCACACTGATTTTCATAGTTTCAAAGTTGTTTTGAAGGCATTTTTGGCCGAATCTGAAAACCAATCACTAGGTGGAGTTGGAGAAGTTGTGGAAATTGATGAGTGAAAATTCGGTAAAAGAAAACATCATCGTGGGCGACGAGTTGTCGGTTCATAGGTTTTCGGTGCAGATGAAAGAAATATCGGAAAAGTTTTCATGGAGATTGTCCTAGACAGGTTAGAACAACAGATTTTCAAGTTATTCGCGAAAGCAAATATGCAGAGTGTGGCATTTAACCGGGTTTCTTCATTAACGCCGTTCCTATTGAAAATATGGAAAAATGTTTTATACAAAGGTATCATCCTTTCAAGCTCCGCATAATTTATAATTATTTTCGAATATACGAATATGTCCCAGTTTGGCTGTACAATGTACTACTTTGTTATTTTAAATGGAACACCCTATATTTTATAACGAATTGGAGCTTGTCAGGTTATTTTAGGGTAAGTTTGATAAGGGTTCCCTATATCTAAGTCCTATGGTTTTTAAGATATTAGAGTTTGTTTATGGTTTTTGGAAAATAAGGATATGAGCCCTGCACCAAAAGTATTTGGTAAAAAAGAGACAGTTAGTTAGTTACACATTGATAGATTATTTTTCGATCATAATATTAATAAATAAATAGAGATTTATATTTTTTTAAATGAAATTTTTATATTTAAATTATATTAATGATTTTATTTTCAAAAACAGCTACACTAGCTAGGCGAATACTTTTGACGCAGGGCTCGTATAACTTCTACAATTAATATCTCATTAATGAAGATAGTTAGAAAGCAGATATTGTGGTGATGTTACAAGCTAAGTGGAAGGTCCTATCGCAGTAACAGAATTTACTTTTCATTGAACAGGGATCCAGTAAAATTATTTCCATTTCGACAACAATTGAAGGGCAATAACTTTTGTTTTTTAAATGGAACGGTGTTATTTTTATATCGTCGTTAGATGCTCCATAAAAATATCTTTCAATTAGCTATACACTTCCTTTTACCAATTACTGACGATTCTGGACATATTTAATATTATTTCATAATTTCTACATTTTTTAAATAAAATCAGGACTGAGTATTTACTGAAACAGTTTGTGTTTTAAGTAAAATATCAATTTGCTAAATTTTTTAAGTCCAGGTTGTATAAAATTCTGTTAAAGACATGATTAATTGTTAAGACTTGTGATAAGTTAAATAGTAACGTATAAAATAATTTTAGTTGGTATTTTTATTGTGTATCGTTAAGTTTCCTCCAGTGATATTGGTTAACCACACAATTAACTTGAGCGTATGGTTTTATACAGTTTTCCCTAAGACTTGAATTTGAGTTTCTAATACCAAATAATAAAGTATGCTATACTAAGGTATGTATCATAAGTAGCTGCACAAATTTTAAATTGATCGTAGCATGCTGATAATGGCAAAAATGTTTCAATTGTTTTTGGAAGTTTTTGATAGGGTCTCGACATTGTTTTTAATTGCCTTACTGTCAAACTTTCATGATGAAAGTTAGCGAACAAAATTATTTACGAAAACGTATATTTGAATTGCTTGGAACTTATAATAAGAAATATGTTTTAAAGCACATTTTAGAAGAGGGTGTTAGCAGGAGAACTGTGTATTCAATGATTTCAAGATTTTATAATAATGGTAATGTAGAGAATAAGAAAAAACCTGGTCGAACACCGATTTTGAATGAAGAAAAATTGAATTTATTGAAAAAGGAAGCTGAAAATAAAATCGGGGTGAGCACACGCCAACTTGCGAAGAAATTTAAAGTTTCGAAAGATACAATTTCTCGTAATTTAAAAAAAATTGCCTTACGTAGATACAAAAGAAGTGTCACACCGAAATATACGGAAAAACAGTTGAATGAAATACCCGGCAAGTGTAGATTATTTTTTAAAGGAGATTCGGTTGTCATTATGGACGACGAAAAATACTTTACATTTGCGAACAGTTCTGTTAGTACAAACCGAGGCTATTATACCTCTGATAACAAAAGCGTCTCTTCTGCTGTTAAGTTCATCGGAAAATCTAAATTCGAACCAAAAATTTTAGTGTGGTGTGCAATGTCAGTTAAAGGAATTTCAAGTCTTTTTGTTGAAACTCGGCGTGGAGTAGCTGTGGATGCATTAACTTACCAGGCGAAATGTCTTCCCAAATTACTCAAATTTATCAAAAAGCATCACGAGAAGGATAATTTTCTGTTTTGGTCTGATCTGGCGTCATGCCATTATGCCAAATCTACGCTGGAATGGTTAAACAGCAAGAATATACCTTTTGTCCAGAAGAAGGCTAATTTTCCTAACGTGCCCCAGGCGCGACCGATTGAACATTTCTGGGCTATTTTATCTCATTTAGTATACAAAGCAACAACAATTGGACAACGGCAATTGGGAAGCAACAACAGCGGATCAGTTGAAAAAGCGTTTTTTGTATTGTGTCAAAAAAGTCGACATAAGTGTGCTCCAGCGTATGATGGAAGGGGTTAAAAAGACATTAAGAAAAATTGAGGAAGACGGTCCACTCTAAGTTTAATTATTAATAGTGTATGTTTCTCATTAATCAGAAAATTATCCTGACTACCTAATTCATTATTTATTTCCTTCTATAAAAAAACTATTTATTAATTCATTTCGTACGAATTTCAGTACGAAACCTATTTTATTCTTGAGACGTGCGTAACACATTTTCAGTGAAATTATACCCAGAAAGAGAATTTGAGAGAATTTTATTGCCGTCTGCATCCTCAAATGTCTACGTCGCCGTCGCTTAAAAATTCATAATTCATGAAGAGTTTATGAATAATTCTGATTTACATATTTACAACTATTATTATTATTGACAACTCAAGCACAAAAAAATGCATCGTACAATTTTTTACAATTTTCAAATAAATCAATGTATAAAAGGCAAGCTGGCACATTGGTATGACGAAGTTCAATAACTCCATTGTTTTATAAAATGCACAAAAAAGTTATTGAACTTCGCAGACTAATGTGTCACCCTGTATACACATACAGTTAGTAAATTAAACTTTCTAGAAATTTCTTCACAATTAGGCAGTTAATTTAATTCGGACGAGTAACAGTACTTATAACATTTAAAAAATGTTTTCAGTTATGGTAATTTCTTTTGCAGACAGGAACGACTGCTTTGTTTTTCGCCTCGCAGGGCGGATACCTGGAGGTGGTTAAACTTTTGCTGGACAACAAAGCCCCGGTGGACACGGCCAGCGTGGTACGTACAACAAAACGAACAAAACATAGAACAATATCCGAACGCGATTACGCAAAGCACGGAAGAACGATTCTCTGGTTTTCGAAACCTTTTTGTTCTATTTTCAACCGTGTTGCACGCAGGAGCAACAGCATATTGGTCGCGCTCCGTTGACCCACATGATTTTAAGTTGTTTTTTTTTTGTTTTTTTTAGGACGGCGGAAGTCCACTTTTCGTCTCCTGCCAGTGCGGCCACATGGACGTGGTGAAGGAGTTGATCACGCGAGGAGCTAAAGTTAACACTCACATGAAGGTAAAAGAAAACAATACGCTGCATTGCATCGGTGCAATATTACAATACATACATTTGTCTCTTGTCATGTACGTTAGAAAGTATTATATTTCGCTGACGAGCATTTGCATATATTCTGCACTGCTCACGCAAAGTACGACGCCCTTTGCTGGAACACGAACAATTAATAATTGATTTTTATGAATCCAAAGTATATTCCAACAATAACGATTATTTCCTACGTATAGTCGCGCGCAGCTTAAGTGCTACAGTTCTGTGAGCTTTGTACCACAAGGTTTTAAGGTTGATGTTTGGGTGCAGGAAGTGCATTTTAGGTGCGCGGGACTGTACATATTATGTATTCAGTTTTCTTTGTCAGTATTTTTTCGTAGGCCTATTCAAGAATCAGCTCTCTCTTTAAAATCTTGTCGATTTCAACATATTTATGTATATAAAGTTAAATTAGTTTATTTAAACTTGCGCACATATGCGAATCACTTAACGCTGATTTGTAAACCATTTGCTTTTTTTCGTGTCCTCATTGGGTAATACTTCTGCGCGAATTACAAGAAACGAATTGAACATTCAGGAATGCGACGTGCACAGTTATATACTTATTTTTATGTTAGCTACTGGTTTTTCGAATGACACTTTTGCATCTGTCCGACGATGACGATCGGCCGTTGAAGCCCGTTACTTCGTTCTACTTTGCAGTTGCATTCCTGAAAATAAGAAACTCACCTACCAGGAGTCTGCGAGCATTAACATCGCCTTCCTCCTCCGCGGATTAATCAATCAAGCGTACGAAATCAATCTGCGTTATTATTTTTACTACTTTAAAAACATAAATTGGAATCATATATATACTGAAACAAATCCAAACAATAAATTGTTATGTTTTTATCAATCACTTCAAACAAATTTTGAAAAATATTATCCTTTAAAAACTCGCCAAATTAATAGTACTAAATGTTGGATAACCAGCGGAATTCGCAAATCCTGTCGCACAAAAAGACAATTGTTTCAGTTAACTAAAATGTTTCCGGTCGACAGTGTCATCAGCTATTATGAAAAATATGCATCAATATTAAAACAAGTAATTGAAGCGGCGAAACAAATATCTGTCAACAAAACAATTTTCAGTACAAAAAATATTGTCAAAAATACTTGGCGAATTATCATATCCGAAACACAACCCAACAATTTTAGGAATATAGAATTAAAAGATAAATCCCCAGGTATAATTTACGATCCCTCTACAATAAGTAATACTCTGAATAATTATTTTGTTAATTTGCCATTAGCTATGTTACAAAATATAAATAGCACTAACTTCAATAGCAACCTTAGTAAACTTAAAATAAATACATCCAGTTCTTTATATATGCGACCAGTTTGTAAGGAAGAAATATTGTCTATTATAAAAAAATTGAACAACACATCTGCAACAGGAGATGATGGAATTCCCATAAAAATAATTAAAATGATAAGCGAATACATTAGTTTACCTATCTCACACATCATTAATTCATTTTTGGAGAACTCTTCATTCCCAAATATATTTAAAACTTCTAAAATCATTCCAATTTTTAAAAAGGGTGACAGATTCTCTGTCAATAATTACAGACCTATCGCGATATTGCCGGCAATGTCAAAAATTTTTGAAATTGTTCTCAAAGATCAATTATTAAATTACTTTATAAAAAATAATTATATCAGTCAACATCAACATGGCTTCTTAAATAACAAATCTACTCAGACTGCTTTAACACAGATTACTGATGAAATTTTAACTAACTTAAATAAATCAAAACTGTGATCTTTCAAAGGCGTTCGATCTGGTCGATCATAACATATTAATAAATAAGCTGGAATACTATGGTGTTAGAGGGAATGCTTTAAATATCTTTAAATCATACATCACCGGCAGACAACAATTTGTCGAAATAAAACATTTAAGCGACGAAGGCAAATACTCTATTCACCAATCTAATAATCTTTCCAATTCTTGCGGAATACCACAGGGTTCAATATTGGGTCCGCTCCTTTTTGTTATATTTATAAACAACCTACCCACCAACATCGATGCAACTGCAACGTTATATGCTGATGACACGAATATTGTGAACACAGGTGACAATAGAGATAATCTTGTGAATAAGTGTCAGACAATCATGACTCAGCTACTTCATTGGTTCGATAACAACAAACTAATTCTAAACATCGATAAAACTAATATATTAATTTTTGAAAATAAATATAACGAAGATATCGCTATAAACAATATTAATTTGAAAACTGTCACAAAATCGAAGTTGCTGGGCTTAACATTTGACAGTAATTTAAGTTGGACTTTCCATATGAAGTCATTGCTGCCAAAATTAAATAAAGCCATCTTTGTACTTTCAAAAATGAGAAAACTATGTGATATTGCCTCAGTACGAATGATTTACTTCGCATATTTCAATTCAGCCATAACATATGGCTTACTACTTTGGGGAACTAAATCCAATTTAAATCAAATATTATTATTACAAAAAAGAGCGATACGCGTTATAAAATTTTTAAATCCGCTGGAATCATGTAAACAAATTTTTATTGATTTAAAAATTCCTAGTGTCTTTAATCTATTTATCCTTCAATCAGCAATTTACGTGCATGAAAACATAAATAAGTTTACGTCTAATTCTAATGTTCATCGATATAAAACTCGAACCCCAAATTTTGTTAGAACTGATCAGATAAAAAGTAGTAAATTTTACAACTCTCACATCTATATTAGCATTAAGATATATAATACGTTACCAAACGAAATAAAATCATTTAATAACAAAAAATTTAAACGGTACATGAAAACGTTCTTAAACAAATTTAGTTTTTATTCATTAGATGAATTTTTTAATGCTATGGCTATGCTCTGAGCAATGTTGTTTAATGTACTTCTTTTCACATGTCACCAATTTTTAATTTTAATTTGTCGTTATATTATCGTTATTTGATTCTATATTATTTATTCTTTGTATGTATCTTTCTTATCTTTATATCCATGTACAATTTTCTACACCACTGGTACAGAAATATATATTATTATTATTAAAATTGACACTGTTTTATCAGTTCTTTAAATAAAATATGATCGAGTGTTCATACCATGCGGTTACATACGTATAAATAAAATAGTGACATAACTGGCAGTGTTTCCTTGTTTAGAATTACGTATGTCTGAAAAGGCTGCAATAATATTAAAATCCTTTTTACTTTATCTCATATAATCAGAAATTATTTTTTAATAAAAATTAGTGGTACTGAATTGGGTTGAGATTGATGTATATACATATACCGATTGTTTCATTGGAACTTATGTAATAATTATAAAATCATGTAATAATTATTTAATTATACAGTCTGTTCAAACTTAAATCGGCACTATGGCTAACTTTGTTATAAAAGCTACAAATTAATTAACAAACTAATAGTAATTCTCACACTGATTACAATAACGCAGTAAAAAAAAACAATTGAACAGCCTCTATATTACTTTACCAATCGACAGAGAATAAAATTCTTAATTAAAATTGTTCTTTATAGTGCTGGCAATGGATAACCGATTTTGGATATTTTGGATATTCGCGGTGTACAGCATGTCGCTCATGCAAATAGAGTTGCATAACTTGAATGTGAATCTAAATGAAAACTTTTTTTTTATGCAACTCTATTTGCATAAGTGACATGCTGTACACCGCAAATATCCAAAATCGGTTATCCATTGCCAGCACTAGTTCTTTATCATTTTATCGTAAATTTTTTTCGTAAATTTATTTATTTTTTTGCTAAAAATGGTTTTTACGCATCTAGAAAAATTTACAAAAATTGTCATAATTTGTATTCATTTTTCTAGATGCCTGTAATAACCTTAAAAAATTATTTAATGCATCTACAAACGGAATTCAACGAATTGAAATCGAGTCGCCTGCGCCATCTATGAAAATTTTATCGAACCACGATTTTTCTTGGCGCGAAACTTGTAATTAACTTTTCATATTTACTTTATTCACCGCCGAATGTGAATTGTTGACCTTCTTTTGTTTTCTGTGAATTAAATTTCATATTTTATTGTTGTTGGTTTCGTCGATGTTTCTAATTTTTTTTTTTTGTTTTTTGTTAGTCTGCAGGTTTTCAATCGTCAATTTTTTTTTGTCGTTCATTCATTCTTCAAAATTGTTTGGCGCCATCTACGTAAATCTTGTCAAATAGCATTTCTTAAGGCTGTTTTACATTTCTGGTACAAAGTGAGAGAGATAAGCTACCACAGTGAATTCTGATTGGTTGAATTGGCACTTCTCACTCACTTTGTATCAAATTTTAGAATAAAAATGTCATAGTGTAAAACGGCCATTAAATGCAAAATCTGAAATATGTGTGTATCTAAAAATTATTGAAGTTACATACATATTTAATAGTCAAATGTGGTCATTTCTAAATCTAAACAAAGTTCAAATTTCAGTTCATTGCAAATTATTTAATGTTTTGTACAAAATTTCAATTAGGTGGAAAAAAAAAACGGCACTGGCGTCATCTATGAAAATTTTATAGAACTACATTTTTCAGCGCGAAATTTAAAATTTTATCCTCGGATAAGAATCGTCGATCTTCTTCTTCAATTCATTTTTCTTTTCTAAATCTAAACAAAGTTCATATTTCAGTTCTAGATTCTTCATTAAAAAATGTTTTAGGCCCGATTGTACGATCGTGGTTTAACTTTAAACTTCGCTTTATTTCCATGGAAACAATTGTCTTTACAATCGATGCTTTGGAAATGAAGCGAAGTTTAAAGTTAAACCATGATCGTACAATCGGGCCCTAATGTTTTGTATACAATTTTAATTAGACTAACGGAAACTGTACGAAATTGTGTTGCATTGGCGCCATCTATGAACATTTTAATGAACTACATTTCTGGCGTGAAATTTGAAATTATTTGCGAAAAACAGCAGAGATAGGACAGGTTATATTGTAAAATAAAAGATAAAGGAGGAAACATTCGCCCTATCTAATTCTAGGCACGATATATATGAAAATTAAAGAATTTAAAACAACTTTCCGCTTAAAATGACACATACGGTATGCATGTATTTGTGTATAAGGAAATAAGAAAGGAAAATGTGATAATTATACAGGAATAAATGCAACAGATCGAAAGAGAAGATAATAACGACAATGCTAAATCGTTCACTAGCATTAAAAATAAAAAAAAGAATTTATTATTATTAGAATTGTTTTTTACAGCCTGTCCTCATGAAAAATTCTCATGCATAGGACGACGCACTGGTTTCTCGAATCGTGAAAATATTTATATTTGAAAGTTAATTCCCAATTAAATATTTAACCTTGATATTTTACATTGCGTTTTTTTTCTTTAGGAATTAACATTTTAAAATATTCGCGGCGTTATGTTTACAATCTAACGGAAGGTTGCTGCATAGTTTTAAATATTTATACATTTGCCTTTCATTGCTCTTCAATTAATATAGAACTATTGTATAAGATTGGAGTTTTAAATGATTGATTATTTTCTTGATCGATAATGAGATGTTTTTGTTTTAGGATAAAGCCACCCCGTTATTCATAGCTGCTCAAAATGGACATTATAAGATACTGGTGTACTTATTAGCCCAGGGCGCAGAGCCGGACTTGAAGAGGACGGACGGAGCCACACCACTTTGGATAGCCGCCCAAATGGGGCACGACCACATCGTGGCGCAACTGCTTAGGGCCGGGGCGCGTGTTGATTCAGCAAGACATGTAACACATAAATATCATAAACCTTCCTGGCATATTAATTAGGGCAAATTTCCAGGACGGTGCAACTGCGTTATTCAAAGCAGCGCACAAAGGTCACTCGGCGGTCGTCGGAGAGCTACTCAAATACAGACCATATTTAGGGATCTTACCGGTAATTTTTAATTGACCTTTATGAAAAGATACTTCAGAAAAACGAAGAGTTATGCACATAGTAAAAAAAATTCGCGGGACTATTTGGTACACTCCCATTTCTTTTGCCCAGAACGGTGAAATCCTTACTTTATTTTATAATATAATCATTTCCATTTTGTCTACGGCTTTTTACAAATTGTAGGTATAAAAAGCAGACCGCTTCCAGTTTTTATTATTTTCCAAATTAGCTGAATTCGCTTTGTGTTTGTTTGTAAGATGTGATACAGTCTCGAGTAGAGTAAACAGACATTATTATGTATTTTAATGTCATCGGCAAATAACTCAGCTTCTAACAATAATTAAATATAGAAGCCATTTACCATAATAAGAATAGCAATGGTCCAAGTTTAGAACCTTGAGATACACCAGGTAGTAACACGAATGATTCATAAATTGCTCTTCTATTGGAGTTTGCAGCTAAGCGTTCGCCATCTGGTGTCAACTAAACAAACCCTTGTATGCTACACAACAAATCGTGTTTTGGCGTCGATCCTGAGTGTATGATGTAGAGCTGGCAACGGTTAACCGATTTTGGATATTCGCGGTGTACAGCATGTCACTTATGCAAATAGAGTTGCATGAAAAAAATCTTTTCACTTTAGCTGCGTTTGTTTATTCAACTCCGTTCACTCTATTTACTCCTTTCGCATTCTTAACTGACTTCCACTTTATAAATAAAGTGATATGGATTTTCATCAAGTAACAGTCAACTCAATTAATTATTCAAGTTATGCAACTCTATTTGCATGAGTGACATACTGTACACCGCGAATATCCAAAATATCCAAAATCGGTTAACCGTTGCCAGCTCTAATATGATGTATCAGGATTGTGTTATATGTGACATTCACATTAAATCAACTTGTCTATTTGTATTAGTACGAACTTAAACACATGCATTACAAAAATTCCGTGTTGCTTACAGAGGTTCAGATTTACCCACGGTAGCGCTGCGATCTTACAATCAAACGCCTATAGACTGCGTATTGTTTCCTATCAATAAAGTAGGAGACGAGAAATTCGAATGCATTCCTGAAGTGCTTTTATTTTTATTAACAACATCATGATCTACAACAGCGATACTTTAACAAAATCAGTGTATATAACGTCTGTTTGGAAGTTATTAGCTATAGAATCAATTACATTCGTAAATGAACATATTATATGGCCAAATATCTGATAGCAAAGCAATAGGCCCCCTCCAGGGCCGTAACTAGCGCGTGGCGAAGGTGGCACTTACCACAGGCGCAAGCAAAACAAGGACGCCCAATGGATTGGGTTGGGTTGAAGTAAAAATAAATGTAACATATAAATTAAACGATAAAATGTGAATAATCAAACTATGTACCACATAAGTTCAAATTTAGACTTTAAATATAAGAACAAATTACGCAGTAAAAATCCCAAACTGTTTTAATAAGTGAAATAAGGAAAGAGATAAAAGCTAATGGAATATAACAAACAAGAATATGAGAGGACAAACCTGCCAAAGAAAAAGGATTAGAATAGAGGTAGAACGTTAGAAGGTTGACCAAATATGGTCCCAAAGACAGTAGATAAAAGAAAATAGTGAAGAAAAACTGGAACAAACTGCCAGAAAATTGGAAAGCTATAGAATGGAAGTGTTAGGAATAAATGAAGTAAGGTGAAAAGGCAAATATGCACTGATAAAGTACAATTGATAACAGGCTTATCAAAACCATCCAAAATGAAAACAAAATCGTAATAGTCCCCAACAATGCCCCAACAGAAATAGCCCAGTTTGAAGTTTTACATCACACTGAATAATGTAATGAATACAGCAAAAAAAAATATCATACTAAGGCTCGGTTTTTTCATCTCCAGTTAACTTTATCTGACCGTTGATTCCCATAGTAACAATTGTAATCACAATCGTTGCTATGTGAATTAATCGTCAGATAAAGTTAATTGGAGATAAAGTTAATGGGAGATCTCAATACTAAGGTTAGTTTTAATAATGGTGGACTTGAAAGAATAATCGAGAAGAAATTAAAGCGGAGAGATGTTGATAAAATTACGCAAAATGTACCAGCTTAAGATAAGAACTCTATTCGTTAAGAAGAACTGTCACAAAGTACCGTACGATGGGGTGAAATGGACCATGTGAGGTGAAGTGGTCAATTCGCGCGCTTTTACATATATACGGCAGCACCATCTCGTGTATTACAAGAAAACGTTTGTAAATTTGACAATCTGATATACAGACCGCTGTCGGTATTAGAGGAATTATTATAGAAAACTGTACCAGTGTAACCTTACTTTGTCAATAGTTTAAAAGTACCATGATTTTATAAATGGGCACATTTCAGAATTAACCGATTACTCCACCGCTAGGACATTATAAAAATTTAAAATCCACTGTAAACGTATAATAAGTTATTATAGCTATAATAAGTATATAATAATAATACAGTTACAATAAGTTAATAACTTAATATAGCTAAAATAACTTATTGTAGCTTTACAGTGGATTTTAGAATTTTAAAATGTCTACCGGTGGAGTAACCGGTTAATTCTGAAAAGTGCACAATGTTTCCATGAACCAAAAAAAAAGTCGGTTGTGGAAGTGTTTGTGAGACAAGTTTTGGTTTTGTTTTTAAATATATTTAAAGGTTAGTACTTCATCATTGTATAACTGCATAATCATTAATATAATTTCATTAGTTATTTGGATGCAACCGCTAATTGTCAAAACCGAAGATTGATGTGGTGAAGTGAACCAGTAAAAATGCCGCGTAAATACAAACCGCAAGTTGGTGGGAGGCGTAATTGCTTATATAGTGCCGGTAATCTGGAAAAAACGTTAGCTGAATTAAAGAGAAAAAAATTATCAGCGAGAAAAATCAGTGAGAAGTATGGGATTCCCCGTACTACGCTATTAAGAAAATTAAAAGGTCTACGAACTAACAAGTATGGCGGACAACCCGTTCTTAGCAACAATACTGAAAATAAAATAACAGATGCTCTTGTACTTTGTGCAGAATGGGGATTTCCTTTCACCAAATCAGATTTGAGATTTTTAATCCAGAGTTATTTAAATAGATGTGGACGCGTTGAAAAGCGCTTCCACAACAATCTGCCAGGTATTGAATTTATACGAGGCTTTATCGAACGTCATCCTGAAATAAGTGAAAGGTTTGGTCAGAATATTAAGCGTGTTAGAGCTGAAGTAAATGCACAAAGTCTAAGTCTTTATTTCGATGAACTAAAATTATCGATGGCAAATATTGAACGTCAAAGTCTTATTAACTACGACGAAACAAATTTTACCGACGATCCGGGGAAAACAAAAATACTTTGCAAACGTGGATCTAAACGACCTGTTGTTGTAAGAGATTCCAGTAAAACGAGCATCTCTGTAATGATGGCGGGTGCAGCCGATGGCATTGTCTTACCGCCCTACGTCGTTTACAAAGCGGAAAATTTATATCCAACCTGGATTGAAGATGGACCACCAGGAACACGATTTAATAGAAGTAAAACAGGCTGGTTCGAGGAACGTTCATTTGAGGACTGGTTTGAAACCTTACCTAAAGAAACAACCATCGCCAAGAGCCCTTATAGGCGATAATTTATCTAGCCATATTTCCATGTTTGTAATCAATGAATGCCAAAACAATGATATACGTTTTATATTATTGCCACCCAACGCAACACATCTTTGCCAGCCCTTGGATGTGGCGTTCTTTGGACCTTTAAAAAGAAAGTGGCGGGAAATTCTCACGAACTAGAAAAACGGTATCGAGGTGTTTTACCAAAAGCAGAATTTCCACGAATGTTAAAAAAAACTTTGGAAAATCTATAGAACAAGTCAGAAAATCTTATAGCGGGTTTTGCTGCAACTGGAATCTTTCCTTTAAATAAAGATAGAGTTCTAAAGAAGTTGCCGGATTTCAATGACTCTGAAACCCCAACTCCAAATAATTTTTCAAATGAGTCTTTATTGAACATGTTAAAAGAGGCACGAGCTGGTAGTTCTCAACCAAAGAGAAAGTATGTAAGGACCAAGAAACTAGAGGTTGTTCCTAGTCGAAGTGTGCAAACTGAACGACATGAATCTTCAGAGAATGAATCTGAAATAAGTTTGCATGACTCTTCCAGTGACAAAGATTTAAACTTAGATGAGGAAACATCAGATAATGATCAGCTACAAGAAGACCACCAACAAATTCCGTGTCCAACAATTTCTCCGAATGCGGATATTAGTTCTTATTCCCTAGGAGATTTCGTGCTCGTTCACTTTCTTACAACATCAGGAAAAAGGAATTTGCGGTATGCAGGAAAAATCTTGGAGATTAATCAGGCTATGTATAAAATTAAATTTCTTCGGAAAGTAAATGGAAAAAAAAATATTTACTTTACTTACCCAATCATAGAAGATGTAGACATCGTTAGTAAGAATAACATTTTGTTGAAATTGCGGTGCCAGGATTTAAGAAGAGACCGGTTTGTGTTTGTGAATGAGGAACTTGACTATGAACAGATCTGTTAGAGAAATCTGACAAAATGTATATTATTTAGGGTTTATTTGTGTTTTTCTATAGTGCTCTATTTTATTTATAGTTAATATGTTGTTTTTGATAATACAGATGTGTTTCGTTGTGTAAGGAGTAATTTCTACATTAATTTATATTTGCAATCACCAAATTTTTACATAGAAAAATATATTTATCTATTTTTAGGCGGTCCACTTCACCTCACAAGAGTCCAAAATGGTCTTGCAATGGATTATTTACATGTGATCCACTTCACCCCACGTTTGTGGTCCACTTATAAAAAAAAAAAAAAAAGTATAAATGCAAACTCATTAATATTGTTATGTAAGATGCTTCCATATGATATGAGTGTGCTAAATTTGAAATATGGGTTTATTTCGGTAATATTGGCGGAAATAATAAATAAAAAAGTATTAAAAAGTGGTCCTCTTCACCACATTTGACGGTATGGATTCGCCAAATAATGAAGTTGAAAATCAAGTAGAATATATTTGTGATTGTGAAGCATAGAGCAAAATCTTAATGGTCCTACGAAGTGTAAGAGGGAATGGTATAGAATCGGATCACCATGTGGTAGTAGTAAAAAAGATGAAGGCAAACCTAAAGAAGACTAATGCAAAGTATACAAGGAAAAAATAAACAAAAGTTCAACATTAAAAAAATGTAAACCCTATTTAAATACATATGTAGTAATATTATTTAGAAGAAACACCATGTAGAGTGGAACATAACGGGTTTTCATTTATTCCTGTGTCCCACGTGATCTATGATGTACACAACTTAGTATTTAACAGTTCGCTAAAATCGGTAAAGTTGGGAAAATTAGTAACTACAAGTGGTGCTTGCGGCGCGGCGGTCTGCCAATAGTATGTACTGTTGGTTGCCTACCTATCAGGCAGAGCTTGATCATGTGGGTTACAAACAAATTCGAAAGCGATGTAGAAGTTTCGTCAAAAGTTCTATGTCGTCAAAGACTATGAGGTTATGAAAGAGACAGCCTGGCATGAATTTTGGACAGGTGGCAAATGAAATTCAGGTACCCGTTTTTAGACCACTAAATAACAATTAATTTGGCGCCCGACATGGGGCAAGGCTAACCCATGAACAACATAACAATTAAATTGGCGCCCAACGTTAAGGACTCGATTAAGATCGAAAACAGGGTCAATTCAAAACTAAATATTAGCAAGCAGAATGGGCAAAGAAAAAATAAAAGAAGATACGACGGCAAAGAAAGAGGCCGAAATAAAAAGACAGAGACAACCTTGGGGAAATCAATGAAAGTGGAAAAGATTGAGAAAATATCAGAATTAAAAGAATATTTAGAAGAAAAACAAGGAGAAGACGTGAAAATAATGTCAGACATAACGACGAAAGAAATTAAAAAAAAAAACGAAAAAGGTTATAGGAAAACGAGAAGGAAATAAATAAAGAAAGAAACGAAAAACTGTCTACATATTTAAATCTATTTAAAAGAACAGATGTTGCTCTTGAAAAGCAGAACAAATAATCTAGATAATCAAGAATACTGACAGAGGAACAATAACAATAATAATAATAAAAATTCTGATCTTGATAACAACTGAAACAGAAGTCCAAGATTGGATGACTGAAAATTTAGAAGAAATTATGTTATAAATGTTGAATCGAATTATAAAAATGAACAAAGTAAAGATTAAAATAAAACTGATAAACAAAGAAAATTTTTTGACACAAACATAGCAGTAAATTGGCGCCCAACGTGGCAGCAAGGCTAACCCCGAAATAACAATATGAACAAATATCGTCGGAAATGTTGTTTAACTTAGTCACTTAGTCAGTGTTCATAGAGTTCAAAAATATCTTGATGCAAGCAGTTTGCACATCTGCTTTAATTTTTAAAAATAAAATTTTTTTCTTGCTTTGGATGTTTTCATTTCAAATTAAGTTCAAGTAGAAACGTCAAAAGTGACTGAACGAACGTTCGATGAACTAAATGCACACATGTGTGTTTGGTTGCATCGCCAACTCGAATTCGTTTTTCACTTGGTCACTTATTATTACAAAAAGATTATAGTATAATGTTTTTTATTATTTTTTTAATTGATAAGTGATCAAATGAAAAATGAATTGGAGTTGGTGATGCAACTAAACATACAAACGTGTGCATTTAGTTCATCGAACGTTCCTTCAGTCACTTTTGACGTTTCTACAAAGCAAGAAAAATTTTTAAAGAATTAAAGCAGTTGCGTAAAATGACCACTGGCTGCATCGAGATACTTTTGAATTCTATGAACACTGCGTAACTTACGTTAAATGACGTGACGGCGTGTTAATTACGTCACAATTGATTGACAATTAATATGACGTTATTCAAGACATGCCAACGCTTACTCTAATTCGTTTTTATATTGATCACTGATTACATATCAGTTCGCAAAAACTAATATTATTGTTACTAATAAATTTATATAAGAATAATAGTTGTTGGGTGCAAACTGAATAATGATTTACTAAGCCACCCTCTTATTTGTAGGTAGGTAAGTACAAAAGTACATAACTATAACATTAAAGCGAATGTGTTTTCTCTCACTACATTCGGCCTATCCCCAGCTAAGTGCGAGGCGAGGAATTATTAATGTGTTTATACCGCCTGTCATTTGCGTAAATTTCAGTGCGCACCTGAGGATTTCAGCACGAAACATCCTGCAATAATATTGATGAACGGTAATAATTTCGAGGCAGCACTCTACTAATTAAAAGCAACCAATAGGAATATCGAATATTTTAGACGCTAAACACACTCAATGGACACTCGGTATATTTATGTGAAGTATAACTTATCAAATTTGAGTATTTTTGGGAAGAAGTTAGAGTTTTGCCACAACTATAAGAACCGCAGCAAACACGTCTAAGCTTGGTTTTGACTTCTGTAGTCACAAAATACAATTTTTTTTTTGGTGGAGCATATTTATTATTAAGTCTGAAGGAATTATTTTCATTCATATCCAATTCCTTACCGATTTATGATATATTTACTTAGAGTACATAGAGCGTTTTTCTGCAATGAATCAATCTCTTATTTTACATTGGGATATGAACAGTGGTGGCCATTAAAATCGTTACCCCTCTGTGCTAGCCTTGCCCTTATTGACATGCAGTGGCTGTCATTGCAATCAAATGGCTTCGAGTCGTAGCTATTTACTTGGCCACCAGTGTACATGAAATTGATTACAACTTACAACGTACTGTAAATACATGATAGTTTTTGTAAAATTCTTTGTTAATATTAAACAAGGAATCACAAAGAAGTAGTTGTACCCATCTTTAGACCGCTGTTGAAACTGTTGATATTTAATTTTTTTTTTTCTTTTCAGAATGGAGAAAGTGCATTACACGCTGCCGCCTTGGTAGGTTGCCTACCTGTATGCAAGCAACTGATAGCAGCAGGATCAGATCCCACCTTGAAAAATCAAGAAGGCTACACACCGGCGGAAATAGCGCTCCATCATAAGCACAACATTGTAAATGACTACTTAAAAAATTGCACCCCTCGACATCCCCCCAAATGACATAGGGTTAAGGAACTTAGTTCGTTCATCCGCGCTTAATTTCTTGTTTTATTTTTTTTGGACGTGAACCAACCTGTGCCTTAAACGTTTCGATAAGCCGAAGCACAAGTCTAAAGGGTAATTAGCAAAAGTAGCACAAAATAGGCGAGTAGGTAAAGAAATGATATTTGGTTTTGGTAAGTACAGGACGAGTTTCGTTTGGACGCAACGCATTGGGTTGGTGTAATTTTTTTTTGCCTCGCAATTCAATGTACTAGTGCTGGCAATGGATAACCGATTTTGGATATTTTGGATATTCGCGGTGTACAGCATGTCGCTCATGCAAATAGAGTTGCATAACTTGAATGTGAATCTAAATGAAAACTTTCTTTTTATGCAAGTCTATTTGCATGAGTGACATGCTGTACACCGCGAATATCCAAAATATCCAAAATCGGTTATCCATTGCCAGCACTACAATGTACGTACAAGAAGTCTGAGTTAATTACCTTAAAAAAATTAATAAACGTAAATGATTTCATTTCATCGTTGGTTGGTCTAGAAAAACTTCCATGGAATCTCATTGTGTATATAATTAAGATTGTTGTATTTGTTGTACTTAATTTTTGTTTAAAAACTGAAATATATATTTCTATAGAGACTGAAGCAGCATCTTTTTTAAAGAACCTTTTACAACTCGCTTATTATTAATGAACAAAACAGATTTATTAGTTAGTTTTTTATGTATGTATTATTACTGTTATTATTTATTATATCTTATACAACGAAGAGTTCTTGTTGATTCAAATTTCATGCCAATGATGCACCCTGTATAAGACAAAGGGAAATAATTTTTGTTGATGCTGCTAATTCTGATATTTCTCCTTGAAATGCGGAAACAGGTTAATCAAACGAGTTATATGTATTACAATAAATAAACATGAGTTACGAATTTTTGATAACCTATTATTTATTAATAGACCCGAATTACTAAATGAATCCGAGGAGATAAATGTGTTTTCTAATTAATACGGCCAAAAAAAAGAAAACAAGATAGTCGTTATTATTTATAAATAGATACAACGTCGCACATACATAAATATAGTTATAATAAATAAAAGGCACGTTACAATACAAAAATAAATCAATTCCCTGCATATTTACAAATTCCCATTTCGTCTCTTTTTCCATCTGGCCCGCACTGTTCGTTTTCCGCTCCCAACAGGAGCAATTCTCCTTTAACTAGTTTCCTGTCTTGAATTTTCGTCTCGTTATTTTTTTCATCCCCTTCTTTTCGTAAATCATTTTCCTCGACAGGTATGCTAACTAAAAATGCCCTTGCGTATCGCCCGTTGATGTTAACTTCTTTGTGAGGACGTTCTTCGTTTATCGAAACGCCGGGTGATCTGGCCATCAAGAGTTCTTCATTTTTTTCTACGTTCGGATGCAGATTATTTCTCGAATTCGTTATATCCACGTGATAAGGGGCGGTTTTAGATTCTATAAAATTTTGCGTGTCCAAGTTGACGGGATGCTTCTTGCGTTTTAAAGACTTGAGCGGCACTGCCTTCGATAAGAAGTCTAATAGCCCCGAGCTCGAAGAAGTCGTCGGTATTACAAGTATAACGAAGTTCTCCAGATCAGCTCTAATGTTAATTTCACCTTCTTGGCGTTGATCGTATTGAACGCGAGAGGATGGCAATGGTGATGCACAAACGCATGCAACGACGACAAGAAGTTGTATCGTGTACATAACGACGAGATGTGCACTACTAAAATGCCCAGAATCAACTGTTTACAAATCGAACCCGTAATCTCCTCGTACATAGCATTTCATGCTAACGGTTTCTGCTGTGCTCATTTAATCGTTCTTCTTGTAGGATTAGCCCGAAGCCGGTCGGTTTTAGGCGCATCGCATGAACTCTTCTCGAATTCGCGCTAATAACACGACCTGGCCTTAATGTTTTCTTTTATATTTATTTTTGTGTTTTTAAAGAGAGACCGTTTCATGCAAATTCGTTCCAACTGTAAAACAACTGGAACTTTTGCAATACTTAAGTAAAGAAGTGCAGGCAACGGTTTAAAAACCGTGTGGTGACTTATTCGACATACATAGTGCTACATTATTATTAACTTAACAAACAATTACTTGTTTTGATAAGCAAATAAAATTATTGTCATTTTAAGAATAATTTCGCACTTATACACATGCTTAAAGTGTATCAGATAACGCGTATAAAGTGTACGAAGAGTTAAATATACAGTGTGTCCCAAAAAGCTTTATACAAATGGAGAAAAAGTGTATCTTACATTTCACAAAAAAAACTATTCTTTATAAAAAGCTCTGCATGACTTGTAGATCCATAATCAGGTACAAAATTGGCTGGAATACAGGGAAAATAAAAAATAATGATTTGGACGGAGAGCAAAATACGTTCAAACTGTAGTGGAGGGCAAAATGTTCAATGAAATTGTGATTAAATAGCAAAAAATTATGCACACTTGTAGATTATTGATATTCCCAGATAAAAATTGATAACACAATTACTGTGAATTTAATTTCTTATGAATGAAGAAAGCGTTAAATAATAACAAATTACTTGTGCTACAATTTCCTATTGATGAAATAAATTCTGTTTGTAAAGAACGATATTGAACAAATCATGCCATCTATCGACATGCAAAAGAACTAAAACTTTCAAAAATATATTTTCTATCAAAAAATATATTCATAAACATATCTTAAATTACCCTATTTTAGAATAAATAAGCAGCGCCATCTGTAGACGCGTAATGTAAACCAAAAGCTGGGTTGAGAACGGTTGCATTTTGTAATTTTTTTACCGATTATTGAAGAAACAATCTCAAAGAAAATGCATCATCTATCGACATAAAAAAGAAATATGTAATTGTTATTTTTCACAATTTTTTTATACATAATAGATTAGTAAGTTGCGAAATAATTTTTTTTTTCATAAATGAAGAAATTCGGTCTTAAAACAAATAATAATAAATTACTTGTCCTGCATTGTCCTATTGATGGAGTAAATTCTGTATTTAAAGAAGAATTGAAAAAATCGCGCCATCTATCGACATGCAAAAGAATTAAAACTTTAAAAAATATGTATATTTTTATCCAAAAGAAAAAAATCCAATACATCTTACAAAGTTTCAATAAAAATTAAATAAAATAAAAAAGCACCATTTCATAGATATTGATTTTAAGTAACGGAGGAGCGCCATCTGTCGACGCATAATGTGAACTAAAAGTTCGGTTGAGAACCGAGGAAAGAATGCCACGAAATTTTGATTTAATTTTATGCCTGCGCTGCGGTATCAATTCTCTCTATTTAAAGAGTAATTGAAAAAGTCGCACCATCTCTAGACATGCAAAAGATTTTTTTCCCGATACACACAATTTCAATTTTTAAAATAAAAAGCACTATTTAACAGATACCAGATACTTATCCTAAATAAATAAAAAGCGCCATCTGTTATCTTACGATTGCACTAGAGTATATTATTAATTGCATGAATCACAAAGAAAGTGCGCCATCTATCGACGTAAAAAAGAACGAATTTTCAACAGCAGTTTCGCAACCGTCAGAATTAGTTGCTCATCGAAGAAATGATCGATTTTAACAGCGCAATCAAATACACAACTTTGATGAACGCACGCTTTCGACGGTTTTGGACTAGCCAGAAATTGCTGCTGGAACAAACCTACTAAACAAACAAAAAAATAAACAGCGCCATCTGTCGGCAGTAAATTAAACTAGTAAATTAAACTAAAATTAAAAGCAGAGTTGACAACCATTGAATTTTATAATTTTTTTTTACGGTTATCGAAGGAATACCTTCCTTTTTATTTCTGCGAATCAGGCAAGTAATTTCTTTTCATCATAAAAATAATGTATTTACATAACCTCACAATCGGGCTCGCTACATTCGTGGGATTACTGACAATTGCTGAAGTGTTTATTTTTTAATTTTTATCTGGGAATATCAATAATCTACAAGTGTGCATAATTTTTTGCTATTTAATCACAACTTCAATGAACATTTTGCTCTCCACTACAGTTTGAATGTATTTTGCTCTCCGTCCAAATCATTATTTTTTATTTTCCCTGTATTCCAGCCAATTTTTTAAAAATTTTGTACCTGATTATGGATCTACAAGTCATGCAGAGCTTTTTATAAAGAATAGTTTTTCTTGTGAAATGTAAGATAAATTTTTTCTCCATTTGTATAAAACTTTTTGGGACACACTGTATATTTAAAAATAAATGTAAATCTACTTAATTATTTCTGCAATTTAAAATACGTTAATTACGGTATAAATATTTATAAATACCTTAAATTAAATTAATTAACAGTAAATACCAGTAAATACGAATAAATACCATTCAAATAATAATAAATAATTTTAAGTTTTTGTCAAATACCATTAAGTTGAATTAAATACTAATAAATCCTTGCAATATGAATAATTGCAGTAATTTCAACGTTCCAAAATTTAATGATCCCGAAAAAATTGAAACTCTAGAAGGAATAAGAAAAAACACAGAAGAAATTAGAACTATAGAAGGAATAGGAAAACTCATATTCCTAAGATTTTTATAAAGAAGTACTTTTTATTTAAAAGAAAAAGAAAAAACTAATTTATTCCATTTTAAAAATTTAATTTATTTTCGACACTTTTTTTGGTAAAAAATAGGATATTTGTCTGAAATGTTTTAATTTCTGGAATTAAAACTGACGTTTTGATTAACTGTGACGACCAAATTTTAATACTCGCGACTATATATACGGAAAACAAACAAATTAATTAACTTTAGTCTAGTAAAATCAAACGCTAAATAAAATAAGTATTCCTCCTGTATTACACTTAATTCAGTTAATCACAGACATACATTTTCTTTGCACCACCTACTCCAATCTGATTGTTTTTCTATCACAAGATTTAGACATACTGAGAAAATTTGGATGAATAATTTACCTGATTCTGATGGATTCTTAAATTCGACGGTTATTTTTTAAATGCAAGATTACCTGTAGTAACAAAATAGAACAAGGGGATGGTAATTCGTGCGTAATTTTGAAACTCCCAAGAAATTCAAATCACTGATATATTCTAGAAGCCAGAGAAAAATTCGGTCGCTAGTAAATTGTGCTTCAATACAGAAACATTTTTTATGTAAGTGCAAAAGAAATAATTTATAAAGAATGGGTAAGTAGCTATCTTCTTTTTGAGAATTTGGCGATACTGGATATACCAAAATTCCCATTATATATTATTACAAAATTTTATTAGTTTAAACTGTTACATCGAAATAAATGCTCACTGTTATTGTTTTATGCTTTACGTAGAGACAGCAATAGGGCTTATTTTTTTAATTCAGCATTGTGTTGTGATGGATGCGAACAGTGCTGAAAGTGATTGAATAGAAATCCACCTCTGTTAGATTATAATGGATTTATGTTATATGTATAGGAATTTAGTGATAGTTTAATGAAAGAGTTGAACGCCATTCAACCTAAAAATATTATTGAGTCATCAAGTGAAGGTTCATCATCGGAAGAAGAATTAATAGTATTGTACAAATAAATCAAAAAAACATTAAAAAATTGGTCAAATACGTAACATATTTTTTCCTCATCGTTTAGTTCAACTGGAATTCTTTCCATTTTTTTTTAAGTTATGTCAAAATAAAAACGATGAAATAACATAAAAACGAACACAAGTTTGAAATTACACTTTCCCACCCAAAACATCAGCTACAGGAACCAAGCAGATCCACCAATTTCTAAAAAGACGGAAAGAATTGATTTATGTTTGAGTCTATTAAATTTCTGTTGAATTTAAAGACGTAATCTGATGCTTCATAAGAATTAAAAAAATAGGCCCTAAAGAATAACTCTCTATATTGATTGCTTCAAACTGATAAGCCAAGATTAAGAAGTTGCTGATTGTACTGAGTGTCCCAGCCAAGATTTTAACCCCTTATACCTTCGTTGTTTATGGATAGAAAGAGGCAAAATTTGGTAAGAATATAAATATTGATTACTGATGAATCTTTCTGCTACGTCAAATCTCTTGTGAATGCAAAATGTTATTTTTAAACAGCTTCCTGTTGTTACAGAGTTGATCTTATTATGGTAAATACATACAAACACGATTATAAAAGAATCTAACTTGTGAAAGATTAGCAGCAGTAATTCGTTTATTTTCGGTAATATTAAAGATAAAAGTGTTCAAAATCTTAACATTTGCAATTCATAAAGAAAAAAACCGTTTAAAAATAATACATTTTTATTGCAATGATGTTTGATGGTACTGAAAGAATATTTACTTTCTTATTTTTTAATAACGGTACCTGCCAAATTCTAGCAAATTTCATCAATAAATAATAAAGACATTAGGGGTGAAAGTCTGGGCTGGGACACGTTCTATACACGGTGTCCCCGGATTGAGTTCGCGTTACGTATAATGCAGCAAAAATTTTTGAATTCAGATTTCACGCTTTGCACTTCAGTTCTGCTTGGCGCGAAATGAATTTGTGCCAAATTTGACATCGAAGGTCTTCAAGGTGGCGAAATTATTGCAAGAAGAATGTGCGAAATATGTGCGAGCAAAATGATTTTCCTTTTAGATTTAAAGGGGGTTTACCAAATTCCAACATCCTTGGAAGAAAAATAAAATTACGGAAAATTACTAATTATCCTAAATTATTCCAGTAGATTTGTAAAACGTTAACGCCCTTTATCTATTGAATAAAAAATAAAACAGTTAAGTTATGTTCTAATATAGGTGGAGCATTATTTGAATAGTCATATTTTATTTGTGTTTTGATCAATAAATAGATGACGCTAACGTCATAACTCTACTGAAATATTTATCAGTGATTTTACGTAATTCTATTTTTCTTTCAAAAAACATTTTATCTTACTAAAATTGTCTCCTAAATTCAAAAGAAAAAAGCTTTTGCCTGCACAGATTTATTTCTTATTGCATTAATTCCACCTTGAACACATGGACGTCAAATTTGGCATAAATTCATTTCGCGTCAAGCACCACGAATTTAATTCAGGGACACTGTGTATATACAAAGATATATCTAAAACAATAAAAATGTGTTTTTTCTTTTTTTATATCGTTACACTTTACTTTTTTTAAGTTTTCGCATTAAACGGTACCTAAGAAAAATTATTTTCAAAAGAATGCATTATATTAATTAACTGTTATAGTACTTATTTATTATTTTTAAACATTTAAAATATTTTTGAATACATTTAAATAAATGTAAATTAATATAATTCTTAAAATACAATCAAATAAATGCATAAATACTTCAAAATTATGTTAAATACTTAATAAATAGTTTTAAATATACTGAAATATTTTAAATATGACAAAATACTTTAAATAAAATAAAATATTCTAAATACAATTAAATCTTGTGTATTTATAAATAGGTGCACAAAATCCGAACGATGTCCTTCCCCTCGGCAAAATATATCAATGAGAAATTTATCTAGTAGGAAAAGGTCAAAACACAAAATGCACTGGGTATCAACCAGGGAATTTTTGGGGGCCCCATCAGATGTTAAAATCGTATACTATAGGGGTTTTGACGGACAATTTCTACTCCTTGTGACTTTGTTATTTTCGGATACAGAAGGAATTGTTTAATACAAAATTTATAAACAATAGTTTTTTGTGCTGTAAGTCCAGGGTGTACCTTTGGCTCAGCCACCATGGTGTACTAACCGTTCCCAATTTGTGTAGGTATTTGGCTAAAAAACCTGTTGCTTGAAAACTTTTAATGAACGGGTTGCGTGAACAACCTGTATAAAATATAAAATACTACATATCAAAAATGTGTGCACTGATTTCAACTTTTGCACAAAGTATGTGTAGGTATAAGAGAAATAATTGCCGAAGAAGATGTAGTACAACATCGTTTAACTGTACAGCATGATTATCGAGGACGCAGCAAGTTATAAAAAGTTTTCGACCTAATATAATTCGCAAGTTCACTGAACTTTCGTATTAAATAATTTATTGATTTTTCTTCCTTTAAATTGCCCACCTGATATGACGCGCAATTTTTTTTTAAAGCAGTTCATCTTTACCATTGACATTGTAACTTGAACAATCTGTATATGAATTCAACAAACTTATAAACGTAGTTATCTGTCATCTAATCTACAAGTCACAACTTGATTATTAACCACTCTAGTTGTTTTGCAACATTTCTTGCTCTTCAACTTCATTGCGCTAATCTTTTTTACTCTACGCAACCAGTGTATGAATCCAATCACCCTGTATACAGAATGTTTTACTTGAGGCGCGACTCTTCAGCAATTTTCTAAACGTTGATGAAACAATTCGTTCGAAGTATAAGGACGCCGCCGCCTTTTAAAACAGAAATCATCAAGGAAGCTCCTGAATCATCCAGCAGATGGCGCTACGTGCACCTCGCTTAAGTCGTCAAAAAAGTTTAGACGAATCAATTCTTCAACAATTTTTTAAATGTTGATAAAAAAAATTCGTAGCCTAGGGACATCGTCTTTTAAAGCAGAAATCATTGAGGAAGCTCCTGAATCATCCGGTAGATGGCGCTATGCGCACCTCACTAAGTTTGTCAAGATAATCTTAGATGAAACAATTCGTCAGCAATTTTCTAAACGTTGACGACAAAATGAATTTGTAGTTTAAGGACGTCGTCTTTTAAAATAGAAGACATCAAAGAAGGTCCTGAATCGTCCCGTAGATGGCGCTCTGTGCACCTCACTTAATTTGTCAAGAAAGTCTTAGGTGAATCAATTCTTCAACAATTTTCCAAACGTTGCTGATGAACAAACAAATTGTAAACAAAGTGTAATGACGTCGACTTTTTTAAAATAGAAGACATCAAGGAAGCTCCTGAATCATCCGGCAGATGGCGCTACGTGCACCTCGCTTAAGTTGTCAAAAAAAGCTTAGACGAATCAATTCTTCAACAATTTTCTAAACGTTGATGACAAAATGAATTTGTAGTTTAAGGACATCGTCTTTTAAAACAGAAATCATCAAGGAAGCTCCTGAATCATCCAGCAGATGGCGCTACGTGCACCTCGCTTAAGTCGTCAAAAAAGTTTAGACGAATCAATTCTTCAACAATTTTTTAAATGTTGATAAAAAAAATTCGTAGCCTAGGGGCATCGTCTTTTAAAGCAGAAATCATTGAGGAAGCTCCTGAATCATCCGGTAGATGGCGCTACGCGCACCTCACTAATTTCGTCAAGATAATCTTAGATGAAGCAATTCGTCAGCAGTTTTCTAAACGTCGATGACAAAATGAATTTGTAGTTTAAGGACGTCGTCTTTTAAAACAGAAGACATCAAAGAAGGTCCTGAATCATCCCGTAGATGGCGCTATGTGCACCTCACTTAATTTGTCAAGAAAGTCTTAGGTGAATCAATTCTTCAACAATTTTCTAAACGTTGCTGATGAACAAACAAATTGTAAACAAAGTGTAATGACGTCGACTTTTTTAAAATAGAAGACATCAAGGAAGCTCCTGAATCATCCAGCAGATGGCGCCACGTGCACCTCGCTTAAGTTGTCAAAAAAAGCTTAGACGAATCAATTCTTCAACAATTTTTTAAATATCGATGAAAAAAAAATTCGTAGCGTAAGGACATCGTCTTTTAAAACAGAAATCGTTAAGGAAGCTCCTGAAACATCCGGTAAATTCGTAGCCTAGGGACATCGTCTTTTAAAGCAGACATCATTAAGGAAGCTCCTGAATCCTCCGGCAGATGGCGCTATGCGCACCTCACTAAATTTGTCAAGATAATCTTAGATGAAACAATTCGTCAGCAGTTTTCTAAACGTCGATGACAAAATGAATTTGTAGTTTAAGGACGTCGTCTTTTAAAACAGAAGGCATCAAAGAAGGTCCTGAATCATCCCGTAGATGGCGCTATGTGCACCTCACTTAATTTGTCAAGAAAGTCTTAGGTGAATCAATTCTTCAACAATTTTCTAAACGTTGCTGATGAACAAACAAATTGTAAACAAAGTGTAATGACGTCGACTTTTTTAAAATAGAAGACATCAAGGAAGCTCCTGAATCATCCAGCAGATGGCGCTACGTGCACCTCGCTTAAGTTGTCAAAAAAAGCTTAGACGAATCAATTCTTCAACAATTTTTTAAATATCGATGAAAAAAAAATTCGTAGCGTAAAACAGAAATCGTTAAGGAAGCTCCTGAAACATCTGGTAGATGGCGCTTTGTATGTTTATCTCACTTAATTTGTTAGAAAAACCTTAGGTGAATCGATTCTTCAACAATTTTCGAAACGTTGTTGAAAGAAAAAATTCGTAGCACAAGGACATCATCTTATTAACAGAAATTATCAAGGAAGTTCCTGAATCGTCCGTCAGAGGGCGCTATATGCTGTACGTCTTCCTTAATTTGTCAAAAGAAGTCTTGATGAAAACGATGATGAAAAAATAAATTCGAACTTTTTAAACAGAAGACATCAAGGAAGTTCCTAAATTCTCCAGTAAAACGGAAATCATCAAGGAAGCTCCCGAATCATCCGGCAGATGGCGCTATATGCTGTGCGCGTTACTTAATTTGTCAAAGGAAATCTTGCTGAAAACTTTGATGAAAAAATAAATTCGAAGTGTGAGGATGTCGTCTTTTAAAACAGAAATTACCAAGGAAGCTCCTGAATCATCGTGTAGATGGCGCTAAGTGCAACTCGCTTAATTTGTCAAAAAGTCTCAGATGAATCAATTCTTCAACAATTTTCTAAACGTTGATGAAAAAATTAATCCGTAGTTTAGGCACGTCGCGTCGTCATCTTTAAAAACAGAAGACATCAAAGATTGTTTTAAATCATCTGGTAGATGGCGCCCCAAGCGCAAGTGGTTTTAAAGATGAGAGAGAAGTGACGGAAACTTTCTCAAAATGGTTAGCGCGGTGCACTTTTTCGCAATATTCTCGTGAACTAACTTCCTCAGTTATTCGCTAGATGGCGCTGCATGTCACCCATTACATTAAAAGATTTTCGGTGAGCCATTCTTTCCAACAGTTTTTAAACGAAGTTGAAAGAATTAGTTTAAAATCCCAAGTTGTGATCTTTGGAATGAAAACAAAATTAAGAGTGTTTCTGGATAATCCGCTAGATGTCACCCCAAGGAGGAGAAGGATAAAAGGATTAAGGGAAGAAATTTAAATAACTTTTTAAGTAAGTAAGCACTTTGACTTTTTTCCTATATTCTATTGAAGAAGCCTTCTTAATTATTCAAAAGATGGCGCTGTGAGCCCGTCATTACGTCATAAAAAATTGTTGCTGAATCAGTCTTTCAGTTAAAATTTATTTATTTTCTAGGCGAAGTTTCTTTTTTACCTCTCCAGTTAATCACTTTACAAAAGAATATTTCAGATGAAAGTTTCACTACATCACGAGGAGCACATTTTAAGATTAGTTTGTTGTATACAGAGTGTTCCGTTTAGTCTGGGCGTTATGTTTCTTCGTTATTTTAAGTGGAACACCCTAAATATTACTCCAATTACATTTTCAGATTCCGGACTAAATTTCAACGTGACTCTATGTACCATCATACATAGATCCTTAAGTAAATCGTTTTCGTGTTATTCAATTTAAAAAAAAATTATCCCAGTTTGCAGTGCTTCAAAAAAATTCCAGGTGACAAGTTTTTATAAAAAAATTAATAAAGTTGAGAATACTTATTCAAATAACGGTAAGTAATGTTTTTAACCATCATAAAATATCTTTTATTTTACAAATTTTAATTACAATAAATAACAAATGTATTGCATAACGAAATAAATATATTATATTAAGTTATTGGCTCAAATGTTTGAATTTGGTTTTCTCTTAAAAACGGTCCTCATTAACCCCGACACTCCGAATCTTCTGAAATAAACAAAAAAAGAAAATGATAAAATGCGTTCCAGATAAAAAAATTAAAAGCTAATCAAATAACAATATAAATAAATTGTATATACCTTTTATTTTTTGCTGCATTTGTTTGAGATGTTGTTGATGATGATACAATGGCTTCGGTTGTTGCAGCCGATTCGTTCTGTGTCAAATTTTGGGGCGCAGGTTTCACCGTTTCAAATTCAAAGTCTTCATCTAACGTATCAAAATCGGACAACGCCGCACTTAATAGTGATTCTAAGCTTGAAATTGCAATCACCACTCCGTCGACAGTAATGCGATAGTTTTCGGTGCCATTTTGCCTTTGATCGATCAAGACGTTATAATCGCCACCCTCCGGAATTTTGTCACTCGTCTTGTCGTACAAATCGTCGATCGGTACCGCGTCAGTTTTCAAGAGCAAAGAAAAAATCAGCACCCCTACTGTGATCAAAAATCCGTGCGCCGCCGGTGCCATTTTTGTTCGTGTTTACACCGGAGTACCTACTCGCGCAAAATGATGTAAACTATCATGCGAGCAAATCTTATTCTGCAAACACACACTACTTGTTTTATATGGGACTCGCATTTCTTGTTTCAGGATAAAAGTCGAACGCTTATGGTAACAGTTATTCAGCATCGCGAGGAACTGTTAATCGGTCAAGCATTTTACTGCAGGTCATTGCAAATTTATTATTGGACTGTAACACATCCACGATTGGTCGTGAATCGTGAAATAAATACTAAAGAAACGAAGTGATTATACAGGATAATTCTCAATACCTTCATTCTATTGCAAATTTATATTTTACTAGTCTAGAATTTTGCGTATACCTAATATGGTTTGGCACTATTTATATACTTTTATGAGGCTTTTAAACATACTGAGTGTAAAGTATTTTGATACCAAGAAAAGTATTCTAGATCTAGGATGGCTTCTTTACATATACCTACATATTGCTACGTTATTTTAGTTTTGAAGTTTGAAAGTTGTTGCAACAGTATTATTTGCATTTATGATTTTGATGTATTAATTATTGTAATTTAAGAAAGAATCGAAACGCACCGATTTTGGAAGGTATGTAACTACCTTAATTAGTTGCAAACATGCACTTTCAAACTTCAAAAAATCCAAGGAGAGAACAAAAATTTCATCATGCGGAAATGAGCGCCCTCTATATTTCATTATTTAATTTTTAAATTTTTGATTGATGACTTGTTAGTGATGTTTCAGCTTTACTATTGCCAACAAAGAAATGACTAAAGCCGGAAGCCGACAAAAACTAAAGTAACTAACTAACAGCCAAATCCACATTGTCGATCAGTGCTGCCAACTCTACCGATAATTCGGTAGATTCAACTCTACAGATTTTGAACTCAACTTTTTTTAATTTTCTTTGTAATTTTATCAATTTTCTTTATTTCTAGACCGTCTTTTCAAATTTCAAATCTTAATTTTCGAAAGTTTTGTTTATTTAATGAGAATTTTTTAATTTTTATTTTTTTATAATTTGATTTAATGAGATTTTTATTTATTTTAGAAATTTGTCGATCGTCTTTTGTTTTATTTCCGTCAAAAATTGCACAAATATCAAATCTTAATTTAAGAAAGTTTTATTTATTTAATGAGAATTTTTTTAATTTTCGTTTATTTTTTCGTAATTTTATAAATTTTCTTTATTTCTCGATCGCCTCTTGTTTTGTTTTTCATCAAAAATGCACAATTGTCCAATCTTAATTTTAGAAAGTTTTGTTATTTAATGAGAATTTTTTAATTTTTATTTTTTGTAATTTTATTTAATTAAATTTTTTTTTATTTTTATTATTTTTTCTAATTTTATTCAATGAGATTTTTTTATTTTTATTTTTTTTTTAATTTTATAAATTTGAGTTTTATTTATTTAATGAGAATTTTTTAATTTTCGTTATTTTTTCGTAATTTTATAAATTTGTCAATCTTTGTTCAAATTTGTTCAAATCTTAATTTTAGAAAGTTTTGTTTATTTAATGAGAATTTTTTCATTTTATAAATTTTCTTTATTTCTCGATCGTAATGTAATTTTTATAATTTTTTGTAATTTTTATAATTTTTTGTAATTTTATAGAAAGTAAAAGGTATTGTTTATTTAATGAGAATTTTTTAACTTTTATTTTTTTCTAATTTTATTCAATGAGATTCTTTATACATTTATTTTTTTAAATTTCATAAATTTGTCGATCGTCTTTTGTTTTATTTTACGTCAAAAATTCAAATCTTAATTTTAGAAAGTTTTGTTATTTAATGAGAATTTTTTAATTTTTATTTTTTTGTAATTTTATTTAATTAGATTTTTTTTTTATTTTTATTATTTTTTCTAATTTTATTCAATGAGATTTCTTTATTTTTATTTTTTTTAAATTTTATAAATTTGAGTTTTCATTTTTGTAATTTTTTTCTAATTTTATTCAATGAGACTTTTTTAATTTTATAAATTTGTCAATCTTTGTTCAAATTTGTTCAAATCTTAATTTTAGAAAGTTTTGTTTATTTAATGAGAATTTTTTAATTTTATAAATTTTCTTTATTTCTCGATCGTAATGTAATTTTTATAATTTTTTGTAATTTTATAGAAAGTAAAAGGTATTGTTTATTTAATGAGAATTTTTTAACTTTTATTTTTTTCTAATTTTATTCAATGAGATTCTTTATACGTTTATTTTTTTAAATTTCATAAATTTGTCGATCGTCTTTTGTTTTATTTTACGTCAAAAATTCAAATCTTAATTTTAGAAAGTTTTGTTTATTTAATAAAAATTTCTTAATTTTTATAATTTTTTCAATTTCTGTAATTTTTTTGTAATTTTTATAATTTTTTGTAATTTTATGAAAGTAGAAAGTATTGTTTATTTAATGAGAATTTTTTGTAATTTTATTTAATGAGATTTCTTTTATTTTTATAATTTTTTCTACTTTTATTCAATGAGATTTTTTTTTTAATTTTGACAATAATTTTATAAATTTTCTTTATTTCTCGATCGTCTTTTGTTTTATTTTACGTCAAAAATTGCACAAATGTCAAATCTTAATTTTAGAAAGTTTTGTTTATTTTTATTTACTAAGAATTTTTTAATTTTATAAATTTTCTTTATTTCTCGATCGTCTTTTATTTTATTTAGCGTCAAAAATTACTCAATAACTGTCAAATGTCTTAATTTTAGAAATTTGAACCCAGTTTTGTTTATTTCATGAGAATTTTTAAAAAAATGTTTTCAATGATTTTCGAAAATAAAAATCGCCTGAATAAAATCAATGATTGCTCAACCGAAATTCTATCGGAATTTTTCACAACTATGTTCCGAAATGCTTCGCTTGGTCGGTTGGCAGCACTGTTGCCGATTGCCGCCCACAGTCCCACATAGATGATTTTAACTGAAAAATTTGTCGTGCAACGTTCCATGTGTGTAAAGGGCGATTTACACGAACAAGTTTTTCTTTGCAAGTGACATTAAAAGTTTTCTCTCTCTAATATTTGCATGCATTAGAAAGAAACAACTAATTGCTTAAAAGTTTACTTGTACAAGAAAACTTTTACAGAAAAACTGGAACAAGCGCTATTTTCTACAAGTTTCTGTAAAAGTTGACGGTTTGCGCAATTTACCGATTTCACGATATACCAACTTAACTTTACAACGTGTGATTTGTTATAACCTTTAATTCCGACAATTAGAAGCTTGTATCTTTATAGTTTGTGAAATAAAATGCGGCAATGGAAGACTGTCCTGTCCCTTCCACTTTCAAAGGTTATGTTCTTATTTGCTTCTTATCATGTTTATATTTACATTCGTTTTAAAGTTGGCAGTTTTACACTAGCAAGAGATTTTACAAGAAAAACTTATACATGTAGCTGTACTTTTAGTGTCACTTTTAAAGCCGCTTCAAAAGAAAAACTTGTTCGTGTAAATCGCTCTCCCCAATAATATTAGGTATTTGAATAAAATAAATTTTGTACCATTTCATTCATTCATTTCAATTTCATTACTCAATGTGGGTAAGAGCGGATTTTTTAAAATTTGAAAAGGGTAATCGGCTTAGAGTGGATTGGCAACATTGCTCAGAGTATCTTCATCTCGTGTTATTACACGAGGTTAAAAGAAGATGCAAATACACTGAGTGCAACCAACCGGAGCATGTGAATCGAAAACGCTATTAAATTTTCACGGCCAACTTCGACGCCAAATTTAAAAAAGTCTTTATATCATAGGATGAATCTAACCAGGTTCAAAGACATTATGTAAAAATTGTGAAAATATGAAATTGATTATGACCGAGAATCCAGTTTTATTTGAAAAATAATGTGATAATCATGAAATATTAATGTGCAAGGTAGGTAAATAAAATCAGAGATTCCCCGGAGAATTTTTTTTTCTTGCTTAAAACACATTTCAAGTTTAGTCATTACCTGAATCAGAACTTATTTAAAAATAATATTTGATAATAAAGTTTTATTAATAATATTTCTAAAACAAAACTAACAATATTTTGCAAACTAGAAATGTATATGAATGCACAAGTGATTGAAATTTTAGATTGGGTACAGCAAAATTTTCAATCCTTCTCTATAGTATGTAAGTATGATGATTTATGAACATACTAAAAAGTCAGCACATTTCCCAGGTGATTAACTTTATCGAGTTAGGGGCGGCATTAGAGGCAAACCACCACCCGAAACCGCCGTATTTGGTCCTAATAATATCTGAAATAACGTTATTGTGTAGCGTGGAATGGTAAAAAAAGAATGATAATTAAGCGGTACCTGTTTTTGTTGATTTCTTTGCATTTCTTCTAACTGCGCCCGTTCTACTTCGAAAATAATCGGTGCAAATAAAATTATCGATGAACTGAATAATATCCAAAATGCAGATCGTGAGAAGCTATATAGATTTTTTAGACCCGTAGATGTATTTTCAGCTGCGGTACATGCAGCGCTTCTTAAAGCCTCCGGAAACATTTCGGTTAAGCCCAGTAATCTCTCCGCTACAGTTTCATCTGGCTGCATACAAAATTTAAGGTTAGGTTTATTTTTTTTTGTATTTATAGTGTTATATACTATGGTGTTATCATGCACTAGGCATTTTTTTATTACCTCATCGTCATAACCACTTTCTATCTCTGCTTTCTTGTCAGGGGTAATATCCTTTGCACTACCAGCTCCGCTTCCACGAGCACTACCTCCTTGTGATTCCATGCCACTGTCAAAATCCTCACCTAATGCCATAAGAACGTCAAGTAATTGAAATTTATACTGTAATTAGTAGATTTACATCAAATATTCGAAACTTAAAATTTGTAGGTTCGATCGCAATTACAACGAGGCTTGCCCTTCACGTCTGCGCGCTTGGATGCACCTAAAAATGAACACCCGCGTTGTTTGAATGCTGAAAATGTAAACCTATTTATTATACTGCCACAATTTTTATAAATAATATTGTCGATACATTATTTTGTTTGCTATGTCTACTACGAATGATTAAAAATTACTTTTTTGTTGCTGGATTTTCGGACACGTCTCCTGAACGGCTGAACCATGTGATAGTTGATAGCAGGGTTGCGTTCAAAAATGAACACCCCGGTGTGAGTTGTGACCCGGCGAAGTGTTGTTTGTGACGTTTCGTAGTGGAGTGCATACCGTATATGAACGCTTGGGGTGCGTTCAGGTACAATGAGAGTACTTTGTGCGTTTGCTCCCAGAGTGTTTACCCTTAAGTCAAGAATTACACTGCCTCCATGGGCGTAACCAGCTATGGGCAAGGCCGGGCATTTGCCCGGGGTTAATATTCGGAGCGAAAAAAAAAATTAACAGTTATTAGAAATTTTACAATAGAGACAATAGACAATTGTTGTTATGGTACCTAATTAACTGAAGGTTAACTTTAACTTAAAGTTAACTTGTGTTTGATAAACCAGGCCTAAGAAGAGTAAAAACTTGGTTGTGATCTACTATGGTCGACCATCGATTATCAGGATTATGTCTGAAGAGTATTCATCGAGAGCTTTTACAGAATAATGAGCAATCGATTATAAAAGAAGTGATTGAAAGTTTTGGACATCAACAGATTAGAAGACTGCAATTTTTGTTTTCAAATACTTAAAAAATGTTACGCTTTTTTAAAACCAATAGATCTATACCTACTGCTAACCATCTGTTAATTATTATTAATAGTATTAATAATTATATGTATAAGTACATATTATTTTAATATGCCCTGGTTTAGAAAAAAGTAATCTATATCTATCAAAACTGAAAAATGAGCCGTGACCAAAGATTTGCAGCTGTAATTGCAATTGCAAATTGTATTGTTGATAGTGTAAATAGTATAACCACAGTATAACGTTGTTGGAAAATATTGAATCAGATATAGATACAGATACAGAAGACGTAATAATAATAAGTGATTTAATGAAAAGTAAACAAACTTTGTACTCACATTGTTTGCATTCATTTTAAACTTGAATTCTGTCGGGATCAGGGTTGCCACAAGCAGTTAAAATAATGTAATGAAAAGGACAGTCAAATAGTAATGAAATGTAATGAAAGGCGGGAACTTCAAAATAGTTAATCACAAGTTTTTGTATTTGTTTTACTAGTACCAGTGAGTATATAGGTACTATTAAGAGAGATCGTGCGATAGGTTTCAGCGTACGTAGTAAAATGTAGGCGAGGGGGAAGCAACGTGAAGAGAGTGTGCATGTAAAATGCTGCCGCTGTCGGACAGTTTTGAACTGCTATGTTTGGGTTTGATGCATCACTTGTTGGATGACGAGAATCACGAGTATCACATTTCACCGATAGATGATACGCGTTTCTGAGGGGCTAAAGAGTGAGGGGAAGGAACTGTCAGTAGGCGTGTCGTTGATGAACCCTCACCAAAAAATTTTACGAAGACAAATGCATGTATCTGTCGCCGTTGAAATTTTCCATGTGCATTCAGTGTTGACTAACGAGTTAAGAATAACAGGAGAGCTATACTAACAGTAGTTTCTCGTCCAAACTGGTCATTAAATATGGTCGCTGTGTGTTATAGGGCCAGTTGTACGTATAAAACGAGTTAACCACTCGATCAAACTTAAAGTTTTCAGTAGTTTCTCGTCCAAACTGGTCACTAAATATAGTCGCTGTATGTCATAGGGCCAGTTGTATAAAATGAGTTAACCACTCGATCAACTTTCCTCCACAATTAACTTGACCGAGTGATTACCTCGTTTTATACAACTGGCTCAAAGACGCATATAGTCGTTATACAAAATTCTGGAACGTCCACAAAACCCACAGTTCAACATTGTTTATAAAACTCTTACTACATTAAGTTTAACTAAATAAGATGCGAGAAATGTCAATTGTATTCCTATGTTGTTACGTTCGCAAATTACATCTCCTAGAGCATCTTGGGCATATAATCGCATCTCTCACTCACGATTTTTAATATATTTTGTGTCTCTCTCATCAGTTTTAAGAAGTCTTGTGTTTACACTATTTCCATGACGACAGGTGCATTTTTCACACTGTACTTACAAGTGGGATGTGAAAAGTGCGTCGTTTTTGAGTCAAAAACTCTCTTTTACGCTTTTTCCCTGAAATTGTCAAGATTTGCCTTAATTTTTTTGGACAAAACGAAAAACGGGATTCTTTATTTCCCGTTACCATTATATTACAGTTTTGACATATATACATGCTGGCACTTACAGCTGAAATCAATAAAAACGGGAAATGTAATCACCAATCAGCTATTTTTATAAAAACGTACGTTTCAGTTTGAGGATCAAAGTAAATGAAAATCATAGTTTACGAATAATGTTTGTAGGAAACATTTTAAAGTGTTTCTTTTAGGAAAAAAACGTAAACTTATTATAAAAGCAAAATTATATGACATGGGGCTGTCGTCATTATTTATAAAAAGATCCAATTTATTTAGAAGAACAATGTTGATTTCCTGTCAAATTTTGCTACAAATGCTGCAGTCCCGTGTAGATTATAATGTTTACTATATGTAGAAAAAAATTTGAATTAATACAATGAATATTAATTCTGTTATATTGATTCTTTATTGAGTATGTGTTTTAGGCGTATATCGGGAAGGAAGTCGGGCCCCTTAATCTCAAAATACTATTTTACTGTCATATAAGGACCTGTGGGCGGAGCTTATTTGCGCAGCCTTATGTGGCAATAGGTTTGATTTGATTATTTCGACTTTTGTTCACCTAATTCTACAGTTTCGCAAACCGTGCATCGGCTACTTTATTTACGGCTACGGCATTTACTGGGAATGTACACCAATAATTAATTTATAATCATTTTTAATAACTAACATTTTTACGTTTGACACTAGAGGGCATAACGCATAATAGTAATCAGTAATCACCAACTGGACTAGACTCTAAAGACTCTCATAGCGACACGCCATCTATATAACAACTCAACTAACAGAGGAGTTCACGAAGAGCCATCTATCCAGCGACTCACTTTTAGGTATACGCATTTTTAACCCGTCGTGATCTCTCTTATTAGTACCTATATACTCACTGCTAGTACTCTATGTACGTATGTAAATAGTTCTTAATTTTATGCCAATATTCAAATGGAGTAGGAAATAAGTTTAGTGCTAAATAAACTATAAAAATTTTAAAAAAAATTCTGTAGGTAATTATAAAATTGCCACATTAATATTTAAAATTTATTAAAGAAAAATTAAAATGTAATTTCTTCTGTAACATCTGATTCATTCATTGTACAAATTGATTGCATTTGTGCTGCATTGGGCTTCGATAGAGATAAAAACCTACAAATATTTATAAAATATAAAATATAGTTTTACAGGATTTTTCGGTTATTTATAGGAATAAAAGAAAATCGTTTTCGCGATCCAGTGCTACTTTTTCGAGAAAAACTCAATGGTGAAGACAAAAGTTAGCTACCTCGATTCGTTCGAGAAATATCAGCTGAAATATTGTGAAAAATTATTTTTCGTGAAAATTCGTTTTCGGCCGATATTTCCCTAGTAAATCCAAGTAGCTAACTTTTGTCTTCACCTCTCGAAATAGTAGTACTGGGTAGGGATGCTCAAAACAGTTAAATGAATCGATTCAATCGATACATACACATTACCAATTTCTATTCTTGAAATTACAACTTATGTCGCAGCATCATATTTTATGGTTCCATTGCAGTGTTTACAACGAACAGATTTGCTGTTATCAGTAATAAAATGCTTCCACATTTCACTTGTTTTAGAAGGCATTGTTCTTCACTCACACTCAAATACAACAATACAAGATACCTATATACCTACTGTTCAAGTGTGCAACGCAAATTTTTACTCGTTAATGGTCAAAGAAATGTTCTGTTTTATGCCTTGTACTTTTGCAACCCGCAATTTTATCATTTTGAGTTATTGGCTGCCAGTAACTTATAGATGGCGCCGTGGTAAAAAATTGGTTGTATGTCCACACCTGTCCGATTCGATTCTTGAATCGATTCACACCATATTGAATCGATCCGATTCTTTCGATGCATCGCTTGCAAAGAATCGATTCAACTATAAATCGATTCGATTCTGAACATCCCTAGTACTGGGTTGCAAAAACGGTTTTCTTTTACTCCTATAAATAACCAAGAAACCCTGTAAAACCATCAAAAATAGTCCACCCGGTACTTACTTATCTATTGCAGAGTGTAAACGTCAAACCACAAAACCGATTGGGCCAAACTGACATAAGTAAATAGTAATTTCATGATGATCAATTTGAATGTTTCAAATTTTACCAAAACAAAACTGTGATATAACATGAATAAGCGATTTCTCGCGATATACTTAAATCGCTAAATGTATCATTAATTTAGTAATGAAATTTGCTTGTTTTAAACAATGTAGTAACGACGTAACGACAGCGACTAAATTGTAATGAAATCATTACAATTGTAACGATTGTGGCAACCCTGGTCGGGATGATTACCTAAACATAACCTCAATTACGGTTTTGTCCACTTGTACCAAGTTTAGACCGAGTACAGAAGGACGCGCTCCAAGCATTTACTCTATCTATTTCTGAACTCATAAAGATGATTATCTGGAGTGCGATTAAACTTTTTCTGAACGCTGTAAGAGTACATAGAGCGCGTTCTCTTTAGTCGGAGCGTTATTCCTGAACGCACCCTTAGTGTGCATGTGGTGTGTCATATGAGGATAAGTTACAGTTAAATGTACATATTATCAGTCATCCCTGTCATTGATTTTATTTAACGGTTAATAAAATATTTTCATTACTTAACAGAATTTACAGCGGGTTTAATAATAAGAAATTAAGTAATCAAAACTGATTTTCGCACTCTTGCTTCACATTACGCATGACGGTAAATTTTTCCCCTGTCGCGACCGAGGAACGAGGAGGGTGCGCCCGTGTCATTATTTGAACGCTTAGGGAGTTTCCTTTAATTCATTCTTGAACGCTTGAGGTTCGCCTAGGTATCACTCTTACCCCGGGGTGCGCCATTTTTGAACGCACTCCAGTAGCAGAAAAAAATATTTTTAAACCAGTTTTGCCAACCTCATGAAAATTATTGCATCGATTCCACAAAGTGTTGCCAACCTAGGAATTGCCACCCTAAATTTAGGTATACAAACTTTGTTTATTTGTATTGCTCGGAGTTACTCTAAAAGTTGTACAATGCAGTCTCTTTCGTTTATGTCGCGCCGAAAAAATTTCGAATTTGATTGAAAACTACATATGACAACCGTTAGAGTGCGTTTCGTTTGCGCGCTCATATGCTTTGAGCGCTCATAAACAGTGCTTAAACCATTCCTTTTGGCTTTGCAAACGCTCACAAAGCTCTAGCTCTAGATGACGAAGTAGCAACGTCATTATGACATCATAGTCTTCGCTCACAGTCACAACCGCTTATTCCATCGAGGTAGGGCAGAAAATACGTGAGCGCTTATGTTCCAAACGGAACGTATGAGGAGATCAGCTGATCAGATTTAAGAAAATTTAATAATTTTTTTATGTTTTCAATTTAGTGGCCAAAAAAATTCGTAGCATGACAATACATATTTACATTACATTATAGAAGGTGCTGGCACTACACAATTTCATTTTTAATACGTAATTAAAATCGAAAATTTTTGTGCAAATCGGTCAACAAGCGATCGAAAGATGTCGCTACTTAAATGTCTAGTAATTAAAATCGTATAAAAACTTATCTGAGTTTAGTTTAGATTTGGGAAATTAAAAAAAAATTACCGACGTTGTTTGGTAGCTTTCATAATTTTTAGATATTTTAAATTTCGCGCCTAAAATAATGTGGTATTCCGCGTCAAGAATAGTTAGAGGTACAAGAAGGTGGAATGAAAGAAAATAAAAGAAGGTCGATGATTTTAATCACGAGAAATAATTTCGAATTTCGCGCTGTAAAAATCGTAATGTAACAAAATTTATGTAAATTTTTTAATACCTAATTAAAACTGCACAAAAACTTGTCTAGATTTAATTCAGATTTAAGAAAATAAAAGAAAATCGACGTTTTTTAGTATGTACCTTTAATAATTTCAAATTTCGCGCCCTTATAATGTAGCACGCAACAGTAGCGCATAACAAAAAAAAATCAAATAGATGACAAAGTGAAACAGGCAGCATAATGAAAAGGAGACAAGAGAAGATCGACGATTGTAAATAAACACGAAGAAAATTTTCAAATTTCGCGCCGAAAAAGCTGTAGTGCGATAAAATCTACATAGATGGCGCTAGCGCGGCACAATCACGTTTTTTAAAATTCTTACATAAACATCCGAATTTAGTTTAGATTTGGGAAACATTTAAAAAAAAGTCGACTTTGTTTAGCAATTTTTTGAAATTTCAAATTTCGCGCCTAAAAGATATGCAACTGGACAAGAATCGTAAATTAATACAAGCACATAAGACAACAAAAGAAAAGAAAAGAAGATCGACGACTTTAATCTTCGGAAAATAATTTCAAAATTCGCGCCGAAAAATTTCTAGTGCGATAAAATTTACATAGCTGGCGCTGGTGCAACTCAATTGCATTTTTAAATGTCTAATTCAAATTGTATAAAAACTTTTCTTGATTTACTTACATTTAGAAAACCTTTTTTTTTTAATTATCGACGTTTTTCTAGTAATAAAAAACTAGTAGATTTCTCACATTCGTTACTATTCATACCATTTTCTCCACGAAACAGTTCTAATTTTAAAATTATACCCTTTTCCCCATTTATTAAATTTAGTCTGAATTTTCCCTATGAAAAGGGAAATTCCCTTCAAGTTGGCAACACTAGTGTACTAATGACGTCATAGTCTTCGCTCATAACCGCTTATTCCATCGAGGTAGGGCAGAAAATACGTGAGCGCTTATGTTCCAAACGGAACGTATGAGGAGATCAGCTGATCATAGGCCGCGTTCAGAATAGGTGATTCTTGACCACTTTGTATTTATATTCAAAGTGGTCAAGAATCACTGTTTGAGTTGGCAGTGCTGAATATTGTTTTTAAATGGTACAACCGGAGTGACACTGACAGCCGTCATTTTACAAGCGTCACATTCCAAATTCAAATTATCACGCTAATTTTTATTCACATAACCTATAACCTAAAGCGAATTTTAGCGACGAATCAGGTTATAGTGGTTATGGAACTAAATACTTTATCGACAAACACGTGACGTCATTGTTATATATTTTGAACGCGGTTTGTGGAACTATTGGATGATGGTTAAGAAGAGTGTTTTAAGTTTTAACAGTTTGAATTTAGAAGATAGGTTATGTTAGATGATATTTTGTTAATATTTTGTAACAATCTCTCTATTATAGTACTGTCATCGTCAAATACGATTTCATTTGCTACGATAATAGCCATTTCTACATTCATTTTCACTTAAATATGAAAACAACCTCAATAAATTGATTGATTGACAGTTCACAATAACATGCGATGGAATAGCCCACTTTGGCGAATATCGTTTTTAATGACGTCATAACATAAACCGCGTTAAAAATGTAGGAATAATTGTTCGTCGCTAAAATTCGCTTCTTGTCGCCGCGCCTTTCACGTTACGTCAAATCATTGAATATAAACCTACTAGGTTTATATTCAATGGTCAAATGAACCAACAAAACATAGCCTGCGTTCAGCCTGGCAGAAACCTACGTAGCGCTTCGCGTGCGCCACGTAGCGTGACGTCATATATGTGTTCAAGCCGAAGCTAAACTTCTGCTAAGGGAGAGCGATAAACCTAGCGGCCGCCATGTTTTAAATCGCCTTACGGAATAAAACCAAGAATCCGTTCAGTCAGTTCTCAATTAGCTAATACGCTACAACTTAGCGCTCTGCTACGTAGCAATAGCGAAATGTAAGCGCTATCTTTGGCGGAACGCAGCCATTTACCGGTTGCAATGTTGCAAATAGCTGAATAAAAAATGCTCTTAATGGAATTGCCAACTCATACAGTTATTCTTGACCACTTTGTACAGGGAAATCGCCCACGTGACCTCGCCGTATAGGCAACACATTGTACTCTGTTGATAACAATGCAGTGCTGTATGTTAAATCGTTCGAGAATGTAATGCTTGTGATTTGCGAATTTACATGACCATCTGGCAATACTTGGTTAAAGTGGTTAAACACAATAGAACACCTATAGTCACGAAAGTCAATGGCAAATCCATATCACCAATTTGAAACAGTAACCTCACCTTCTTTCAGTGTTGCCACTTCTAGAAAACGAATCCTAATTCGGTGGGTTGGAGAAATTTATGGTTTCCCTGTACAAGTACACTAGTGTTGCCAACTTGAAGGGAATTTCCCTTTTCGTAGGGAAAATTCAGACTAAATTTAATAAATGGGGAGAAGGGTATAATTTTAAAATTAGAACTGTTTTGTGGAGAAAATGTTACGAATAGTAACGAATGTGAGAAATCTACTAGTTTTTTATTACTAGAAGAACGTCGATAATTTAAAAAAAAAGGTTTTCTAAATGTAAGTAAACAATTTGAATTAGACATTTAAAAATGCAATTGAGTTGCACCAGCGCCATCTATGTAAATTTTATCGCACTACAAATTTTTCGGCGCGAATTTTGAAATTGTTTTCTAAGGATTAAAGTCGTCGATCTTCTTTTGTTTTCTTTTGTTGTTTTATGTGTTTGTATTAATTTACGATTCTTGTCGAGTTGCACGACGTTTTTTAGGCGCGAAATTTGAAATTTCAAAAAATTATTGAAGTTGCTAAACAAAGTCGACTTTTTTTTAAATGTTTCTCAAATCTAAACTATATTCGGATGTTTATGTAAGAATTTAAAAAGAAATGTAATTGTGCCGCGCTAGCGCCATCTATGTAGATTTTATCGCACTACAGCTTTTTCGGCGCGAAATTTGAAAATTTTCTTCGTGTTTATTTACAATCTTGTCTCCTTTTCATTATGCTCCCCGTTTCACTTTGTCATCTGTTTAATTTTTTTTTGTTATACGCTACTGCAGGGTTGCGTTCATAAAATATACCTTTGAATGCACCTTGGGCGTATAATGGTATCTCTACCTAATTTTTTTTACCTTTCTACTCTAATTTTGCGTCTCGCTTATCTGTTTCAAGAAGTCTTGTGTTTATATTATTACCATCACAACGGGCGCACTTTTTACGCCGCACTTTTAAGTAGGGTGTAGAAAATGTGTTTGTTGCTATGGAAACCACACCTGATTTAGTTTTTTATAATTCATAGATGAGAAACAAAATACATAAATTCATTTTTTCATTCATTACGAGAGAGACTGCAATATTAGCCAAGAGTAACTCTAGAGTGTCTTTTATGAACACAGCCCTGCGTGCTACATTATAAGGGCGCGAAATTTGAAATTATTAGAGGTACTAAAAAACGTCGATTTTTTTATTTTCTTAAATCTGAATTAAATCTAGACAAGTTTTTGTGCAGTTTTAATTATGTATTAAAAAATCTACATAAATTTTGTTACATTACGATTTTTACAGCGCGAAATTCGAAATTATTTCTCGTGATTAAAATCATCGACCTTCTTTTGTTTTCTTTCATTCCACCTTCTTGTACCTCTTAACTATTCTTGTCGCGGAATACCACATTATTTTAGGCGCGAAATTTAAAATATCTAAAAATTATGAAAGCTACTAAACAACGTCGGTATTTTTTTTTTAATTTCCCAAATCTAAACTAAACTCAGATAAGTTTTTATACGATTTTAATTGCGTATTAAAAATGAAATTGTGTAGTGCCAGCACCTTCTACAATGTAATGTAAATATTGTATTGTCATGCTACGAATTTTTTTGGGCACTAAATTGAAAACATTTTCTTAAATCTGCTCGAAAATTAAATTTAGATAAGTTTTTATACAATTTCAATTATGTATTAAAAAATAAAATTGTGTCGCGTGAGCGCCATCTATGTAGATTTTTTCGGCGCGAAATTTGAAATTATTCCTCCTTTTATTTTCTTTTCTAATTGTAGTAAAGTGATAAATTGTTAAGTATTTCAAGTCAGAAAAAGGAACTGCATACTTTCATATAATAGTTCGACAAGTAAAAGTTAATTAATTATTGTAAATCATAGGGTTGTTCAGTCTTGGAACCTGGAGTCGTATTATTGCACACAAGTTCATTTGATCGTAAGGTCGCTTCTTCTTTGGAATATCTGAGTCTTCGTATCCAATTAGAAGCTAAACGAGCGATATTAAATCTGGAATAAAAATACGTATCACTATCGTAATCTTGTATAAACGTTAGTTGCTTTCACTGTATTTCTATTAATTAAAAAATTTTGCACTCACGCTAGCTGGGATCTGCGATTTTTCCTGCATCGTCCTCTTTTATCTTTCGAATATCCATGAGGACATCTTTTTTGTAGAATATCGCCAAGAGTGTCGGAGCTATTGTTAAAAGTATAGCCATCATTTTCTATTGAAATTATGGCAACATTACCGCTTGCAGGCGCGGTAGTTTTTTCAGCGTTCAAATTAGAATTTTCCTCCAGGATTGCAACCGGTATTTTACCGGCGACTGGATAATAAAAATTGTTTGTAACATTTTTAAGTTCGACCTTAATCTGATCATCTGAAGCTATTACATCTGCTACACCATCTGTTGTCGATTTAATTGTAGGCGAAATTATTTTTGTTGTTCCTTCCGTGGCAGGTCCGCTGGTTGTAACAGTCGACGCGAGTGTTGTGGTAGTTGTGTTTTGTGTTGCGGATGTAATATCGAGGTATTCTTCAGGAACTTCATAATCGTATTCATAGTCCTGAAAATAAACACAATTTCTTTTTAGTTTAGTTTAGTTTGTAAGACTCAAAAGTAAGAGTCCTTTCGAAGTCAAGTTTGTCTAGAAATCAATTGGGTGTCTAGCACTCAACCTACGCGCAATGTGACTTAACACGCCGCAGTTGAAAAAGCAGGATGTTTGCACAAAAACCAAAGGATTTATGTTAACGCTTTAATTTATGTTAAAAATAAATTATCTGTTTATGTAATTTTTGGTTTTAAAATCAAAAGGTGATGTTAATCTTAAAAAAAAAAAACTGAATTACTTACTGAGTCACCTGCAATATTGTTAAGAAGTGCGATTATGTGAAAATCTTTCAAATGCAGGTGAAGGTTGTAATCTCCTGTTTGTGTCTGGTCGATCCTTTGTGGCAGAATTGTGGACGTTACCTCTCGTAGAGTGCAATAAAGCGCGATTGTAAGAGCGACGGGCACAAAAAGTTGCATTTTATTTTTAAAACAACAGTTTACCGCTAAAATACTAAAGCAATAACGACTGTAAAACCGCGGGCGCGTTACGAAGAATTGGTCAATGACTTCTGAAGATACAACGCGAACGATTTCAAAGAGAGGTCAAGGAAGAAGTAAGTGGGAGCTTCTCTGATACATATACACACATGTGATACCGCTATAAGTGGTTGAGGAATCCCTGTTATGCAATTTTTTTTTACGTTTGTAAAATATAAATGATTTGGCAAACAAAAACATTTAAAAAAAAGGCAAAGTTCTCTTGACGGCAGTGTTTTATGCGTTTAATAATTTTAATAAAGGTTCCAGTAAAGGCTGAAGCTAAAAAAATGACAATATTCAATATCTATAAAAGTTGGATAAATAAAAACCGTAAAATGTACAGTCAGGATTAGAAGTTAAGTCTCCCCAATAAAATGTCACAGTCGTCGGTTTCATAGTAGAACTTAAAAGAGACTTTTATTTAGTCTGCTTTAAGAATACGAAAACAAACGTGTTAAAGCCACTTTAAATTTAAACGTTCCTTTAGTCCTATCACAGACAGTAGATCTCTCCAGGGCTGCGTTCACAATCATAGCTCCGACAGCGTCTTGGGCGTGTAATCGCGTCTTTCTCACTCACAATTTTTAACATATTTTGCGTCGCACTCATCCGTTTCAAAACGGCTTTACATTACTTTACAGTGTTTACATTGTTTCCAAAACAACGGGCGTACTCTAAGCATCTTACTTGAAGGTTCACCAGAACCAAGCGCTCACGCAGCATTGGCTTATTTCAAAAAAATTCAAAAAATCCACCAATCACAGATGAATGCTACTTGAGCGATTGTTCGGATGAACGCGGCCAGTGAGAGTGAAAAGTGCCATCATTGTCATGGAAATAACGTAAACAAAGGACGTTTTGAAACGGATGAGCGAGACGCAAAATATGTTAAAAATCATGAACGAGAAAGACGCAATTACACGCCCAAGATGCTCTCGGAGCAATGATTGTGAACGCAACCCAGGTAGCCAATGGGCGCGTTCAGAGGCAGCTAGCGGCTACGTTGCTTACCTAACAACTGCTTCTGAACGGAACTTTGCTGCGAACGCTACAAGTTAGCTGCTGCTTGTTTGAGGAAGCGGAATAATTTTACTCTGCATAGGGTAGCACATGATGCTATCCTTTTCTATCACTCCTGTCTGTGCTCGTCACTGCAGCAAGTGTCTAAGCCATAGACAAAATAGATGTTCATCAGTTATTGCGAATTTAAAACAGTATTAAGATTTTTCCCAAGTCGTTTGGAGGCGCTGCTAAAAGTGGTGGTTGTCAAAGATTACTTACAATACCGACTGGTGATTTTGTGGTGTACAGAAATTGGACAATAGTTTTAAAAACAGGTGTTCATTTCGTTTGTTTTGTGTAAAGTTGAACTATTTCGTTGTTTTTATTATTAAACCTGGACATTTTGTAATTATTAATTAGCTTGTTCGTACAGCGGCTCCTGACTAGTCCGAAACTGTCAGAAGGTTAGCCTCTATGATCTTGTCTTTTTAGAATTTCGAGTCAGATCAACAAGCTGATACTGGTCCGTTAAGTATTACTTAACCCAATCATTAACTATGCCTCTTTAATCCATAAACATGTAATTAGTCACGTAGAACACACTATGGTGCACACAATCGAATTATTTGTACAATTAACTATGTTTGTAAATTACTTTTATACATTATTTTTATAGAAAAATATTAAATGACCGTTTCAGTTATTTATAGTTTGTTTTCAAAGTGCAAAACCTACCGAAAATTTGCCGAATCTCTAGAGATTCGGCGAGGTTCATAGGCCCGGGATTTCAGTCACAGATTAACTTAACTTTTAGTTTATTTCCTTAGCCACAATTATGAAAATAATTGTTCCTATAGGAATAAACTGAAGATTAAAGTTAAACTGTGACTGAAATACTGGGCTTAAGTGATCGAAAATCCGAGCTTAGTTACACGTTTGAATTTGAATTGCGCGCGATTCTTGAAGAAACTTTTTCCCAAGTTGTGTGAGGGCGCTTTTGCTGTTGTTTATATCAACGTTTGAGATAGACATCTATTCTTCTTTTGTCTATGGTCTAAGCCAAGGTGTAAATTGTAAATAAACCCGTGCCACATTTTTCGTGTCGTTTTTCTAATTGTGCTGTACAATTTAATGGAGAAATAAAATTTTCTGCCACGATTCCAACCAAGTTTAAATTAAACTCATCATCACTCAATATATCAAACAAAATAGCACGACATACATTCTCCATATTATATATGTTAAATTACTACAAATCTCACGCTATGGTCATAAATACATACAACCAGCACAGTAGGTATAACAAAAGCAAGGTTATGAGTGACCGTTATGACGCTAAAAAATGATAGAATGTAACAACCCGTTCAGAAAATATGAACTTGCTAACTTTAATCACTACAAATCATGCTAAGTGCTAACTGGTAGCCGCTTCGCCGTCTGAACGCGCCCAATGACATAGGAACGAAAAGACGCTTTAAAAATAGTAGTGACATCTGTTGAGTATTTAACAAAATTCAAAAACTGAACATTTGTCACAAACCATTTGCTCAATGGCTCAATGAGAAATAAGTGTAAAATGGGGCAAGGATGCGAAAATGTGACGTACGGTTATAATATGCTGTTAATTCTCCTTTTAAACTTTGCGTTACACCACTTAGTTTATATGTTATTTATATTTACAGGTTTCGGTTTTCCACTCTGCTATTGTAGCGGTAGCGCCACCACTCATTTGGTGAACCAGTTCGTAACTAACCGAGTTTAATTCCTAATTTAGAGCGTCACATATTGTATATGTTACGTTTGAATGTCCGTGGCAACAAAGATTCGTTTGCCGCGTCTCGAGTTCACTTGACAACCTTGACCTCGCGATTCTCCTCTTCGGCATTCCTTCCGCCTCACTTTCGCGCTCGATTTCATTTCTTATCGGGATTTGGTGCCGTGCTGTGGTGTTCTACCGCTTAGAAACTATCGAAGCCCTTGCTTAAAGGATTAAGAACTGATTATCTACGACTTTGCCGGATTTCCCTAGTGCACCACCGATCGAGTTTTGAGGTATTTCAATCCCATACCAAGCTTGAGAAAACTGCAAATCGCAAGTAAAAATTGTGCGAATTGTCTGACGCCATTTTGGATGCTAACGACCCTGTTCTTTCTTTTATATTCAGGCTTCTAGTTCAAGTTGTAGTTCTACTCCTAGTTCTAATATGTATCAGCATTAGTTTGACCGTGCTGTCTTGGGTTTGGCTCAAGCCCAGTCGACTCCACCGAGCGTATTTTCGCTACGCCTTTTTCTAAGCCCTCCTTGGACTCAAAAGCTGTTGAAAACGAATTAAAATGCGTAAGTATACCCAAAATAAATGAAGATGTTGAGGACAATTAATAAGCGAGTATAATAACTAGAAAACAAAACTTATGCAATGGGAGTATAAATGGTTCCCACCTTTAAGGAGGATGAGACGTAGCAGCAGAGGACCTTTTTCCTTAGCGTTTCCTTGGGCTCTTGATCGTCCCTTGGGCAAAGAGTCTTCATCCCAGCCGGCGATTAATTTTAAAAGTTAATTGAAAATTTAATAAAATAAAAGAACCGAACCCTCCAGAATCGCGACGGTTTATTGTTTACGTTCAAAAGGCAAGAAGCATAACATACCACCCTCTTTGGCTTTTTCTCTTACCCCAATGTAGGTAGGTACATAAAATTAAACTCCAAGTTTAATTTAAAAAGTCAGTTTAATTGTACTAGCAATACAAAAGCAACGCCCCAACAATATGCATTTTATTTTCCTGCGTCCATAATTCTCTTGTACTCTCTCTGATGCTCGAGCATTCGTAGGAAAACCGCGTATTTTTTATTATGGTAGTCCTGCACTTCCGCGTTGGGATGTACTACATTTCCCGTTCCGGCCATGGCGTGGACAGCATCGCTCATGTCTTTGAAATGGCCAGACGCACTCGCTCCTAAGATGGCACTACCTAGCAGTACAGAGTCTTTCTCGTTTGGGCAAAGAACAGGCAGATTTACAACATCCGCTTGAGTTTGAGTGAACAAGGAATTATTACTCAAGCCGCCGCATATCAGAATCGATTGCAAATCCGAGTATCCATGTTTTATAAGTGTTTCCAAGATGTGCCTTGTTCCATACTGGAATGTTAAATAAATCGTGTCTTAATGTAACCACTAGACTTACACATCCCTAAATTCAACATCTACAAGACATACCGGTAATTGACCGAAACCGAGATTATAACAATTCAATGAGAATCAACAGTGTCGAAAATTGAATCTCTTTTACGCGCCGCGCCTATAAGCTTTGGATGTGTTAATTCTCTATGTTCTTACTTTCAAACAATCACTTGTATATTAAATGGAACACTTACCGAAATTGCTTGTAATGCTGACAAGTATAAAACTGCCAAGTTTTTCTCGTCTGTTGCTAGAGTTAATCCAGATACCTACAAAAATATATTACTATTATTATTATTACTATAATTATACTAAACTACGTGCCACTCTAAAGTCGAATATACACTTCATAATTTAAAAACTTTAAAGCCAGATATACACTCTATATTAGTGCTGGCAATGGATAACCGATTTTGGATATTTTGGATATTCGCGGTGTACAGCATGTCGCTCATGCAAATAAAGTTGCATAACTTGAATGTGAATCTAAATGAAAACTTTTTTTATGCAACTCTATTTGCATGAGTGACATGCTGTACACCGCGAATATCCAAAATATCCAAAATCGGTTATCCATTGCCAGCACTACTCTATATGAATGAAGCAAATTGAGGCTACACTAAATGCCTCATGATACTTTCGTGGGGATTTTATTTCATAGCCTACAATCTATACGATACTATTCGTTATTTAACATGATTCTCTATATAGAATGTATTCATCTATTCTAATAACGTTTTCGATTCACTACTAGAGCACTCTCAGTAATAACAGGAGATGGAGATACTCACAGAGTACTCCGGAGCAATGAATCGAAAATGCTATAAGTACAAAAATATTTGCCTGAAAATAATGAGATTCGAAGATTCATAAATTTTTATACTTTATACAAACATACCATTCCTTTAAGCGTAGGATCGGCTAGAGGAGACCTATTTCCATGAAAATCTGGCCAAATGTGTACGTTCTTCGTCAGAAAGTCGACGGATTTTAATTTTCTTTCGTGCGCCATTTGAACCAGTAAATCACTAAGGTACTGCTGGATATGTCTGTTACAATGCAGCTTCGTTAATTAAGAAAGGAAAATGATCTGCCAGTATACGTACATGTTCTCAGTTTTCTGCCTAATACACTCATATGCAGGATGAGTGCTGATGATATGATCTAGCAGTTTGCCTGTGGCACTCTGTCCCCCTTCATTTAGCCACATGTCAGAAACCATGGCGCTGTAGTAAGGACCCCAAACGCCAGGTACAAATGTTGGCCCCTCAGAAACCGCCATGTGACACGTTGAAGTACCACATATTAAACCTGAAATCATGTTAATGTCAACGATTGAAATCTTCAAATGAGGAAATACCTATTAATCTACAGTAAGAGTCACATATTCAAGTATTTAATTATTGTACCTAATCTTGTACGAAACATTGTTGGTATGCCATCGGCAGCACAGCCGATTAAGCCCAATCCTCCAGCGTGAGCATCAATTATGGATGTACCTACTGGTGTACCAGGCAACAGACCTAAATCTGTCGCCACATCAGCAGCCAGTCCTCCCGGTATAGGAGTACCAGGTGCGAATACTTGGGTACCAATTTTTTTAAAACCATCACGTCCAAGATCTTCCAAACCAATGGCGTTAAAATAACTCTTATTCCAACCCTTAATACCATGCGAATCGATTTCGTACGTCCACTTGCACACCAGAGAACATAGAGATCTGGAACGGTATATTACAGTGTAGTAAGCGGTCGAATGTAATTTTTTTTGTAGGGCCCACTTTTAGTTGAGATCGTATAAACTATGCTTGAAAATAAAATTTAAAAAAAAGTAAAAAAAAAAAACATATGGAACGTTCATAAATGATTGAAAGACATTTGAATTTAGCGCGCAGTCGTGTTAGTAATTTTCATCTAACAACGTTGGTATTTCGGCCGGATATAAAGCGTTCGATCGTTCATCAGTACCGCACTGTTGTTTTTATTGTCATTTTCGTTGAGTGACAACATTCATTAAATTATTTACATTCAAAGTATCAAGATGTAATGTTAAAAAATAATAATAATAATAAACTTTTAGGTAAATAGTTTTACTATGACTAAATATACCTGTAACATATTTCTCGTGTGCTGTGCATAGTAAGATAAAGTACGTTATTTAGTACCAACTGTCAAAAATAAAATAAACTACTGAGCGGGAAGTTCAAATCCCTTTCAATCATTTATGAATACTCTGTATAATTTAATAGTTACGTGTTACATAATAGTCAAAGATACCCATGGAATTTCGAATTCTTGCCTTGCATTAAATAAAGATGTAAACAACATTAAATGTTCAACAACACTTTAACTTACGTAGTACATAAAACGCTATTACTTTGTGATGTATGAAGCTAACAATGACAACAGATTCACATCCATGGGCGTAGCCAGCTATGGGCAAGCCCGGGCATTTGCCCGGGGTTAATATTCGGACAGAATACAGAAGTATTAGGATATTTTTCTAAAATTTTAAAGAAATTATTTCTAAATTGGAGGAAATTTCAACTGATCCAACAACAACGAGCAATACAAAAACTAAAACATATCAACTTTTTAAATCAGCAGAAGATGCAACGTTTTTGATTCCTTTGGGTGTAATTGCAAAATACTCCTTAACGTTGGAATCCGTTGCTAATAGTTTACGAGCTTCATGTGCAGAATCATATAAATGAGTTGTTAAAGGTTTTAAAGAATAAACAATAGATTTTAAAATATACCCAAAGACCTAATTATTGAAGTACAAATTCCTCGTAAATGTAGTCGTCAAACTTTAAGAGATAATCATCCTGCAAATACTCCAGAAGAGTATTTTTAAAGAAGTATTTATATACCTTATTTGAATTTATTAATTAATTTAGTCTTCAGGAGAAATAGACCGGGATTCTTTCTCCTTGAATTGCATCCTTCAAAATTAATAAAATTGTCGGAAAAAAGTTTTTTTAACGATTATTAAAGAGATTAATGGCGTATTACAAGATAAATAAATCTTCTGAAGAAAGTCAGTTGTGGTACTCCATTTAGAAACAGAGAATAGAAGATGGAACACGACAAGTATCAGAAGATATCGATTTCGTACAACTCATCTCAGAAGAATGCTATGTTTCCTGCTATTCAAACAGCTTTGACAATCGTATTAACTTTACCAGAAACTACATGTACAAGTGAACGATCATTTGGTACTCTAAGGACCGATTTATCAATCACAAGTTAACTCCTCTAATTTTCAGTTTGTTCCCATAGCAACTACTACGAAGACAATCGTTGTTGTGGTAATTAACTGAAGGTTAACTTTAACTTAAAGCTAACTTGTGTTTGATAAGCCGGGCCTAAGAAGAGTGAAAACTTGGTTGCAATCTACTATGGTCTACCATCGATTATCAGGATTATGTCTGATGAGTATTCATCGAGAGCTTTTGCAGAATAATGAGCAATCGATTATAAAAGAAGTGACTGAAAGTTTTGGACATCAACAGCCTAGAAGACTGCAATTTTTGTTTTCAAATACATAAAAAATGTTAGGGTTTTTTAAAACCAATATATCTATACCTACTGCTAAACATCTGTTAATTATTATTAATAGTATTAATAATTATATGTATGTTTAGGTAGGTACCTATTACTTTAAATATGCCCGGGTTTAGAAAGAAGTCTGGCTACGCCCATGTTCACATCCTAAGGTATCTTTGACTTGGATTATTATAAGTGCTGGCAACGGTTAACCGATTTTGGATATTTTGGATATTCGCGGTGTACAGCATGTCGCTCATGCAAATAGAGTTGCATAACTTGAATGTGAATCTAAATGAAAACTTTTTTTTTATGTAACTCTATTTGCATGAGTGACATGCTGTACACCGCGAATATCCAAAATATCCAAAATCGGTTAACCGTTGCCAGCACTAATTATTATCGCTCTCACGGTATAATGAAAATTTTAATTTATTTTTGGTTATTTATTTTATAATACAAAGTTTATTCACATCTGCTTGCTCTTTTAATTCAATCGTCCTATATGATGAATGTGTCTTAATTTTACTAAGATTTAATTCCTTAATTTTTACCTGACATTAACCTTTGTCGCTTTCCACGTTAAGAAATCTGGTAGGTCAAAAAAGTATTCAGCTTTATCCCAACATTGGTCTCGCAGATTATTTTTTAGCCACAACAGTTTCGGAGTTTGCATTTCCAGCGAAATTTTTCCGCCGACATATTTTAAAACCTCGTGATTCAATTCGTTTATTTTGGCAGCTTCTGAGACAGCCCGGTGATCCATCCATAATATGACATTTTGTTCATTGTTACCTAGAATGTTTAAAATACTTATTTTTCTTTTATCAAAGATAATTACTATAATTACTATTACATGGAAGATTGTACAAAGTGAATAAAATAAGGTGGCTACCACAACCAGGTTATTTTTATTCGTGAATAATACGTACGAATAATTCGTACTTACAGAAACTTGTCAGTTTAAATATTTTTTTATAAATAAAAACATGATTTGCTTATTCTTACCAGTGGCGTAGCAAGAAACGAATGGGTCCGTTTGTAAGCAGAGTTAATGGATACTATATTATATTTAAGAAAGAGAAAATAACGCAGAAGTTTGTCAAGCATTAAAAAAAAATAAATGAAATAAAGCTGTACGAAAATATTATTTATATCAAATTGATTATAAATTTTGAATCAAAAAATAAAATAAAGTATCTTAGCAAACGCAAACTTTACCAGAAGTCTTGATTTGTAAGTTACAATATACAAGATCATTTAAAAATGGCGCCTAATTCCCCTCTGTACGTTGTCAAATAAATAAGGGAAACAGGGGGAAATGTTAACACAGCGAGAGATTTTAGTTTTTCTTTTATTTAAATTCATAATTTAATGGATTTCTTCTTCAATTTTGTATGGAAAAAATAATAAATGCAATAAACTTCATGTAGAAGTTCATTATTCAAGCTTTTTGTGAATTCTAAGATGTTGAAACTTTGACTTCATATATTCATGTAAGTTCTGGAGATTTTAGGCGCAATTTTTGAACTACCCTGCACAGGGTAATAATAATAATAATAAATAATAAATAATTTTAATAAAGAAAACCTACACACGTTGACAGGTGATAGTAGAGATCAAAACAAGAAAAAAAATTCGAATAAACGCTGATCCAATTCTCAATGGTTCCCACCCTTTTCCGGGAGTACGGCCCTGTAGCGGCCCTCCCGGTCGTCCGATCTCCAAACGCGCGGCGGCATCGCGTTCCTCGTCATTTTCTGTCATAGATGACGAGCAGCTCGATTCGATCCGAGCCCCCTAAGTTACCGTAAAAAAATCCGGAAGAAAAGCTTGCAAATGCGACAAATTTCAAGAAATCGCTCGCTTTATGAAAAGCCTTGGCCGATCGGTTCCACGATTGACATTTGCAAATTCGAAGAACTGCAGTGGCATTGAAAGCCGACCTCGTGTATCATGTAGAAATTGGCACACATATGGAATTCTACGTAATCTGTTATGACCTTTGCAAAAATCGTAGAAATGGCAATGACATAGCACGAAAGGCATCAGAGAGCTTCTAGCAGTTTGGTCGTGAAGACAACTAGTGCCCGTCTTGTAGAGTACATCTCCATAAGCTCGAGCTTAGTGTGTGTGTGCTAGAAGTTCATTATTCAAGCTTTTTGTGAATTCTAAGATGTTAAAGCTTTGTTGAAACTTTGACTTCATATATATTCATGTAAGTTCTGGAGATTTTAGGCGCAATTTTTTAACTACCCTGCACAGGGTGTTAATAAAGAAAACCTACACACGTTGACAGGTGATAGTAGAGATCAAAACAAGGAAAAAATTCTAATAAACCCTGATCCAATTCTCAATGGGGAGTACGGCCCTGTAGCGGCCCTCCCGGTCTTCCGATCTCCAAACGCGCGGCGGCATCGCGTTCCTCGTCATTTTCTGTCATAGATGACGTGCAGCTCGATTCGATTGGAGCCCCCTAAGTTACCGTAAAAAAATCCTGAAGAAAAGCTTGCAAATCCGACAAATTTCAAGAAATCATGACATCTCGAAAAAACGCATTTTCTCGGGATATAGGCCCCATAGGTTAGGTACCCGGGGAGATCTTCTTGCGTGCGAGAGAGTTTAAAAAAATTTCTAAGATCACGTTCTCGAGAAATTTTCGAAAATGTATAAAAATGGCGATTTTCGGGCCGTAACTAAAATCCAGGACCGGACTCGGGACCTAGCACCCGCAGGTATAAAGATATTACTCCCCCATATCTACATTCCGAGTTTGGTCCGATTCGGCCCGTAAATAAGGGCGGTGGAATTTTTTGAACGGTCAAAACCGGCTATTTTTGGAAACCACCATACAGAATCCTTTCCCCCTCGCGGACGATCGCAAAATCGACCCCGCCTTTTCTGCCATACGATGACTAAAGGCTCGTCGCGATCCGTTCACATTTAAGGGACGAAAAAATTCCCGAAGAGTGGTCTCCAAACGTGCACCCCCAAACGTTTCGTCCCCTAGCTCCGCTCCGCAATCGCCACCAAAAATCATCCGAAGGACTTGCCTAAAACACGTATTTATGGATGTCCATAAAAAAGATTCTAGGGGCTGCAATATCGAAAAAACGCGCAAAAACGGGCAAAAAGGGTGTCCTTCGGCGTGCATTCCGAAACGGGGGCGAAATCGAAAATCCATTTTCCAAGAAAGTTGGCAATCAAAATTCATAGTCGGATTATTTTTCGAAATTCCTGCAACTTAGGGCGTGGTTGCTCCTAGAGTGCACTTTTTGCTGAAGGTTCTCTTATTATATGACATTGAGAATTGGATCTCTTCTTGTTTTGGTCTCTACTATCACCTGTCAATGGTTTTTATTAACACCCTGTATAATAATTTAGAAAGGGCGACTAAAATAGGTAATTTTTTTTTGGATTCTCACGAATTCTTCTTTTGGAACTATGTACGTATTTAGTACCTAAGTCTTCAGTTTACAGAAATGACTTCTCTTATGGGCGCTACTACATTGGATTTCAATACTACCGAAGAGATTTATTTTTTCTAATAATGCTTTTCCATATATCACGCATCCCTATTTAATAAACCGAAACAGTTATAAATGCAAGAAATTGTTGAAAATGACAGTGGAAAGAAAAATGTGGTATGCTGTGAAAACAAAAACAAAAAAAAGTTTAATATACTTTCGGGGTTTTATTTCGTTTATCACAAAAGCACATTTTTGAAACATTTTTAGATATAAAAATGAATCCAAGAAAGACGTAAATTTTTTAAAATGTATCGTGCTAACAACAACAATTTAGTAATAGGAAGAGAAATTTATTTCCAACAATATTCAGAATGACGATGAAGCAGTAGTTAACTAGATCCGTAATTAAATTTCACATTTTCATTATTAAAGCAAGAAAGTATCACAAGAAATTATGTCTTTCAAAAACTCTCATTCTTGTAAATTTAAGAATGTATTGTGCTAACAACAACAATTTAGTAATAGCAAGAGGAATTTACTTCCAACAATACACAGAAAAACGCCATTCACATTGAACTATGTTTATTAAGTTAGATGGAAACATTGGACTTTATGGATCTTTTCATAAAACTTGAAGGACGTATCGAAATCGCCTTAATGATGATGGGAATGAAGAATTATTAGAAGAGTTAATTAATAATTATTTATAAAATGTATAAAATTATCATACTGCAAGAATAGCAATAATAGCTTTTAAGATACGAGTCTTCTAAAGACAAACACAATTTAATTTGATATTTTCTTGCTTTAATAATAAAAACGTGTAATTTAATTACATATCTAATCAACTATTGCTTTGTCGTTGTCTTTCTGGAAATTGTTGGAAGTAAATTTCGCTCGCTACTACTGAATTGTTATTGTTAACAGCACAATGAATTTTTTAATTTTCGTCATTCTTAGATTCATAACATTCATTTTTCTTGCATTTACAGCTGTTTCAATTTATTAAATAGGGACGTGTGATATATGGAAAACATCATAAAAAATACATCTATATAATGATATTAAAATTCAATGTGCCGCCCGTAAGAAAAAATGAAGTTGAGTATTATCAGAACGAGACGAAACGTTTTAAGTAAAATCTTATGATATCGTTACGTTTTTAGGGTTTGATTAATTTTTATTTTAAAACGAAACACGAAATAATAAACTAATTTATTTAAAGCATTAATGAAACACTAATTTATTTTAAGAACCAAGCGATCCGTTTTAAGCTCTAATGCGAACTAACTCTTCATTCCCGATCGCTTGCTATTTATAATATACATTGCTCATTTACGCGGAGCTTCTCGGAGGTGCCAGAATGTCTGTTTCATTTATTCCGCCGACAGAACTATCTGTCTGTCTCTACGGAAGCTTCCAGATTATGGCGCGTCAGCCTCTGACGCATGTAGCTTGCGTCAAGTGATATTGAATCATCACAATATCATCGTAAAGAGCTCAAAAAAGTGCCTGTAGAATATATTAATTTTGTTATGATTCCTGCAATAATAACTTCAGAAAAAAATAAGAAAGAAAATCAGGTTTTTTGGAAATATTTCAAAGACTACAAGTCGTAAAAGATTTTTCAGCACCAAAATATGCAACTTTACCCTAAATTTAACCGACTTCGTATCTCTTACCGTTTCCGAGATCTCAATGGTGAGCCTCAAATTTGTAACAGCCTGTATGTTCAACTTTCTGCCGGTCACTGTATAATATTTGCTCATTATTGCAGGATTAGCAATAGTGAAATGAAAATTTACTTAGAAAAACGTATTTTTTAGCTTTCAAATTTATGGTAATAATTTATACTCAAAAATAAAAGGTTATAAAAAACCAGAAAGTTCTAACGATAGTAAAAACAATATTTCTAGTAAAACAAATATTGGAAATATTACGTCAGTGGAAAGCTAAGCCTCAGTATTTTCTATTTCTGAAATAAAAAATGGGCCATTCCATTTAAAGAAAATGAAATACCGAGTGTTTCACAAGTACTATTCGTCTAGTACAATGCTAAAAGATATTTTTACTTTTTTCATACATTCCATAAAGTCCAAATTGCTAAGAAATATTTTGTTATATTTTCGTAAGTCTGTGTTATCTTCATAGTCAGAAACATAAGTTCGAAATTTATAAATTTTTAAGCAATTTTCGTAGTATAACTTTTTTTACGAAAATAACTGAGTGAGACCAAAATAAGTTTATGGTTGTAATCAGCTCTCCACGGAACATCTAAATACGTAAAAATATACAGGATATTCCGTTTAAAAAAATCACTCGCTATGCATCACACCCCATTATCGCAAGGTCGATTAAATTGAAGAAGAAGTTTAATTTGTAAAAGTAATATCAGGAAAGCAAATGATCTAAAGTTTGATGAATCTCACATTTTAAATCCGACGTGACCATAAAAAATAGAGCGTTTTATTTAAAAAAAAAATATTATAAAGGGCATTCAAATAAAACCGGTATCAAGTAAGCTTATGTCAAATGCAAATTTTGCAAAGTCACGTCGAGTTACGTCGTAACCATACGATTATTATAAACATAACCTATCCCATTTAATTACGATTTTCTACAAAATAGATAATTAGACGCAATTAATTAAATAAACCATTTATTTTATTACAAATGCCTCGAAAATGTAAGCAAAACTTTTGACAGTTGACGCTGTTGACAGCTCGCAGCGCGCCGCACAGTGGATGAAATGTAACAACTAGCTGGACAAAACTTTTTTTTGGACAAATTGGTTTCCTGATACTACAATTAAATAAGAAAATTATTTTTTTTTAACAATTAACAACGGTTATACTTAATTTATGTTAAAGTAGCTCATAATTACTTCATATCCTTGGATTCTTTTCACAGATTAATATGAAATTTTTCCTTTATTGGTAATGGTGCTTTATGGTGCTACATTTCAAATTTCAAACAAAAAGAACATTTTTAAATGTTCATTTCAATTTGGACGATTATACAGTGTCTTTCAAAAAGTGTGCTACAAATGGGAATTTTTTTATTATCGGTTTTTATAAAAATTTATTGACGCAGAACGCTTCTGCATCCCTTAAAGTCAAATTGGAAAATGTCAGATGAAATTTATCTTGAACGGTATACAGCGTGGACACCGAAAAATGAAGACGGCTTAAGAGTAAAGTACCCTTATTTTACAAGACAGAGCAAAATATCATAAGAATAAGTTGTTCAGAATTAAAAGTTATAGCAAAATATGAAATTACAGCCTTCTACCTCAAAAATAAAAAAATCACAGTTTATTGTGAACCACTCTTTATACATTAGGAAATACTGGTTGGATTAAAGTGTCCGCCAAAATAATATGAATAGGAAAACATTAAATTAGTTCTTATTTCTCAATTTTATTTGGTTTTTAGTGATTATTTCAATGCGTTCGGATACTTTGTGCTTTCTTGTAGCATTCTTCATTCTACATTAAAAAATTATGATGCATTTAAAGAAGTTACATTTTCAATGATTTACTGTGAAGAATACTAAAAATTATAACCTTTATCATTTAAAATAGTAAATAGTAATTCATGATGTATAATTAACTCCATTCCATTAATAATACTTTTGTAGAAATAAGATTATTTATTTGGGATCTCATGTAGTCAATTTCTTCTTCGGAATTAGATTTTGTTTCTTTTTTGAATTGAAATCGGATTGGTCTGCAATACTTTGTTGATGATGGCCGCGAATTTTTCCAAACTATTAAATTTTCGGTACTATTTTCTTTATATGCGTTGAGTTGTAGAGGCACTAATGCAGTAAGTAACATATCTGTATCAGAAATGCTATCATCTTGAAACTTTTGCTTATAAGATCTCTGGCCCGAGCTTCCATCAAAACCCCACCTGTAAATAAATTCTAATTTGTAAGAGGAAAATTTTTATACATCTATGTAATCTTTTATGTCTAGCATTAATCTGTTAGTAGTAATGTTTAATAAAGGTTGCAGTTTTATTTCAGCTGAATTTTCTGAAATGGTAACGTCTTCTTTTGGGGGATAACAATTATCTTTTTCTGTTTTTACACTATCATATGATGGCAATAAATTTACGCCTTTTTCAATAATTCTTTGTCTTAATGAATTATACTGACGTTTACTTAAGTTCAGATCTATTATTAGAGCTAATGCCTCGATAGCGGAGAATTTTGGATTTTTAACACCGGGGGAAGCCAGAATTTTTTTCATTTTGGTAGCCCTAGTTGGCGAAGTTTCTGTTGCTTGTTTTACTATTTGAGCTGCATCTCTCTTTCCACAGGATATTAAACTAAATCTAGCTGCCAAGGTCAATTCTACAGTTTTATGTGTCTCAATTAAATTTTGAAGTTTCCTCTTTCTTGTTTTCATACTACTATTTTTGAATAATTTAGTAGCTCTACCCGTGGGCTGTTTTTCCTTACTTGCAGGCAATTTTGAAATATTTAAGTTTTGCTTTAACCAATGTGAGTGTTTCTTAAGACAAATGCGACCAAGCTCTCTTGCACTCCTTCCATTTTTTATCCAATTGAGAACAAAAATTAAAAACCGCCGTAGCGGTGCATACTGCATTTCGTTTGGATGTAGCTGGCTTTCTAAGTAATTATATAGGATTTTACGGGAATTGGCCTTCAAAGGATGTATAGGACCATTTTCTTTTAGGATTTGAAATAAATCTTCTCTAGTTGTATCTGTAAAGCAAATAATAATTTTTTATTTTTATCAATAAAATTTCACATACTTAATGACCATAGAATAATGACATTGTAAAATGAACGTAAATTGTTTGATAAAATTGTCAGTCAGCTTACTGGAATATTATAAAAATCAATAAAAGCTACATCTCACAGCCGAGCTAGACTCAAAAGATTCTGGAAACCTTGACTGAAAGACTGTTGTTTTGTTCAAAAAATGTAAATTAAGTACTAGCTAATTAAATATTAGATAAAAATTTTACTTAGATGTAGGTACTTAAAAATACGGATATTTGAAATTTGTAATTTAAATAGAGATTTCCAGTAAAAATAATTATAATGTAAATATGTGTGTACAATAAGTGAACAATTCCAAAATACGACAATTTAAAGTTCTTAATCGACGTGTTCAAGCGTTTTTGCAAAAAGAAAATATTTTAAGAAAGGTTTAAGATGTCCCATACTTTTTACCCACTTTGTATATTATCTGATGGGATAATATATTATATTTATTCACTATACGTTTACGATTTTTTAGTATTAAACGTATTTAATTTTTTATGAAATGATTATTATCTCCTTTTCTCGAATAATTTGTGTTTTGATTGAAAATAGAATATTTGATGATACTGTTTTAAGAAAACATTATTCAATAAAATATCAAACAAAAGATTAAGATAAATTACCAAACTTCAATTTGCATTCCTTTTCACCGACTGCAGTCACCGACGTCTGCATAGACGTTAATATTTATCTATACATATTCATCTTAATAACAGATATTGTTTTTTGGAGGGCCATAATTTCAAAAATGGCGAAAAAAATGGGATAACAAAAAATCAAAACTTCAGTATGTCCCGAATAAATGAAAAAAGTTTCACGAATACCATTTTTGACCATTTTTTTCAAGATAGATTCAAACAAAATCAGAAATCTGACGTTTAAAATTCAGAAAGAAAAAATTAATTTTTAGCAATTGAAATAAAATATTATTAATTAATTATTTGCGTAAAAACTTACCTGAATCCATAGTTAGATAATAGGTACACTTATTTCTAAATTACAATTACAAAATTAATTGAAAACGCTTATTTAATAAAATGTCATAAGATTAGTTGTGTTTTGATATTTTTGCTTTTGACAAGTTAACTATGTTGTTTTCATGGTTCACTTCGAGTGAATTATGTAATTGGATATACTATGTATTTATCTTCATCGATATGAACCACAAAAAAATGTTTGTGTTAAAGTGCTTTTTACACTTTTGTCCAGCTAATTCCGAAATTTCACCCACTGTGCGCCGTCATAAAAGAAAAGCAAGTTTAGAGCCTTAAAAATAAATAAATTGGTACGTTCGTAAAGACGAAACATCATACAATGGCTGCGTTCGTGAACTATACCCCCTTGTGCATCTAAGGCGTGCGTCGCATCTTTCTCACTCACGATTTTTAACTTATTTTGCATCTCGCTCATCTGTTTCAAGATCTTGCTTTCTATGACAACGGGCGCACTTTTCATACTCAACTCAAAGAGTAGATAACTTATACAAGAGGGGACACTTGAACAAGGAAGTGCGAATTAGGAAAGAGAAAAGATTTACGCCAACTTTCGTGTATAATAAATGGAGGCACAGCGACAATCTGCAGATAATCTGATTAGTGAAAACTGTACGCCACGCCTTGCGCTAGCCGACGCCATTGTGTGATTAGTTTCTCGCGTATTTCGCCACGCCAATTGAAAGGGACAACTAGTTGAGAAGTCAGCGAAACTACTCAGCAAAGATCACACGTGCCGACACGGAGCGTCTTCCCTTGAATAATACCTAAATACTCTTTGCCGAACTTAAAAGTACAATAATAATAAAAATAATATAAACAAAAGACTTTTTGAAATAGACGAGCGTAGTGCAAAATAAAACAAGTTAAAAATTGTGTTTAATTATTGAAGTAACTCTACCTACCTGTAGGACTTACAGATAAAGGCAATCCTGATTTATCAAGTGCTACTAAAGAACACGTTGCATCGAATCCAAACCCTCGCACCTTTTCTTTTTCAACATCACGTATAACATTCTATAAAACAGGATTCTTTCAAAACGGCAAATTTAAATTTATTATAATTACCTTGATGCAATGCACGCACGCGTCCCATATGTCGTCCGACGACTGTTCGTAATAATCATTTAACGGACTAAAGGTTTGTATGGCTTTCTCGGACGTGAACAGAACTTTCCCGATTGAAGAAACCAAAGCAGCACGAACACTGCCAGTACCAACATCGACTCCTATGAAATAAATTTCATCGCTCATCGCCATTCTCACGCGTCACACAAATTAGTAGCACTCAAGTATAACTTGTTCGAGTTGTACGGGAACTGTTTACAAAACACAAAAACTTATGAGCGTAATTAATTTGACCTCCCACCTAAGATAACTTTTAAGATAAAATTTAATCTTAAAAGTAGGTACACGTTTAAATGTAATACCGCAACCAAACAACGTTTGTAAAATATCCTCGAGGGCAACACACAGGTTCGTAAGTCGCATCCAGGCACCGTATACAGGGTGTTACTAAAATTGAGCCATTGAAACCACAAGTAAAATTACGTGTGGGGCAGTGTAACACTATAAACACTCTGTGCATACACAAAATTAAATAACAATTTTGATTTAAGAAAGTCAATGTAATCATAAAGTGAATTACATATTATTAAGTAATGACTAAAACACAAGATATTTTTTTTTAATCAAATATTATAACTATCGTTTGGTGTCTTGTTAATCGTGTCCGTTCATAATTTTCTTGTATTCTCTTTGGTGCTCGAGCATTCGTAGAAAGACCGTATACTTTTTATTGTGGTAGTCCTGTACTTCTGCGTTGGGATGAACCACATTTCCCGTTCCGGCCATGGCGTGAATGGCATCGGTCATGTCTTTGAAATGACCGGACGCACATGCTCCTGAGATGGCACTACCAAGTAGTACGAATTCTTTCTCGTTTGGACAAACAACAGGCAGATTTACGACGTCAGCTTGAGTCTGAGTGAACAAGGAATTGTTACTCAAGTCGCCACATATCAGAATTGTTTTTATGTCCGTGTGTCCATGTTTTATAAGCGATTCCAAAATGTATCTTGTTCCGTACTAAAAGGGGGAACAAATGAAATTTTGTTGGTGATACATAAGGTCTGTTCCTACATCGCTTTCTGACGGTTTAGAAACCTCAAAAGTATGCACTGGTAAAACTTAAAGATAAAGTTGTCAAAACCGATCAATATTTCGGCGAGGAACTGATTCTGACGGTTTCGAAACGGTCAGGGGGTGATGTAGGAACAGACCTATAAGAAGATATTTTCAAATTTTTAAGAAATAAGGAATGTAAAAATCGACTTGCTCGTCTGTTTTCTCCGAATAATTCTAAAAGCCATGCAAATAAGCGCATTTTAATTTCAATGGCAAAGTTCCTAATACCTAAATTAAACTAGATTTCAATTCTGCTGTGCTTCAATATCAACTCACAAGTTAAGTATTAAATAAAATTTACCTACCGATAATGCTTGTACTGCCGATAAATATAACACCGCCAAGTTTTTCTCGTCCGTTGCCAAAGTTAATCCCGATATCTGCAAAATGTATTTTTAACAATAATAAATCAAGCACAATTCGTACAGTAGTAAAAAGAAACGTTAATAGAGAATCTAAAGATTTAAAAATATTTACAATATACAGGCTGTCCCATAAATAAAGGCCCATCGGCAGCAGTGGATAGGTGACCGTATAAAAAACTTTTTTTTTCTCTGACAAAATTACGAAGAGGACGTCGCGTCGTTTGAGAGATATGCTAAAGTATAATACTAAGTACGAACCTGTCTTCTCTGAACTGCGCAAATTTTGTCGCCGATTACGAGCCAACGGAGGACATTTCGAACACACTTGCTGCAAACGTCGCACCATTGACCTACCTAAACGATCGGAGTCCAATGACCACAGCAATACATGTTATCATGTTGAGCAGGTCAGTTTTATTATCAGAAATACGTAAGCTTTGAATCCTATCTGCGTGCCAATGACGCATAGTATTTATAAGCAAACAAGACCGTAATTTCTCCGAAAATGCTGTCAAACGTCTTAAAATAATTTGGACCCAGTTTTGTTTATTTCATGAGAATTTAAATTTTTTTTTTAAATCTTGATTTTCAAAAATAAAAATCGCTTGAATAAAGTCAGTGGTTTTAAACATAATTTTGATTTAAATTAGCTGAACTCCGATTTAAACCATTTAATAGGCCCCTAGCAAGCTACCTGGTGGCGCCGCCTGGTGGTGGTTGCGACAAAGATTGTAATATCATTTCGAAGAAGATTTGAATGTGTTTGCTAGTATTTTCTCGATTTGTTTTAAATTATGGAAGGTAAAGATCACAAAAGATCGTCCTCGTAACTGTGCTCGTAACTCCAGTGACAGTACTGACAGTCAACCATAGATAAAGGAAGTCAACGTCAACTGACAGCAGTGTTGCCAACCCTGATACGACCGTTTTCCTATATATCTTCCTATATAGTCTTGCCACATTGGCCGCTAGTGGCGCTCGTGACGCCGCTTGTTTAAGGTTACTGTATCAAGAAGATAGCGCCAACTTTCTGTCTCTTTTAATTTGGGGTTAATCAAATTCATTCAAAAACTCCTTAGCAACAGCAACTTGTTATGTATCTATCCTTTTTCTTCTTTCTTCTTCTTCGTTTCATCGCTTCCTTCTTAATTTGGGGACGAAGCCGCGGAAATGAATGGCGGTACCTTCTAAATACAGTAACCTTAAGTTTGCTACCCTACCCGCTAGTTACCCGCCTATAAATCTACCGAAATTCAGAGACATCTACCGAAATTGTTTACAACTACCGAAATGTACGCTTGTCGCTTGGTCGGTTGGCAGCACTCTTGCCGATTGCCGCCCACAGTCCCACATATGATTTTATTAACTATTTCTCTATACTATATCTTTATCTTGTGTTATTACATGAGGTTAAAAAGAGATACAAATACACTGAGTGCAACCGGTGCATGTAAATCGAAAACGCTAATGATTTTGACCTAAAAAATCTGTCGTCCAAGTGTGTAAGGTAAGTTATTGTTATTAGGTATTTGAATAAAATAAATCTATTTTCATTTTCTGTTTTGGGAGTGCGGGTAATTAAGTGAGTAATTCATTACTCCATGGGCGCGTTCACAATAAACGTCGGGCGTGCAACTTTTTACCCTTGTCGTTCATAATAACCTCAAGGTAGAAAGTTGTTCCGTTCATAATAAACGCACCATTTCGTCCGGTAAACAAATTTTTATCTATAATACTAATACAATATTAATACTATACATATAATACTAACAATGTAATCCATAGTTCTGGTTTTAGGACGCTTTTAGTATTTCAATCTTCACTATTTCACCGTTTTGACAACTCGTTTCAAAGCGTTCCTAATAGCCTGTTGTACGGGCAATCGACGCAATCGTCCTGCCAAGGTAAACACACTTTGTCGGGCGTTTATTCTGAACGCACCCCATGTGGGTAAGAGCGGGTTTTTTTAAATTTGAAAAGGGCAATCGGCTTAGAGTGAATTGGCAACACTGGACGCGATGCGACGTAACAGACGTTGAAACGATCAGGGTTGCCAATGTCGGGAATTTTTCCCGAAAGGCGGGTAAAAATTTTAAGGGAGTAAAATCGGGATTTTTCTCTTTTACCATTTTATTTAACTTTTTCCAGACTTGTCTCAACTTTTTTCATTTGCTGCAATTTACAACTTATCAGAAAGTATCATTCGCGTAGTTTTCAAGAAGTGGAACTACCTTTTATATCTAAATGCTTAACAGGTTGGCACCTATTGAAATTGTATTGCTCATGCGCATTACACAGCATCATTCTATCATTCAGTACATTTGACGGTAAACGTCGCTTTCGCTTTCGACAATTCCGGCGCAATAGAAAATCGCAATAAGCTGCATACGGATACAATTTCTGCATTACTATTTACCAAAGAGTGAGTGCACGAAGCAGGAGGTATAATAAAATTTGAACCAAATAAAACCATGTTAAATGTTAACATTTGGAAAAAATAAATGTTGTGAATTGTATTTTGTTTTATTTTGAATTGTTAGCCAAGAAAAAACTATTCGGGAAATTTAAAGTTCGACTGCGGGTAAAAGCGGGAATTTTAAACATTGGAGTAGGGAATTGACTGTTTAGAGATTGGCAACCCTGGAAACGATCAAAACGATACTATACTGCTCCTCACTCATTTCATGGTGCATTTAATTTTTTATTATATGTATTATGTTGTTAATTTAAAAAAGGGTAAGAAAGTACAGACAAAGAGGATTTGGGCCCCTATAATTCGGTCCCCCCCCCCGCATTGTAGTTCCGCCGCTGGAGAAATTGCCAAAACAACAGCACAAAATTGAAACTAACATAACCTAAAAATTTAAGTCCCATTTACAAGACAGGAACCAAAGGAAGTCAGGTTTCAACGGTAAAAGTTACTTAATCGTTAGTTACTCGTTACAAAAGTGAATTTACTTTATGTACGAAATACCCTTTTGGTAAAACTGCACATTAGGTTCCTAAATTTCAATGTCGTTTTGCGCATGTGCAGAAGTGCCCGATACACGTGTAATGTTGCCATATCTAATGTGTTTCACTTTAAGCTATACATAATTTTAAATAAAATAAACAACATAAAGCAATTGATAAAATTTATTATTTATTATTTAGTTATACTGGATATTGTTGTTTAATACAAAATAAAAAATTAGGTAATGGATTTTCCTTGAACTTTTCCCTCCACAAGAACTCATTCAAGTAGGAGGAAAACAGCTCACGGGACGTTCCAAATTGTGCTTTAAGTTTCCTTTTTGCACGCATCCACAAATTTTCAATATTTTGTGTGTGAATTCGTGGGTCGTTAGGATCTATGAAGTGTTCCTCATGAATTACAACTTGGTGTTCGTAGATCCCATCATCCAGTTCTTCAATACCCCGATATGCCCTCCAGACGTCTGACATAATTATTGTACCAGGCAAGATGTAAAATACTCTAATAAACTTTATACTACAAAGGAATAAATAATACACACAGTAATAAACCTATGTTGTTTCTTTTATTTAAAATTATGTACGTTATATACAGTTTAAAATGAAACACATTAGATATGGCAACATCGCACGCGTATCTGGAACTTCTGCACATGCGCAAAACGACATTGAAATTTAGGAACCTAAAGTGCAGTTTTACAACCCTTTTTAGTCACTAAGCTAGAAAATGATGGTAACTCTACTTACTAATCCAAAATCCGTAGCTTTAAAATATTAATGTTGGCAATACTGGTTCGGAATAGCTTTTAATAGGTTATGTTCTACATTGTTTAAAAATGGTAAGACATAAGAATAGGTAATACTTTTAATATTCACAAAAAATACAGTCACACATCTTTAAACATTCTGCTGCAGATATATTGTGTTTACTATAAACCAACGCGATGGAAATCCAAAAGATGAACTCGTTCTGAATGCGGCATCAATCTACAACGCAGTTATAGCGAAAGTGCAGCAGTTGTACGGTGATTTTGGTGTGGCTGCCATCAGAGCTGGATTTACAACAAAATACTGTAACGAAAAGACGAGAGTAGCAATCATTCGTGTGAGGCACGGTCCTGATAAATTGGTGGCTAGTGCGTTGCCGTGTGTGACCAATGTTGAAAATAAAGTCGTGCAGTTGAACATTCTGTACACGGGTGCCACCATAAGACATTGCTTTAAGTTTTTGTTGAAATATCAGGAAGAGAAATTCAATGAATACTGTGCGAACTTAAACCACGAAGAACGGTTGAAGTTAAAAGAAGCGATTATGAATTTAGATGCAGTGATGGAAATTGTTTAAAACTATAATAGTGTTATTACCTATAATTATTAAAATGTATTTGAAAAATAAAATAAATTTGACAACATATTTTTATTTATTCAGGATATTTAGGTACCTTCATTATAAAACATATTTAATTTTTATAAATATTGAAGAATTTTACATTATATGAATAATTTATTTTAAATATATTATCAAAGTGACCTACTTCTTTTGGTTCAAAAAATTTTTCATAACTTTCTTCCCTGGTATCAGACCTTGCGTTAAGCCAGGTCGTTTTCTTTTATTGAACGTTTGTTTCTCTTGTATAATTTCACCGCTTAGCTCTTGATAGGTTGGTTGTGATAGCTGCGCTTGATTTTGACAGAGCAGAGTCTCTTGGATATGGTTTTCACTATCCAATTGTTCTTTGGTTTTTTGCAAGTCGGAATCGTGGGCGTATTTGCAATTGTGTCCGAAACGACATCTACCCTTGCGATAATTCCAGCATATCTTTCTCCCGTTTAAGAAATCGCTGTTGCCGTTTGTGTTTACCATTTTAACATGTTTCTCGAGAATTGCCTTCTTAATGTTTTCGGCTTCGATGAAAGGGTTTGTGAATACTGACGTGGTAAGCGCATTTTCTGTTCTGCTTGAACTTATAAAACAGGGTGCTGGTAACTTATTTGCTGTTAAATCCTCTGTATTTCTGAAAGGAATGTCAAGGAGATTCTTGTCTATGAAATTTCATATCGCAACAGGTATTTACTCTTAACAATAGAAATAAAAATTGAATCTCAAAAATAACAATAGAATTACCTTATATCTTTAGCCTTTAAATCACTTTCTGATTCTGAACTATCCTCAGAGGAAGAGACTTCATAATCTGGTACGAGAGACATGTCATACTTATTTCTAGTATATTTGTTTATTTATTTACAATTCAGCAGAGAATGAGGTTAATTTTAACTATTGAAACGGAAACCCAGTTTGGGCGGAATAATCTTTAAAAAAGGGCGGGAATCATTGGAAAATTCTATAGCGGGGCTGTGTTCGACAACTACACCCTCGAGTGCAAGTTGGGCGTCTAACCCATCTCTTTCACGCACGATTTCTAACTTATTTTCCATCTCGCTTAAAAGTGGGTTGTTAAAAATGCGTCCGTTGTCATGATAATAGTGTAAACACAAGACGTCTGGAACTAGTTGAGCGAGATGCAAAATGGGTTTGAAATAGTGCGTGAGAAAGATGCGATACACGCCCAACTTGCACACTAGGGTGTAGATTTCGAACACAGCCCAGATGTTCGATAGCTCTGCTCTGCACTTTTCTACACTTTTTGCACCAACCGCTCATGAGAGAGTGAGATGTATATAATATAATGTAAGTAGGAGTGAGAAAAATAGAGTAAAGGTGTTGAAAGTGTAGAAAGTGCAGAGCTATCGAACAGCCCTTTTATTACATTTGATGCAATACATGCGTGTAGTGAAGCCCTTTTTACACTTAAGTGGTTGAGAGCCGCAGGCGCAAACTCGACATTCGTGTCAAAATAGTATACTGGGGCCCAATTTTTGAAATCATTCGACATCATGTCGTATGTGACATGACGTCAAAATGACGCAATTCCCTAACGATTTGTATAGTTTTGTACGAGAGTCTACGTCATTTTGACGTCATGTCGTATTCTATCATGGCCACTTTTCAGAATTAACCGGTTACTCCGCCGGTAGACATTTTAAAATTCTAAAATCCACTATAAAGCTATAACATGTTATTATAGCTATAATAAGTATATAATAATAATACAGTTATAGTAAGTTAATAACTTATTATAGCTATAATAACATGTTATAGCTTTACAGTGGATTTTAGAATTTTAAAATGTCTACCGGTGGAGTAACCGGTCAATTCTGAAAAGTGCCCCATGTCGTATGCGACATGACGTAAAAATGACATTTGTCGAATGATTTCAAGAATTAGGCCTCTAGTATTAAAAAACAAGTTTCATAAGATGATTTTAGCTTAAAAGTCTTATGAAACGTGTATTTTATGCTATTCTTTCTATTTTGGTTGCTTAAATGTAAAAAATAATCTGCGTTATTTTGTAATTTAAATATAGGAAAATTCTGTTTGAAAATGTGTCGGTTGGTGACATTGGGCACGTTCAGCCGGTGTCAGCAGTTGCGAAGTTGAGTCAGAAGGATACGCTGAGTGTGCGCTGTATCTCAACTGTTGTGAAATTATCTGAGCGTAAATAAGTTCCCTTTGTTTTGGCTGCGGATATAATTCCAGGTTATGTTTTTATTTGTAAATTGTGAACTAATCAAACTGTATAGTTTGCTTCGTTCGATTTTGTATTAACTGTTCAATTTCTTCAAATAAAACATTAAAATTAAAGTCATCATCCAGAAATTCGCACAAAATAAAATTTTGATGAAAATTGTCGACCATGTTTTTAAGGTTAAATCGTTGCATCTCAGCAGATCGTTCAGCCGAATCGGTAACGCTAACATACAGCACTGTCAACATGTTGAGTGGTGCAAGTCAGCTGTATGCTGCTGAGACCAGCTGAACGTGTCCATTTAAAACGCTGAATTCTGTTAGACATAAAAAATGACGTCGCTACAACGCTGCGGTTACCTGAACGCGTCCATTATCAAACAAAAGTAAAATTGGAAGTTATTTTTGTAATTTGAAATGTCAACAAAATGTCGCTGTATAATATACTGCCGCCCAATGATTTAGTATAGTCAGATATTAGATATGCCATACTATAGTGATTTGTTAAACCCAAGATAACCTATAAAAGGCAATGTTTTTGTTTGTGGTTTTTGTTTTCATATCCCACAGCGCGCGCCAGTGGCTGTTCATTCTTAAAGGAGGAAAATCATTGTGTACCATAAGGATATTATGTAGATTGTAGACCAATGTCACATACGAATTTTCAGTTTCGTAATGAGAATTATAAACTGTACATTTACCGCAAAGTTTTTACAAATTCCACACTTTTTTTTTTTCAAACCTTTAAATGAATATGTGACGCCCATGGTTTGCTTATAAACAGAATTACAACTCCTTCCACAACGCAAGTAAAAATGGACCAATTGTTGATTTCCTTTTGACACCGGTGCTCACGTTTACCTCTTCCTTCCCCCTCAAGCACCTACTTTTTGGCTGGTGCAAGAAACCCTAATCGCCCTAATGTCAAATTTGCGCGGTGAAATTAAAAATTATGACTACATGTCAAACGGCAGAAAATAGATTAAGATTCTATAAGATTGGCCTACTGCAAAGTGGTAATTTTTGTTGAATATAATTGCATTCTCCCACTTCCGTAGTTTCCCTCCTGTTAATTCTCTACTTGTTGGCTTGTTGCCAATGTGCGGGCAATTACCCGAATTACGGGTAATTTAAGCAACCCTGCGGGTAAAAAGAATACGTGGGTAAAAATGGGTATTTTCAAGGAAGAAAAAAAACATTAATTTTTAAATTTTTGATTGATCACTTGTTAGTGATGTTTCAGCTTTACTATTGGCAACAAAGAAACCACTAAAGCCGAAAGTCGACAAAAACTAAAGTAACTAACTAACAGCCAAATCCACATTGTCGATCAGTGCTGCCAATTCTACCGATAATTCGGTAGATCTACCGATTATGAACTCAACTTTTTTTAATTTTTATTTTTTTGTAATTTTATAAATTTTCTTTATTTCTAGATCGTCTTTTGTTTTACTTTACGTCAAGAACTGCACAAATTTCAATTTAATTTAAATTTAATTTAATTCAATTTAATTTTAGAAAGTTTTGTTTATTTAATGAGATTTTTTTAATTTTCGTTATTTTTTCGTAATTTTATAAATTTTCTTTGTTTCTCGATCGTCTTTTGTTTTATTTTACGTCAAAAATTGCACAAACGTAAAATTTTAATTTTAGAAAGTTTTGCTTATTGAGATTCTTTTAATTTTTATAATTTCTTGTAATTTTATTTAACGAGTTTTTTTATCTTTGTATTTTTTTCTAATTTTATTCAATGAGATTTTTTTAATTTTATAAATTCGTCGATCGTCTTTTGTTTTATTTTACGCCAAAAATTGCCTAAAGTTCAAATCTTCATTTTAGAAAGTTTTGTTTCTTTAATGAGAATTTTTTAATTTTTATAATTTTTTGTAATTTTTGTAATTTTTTGTAATTTTATAGAAAGTAGAAAGTATTGTTTATTTAATGAGAATTTTTTAATTTTTATTTTTTTGTCATTTTATTTAATAAGATTTTTATTTTTATTATTTTTTTCTAATTTTATTCAATGAAATTTTTCTCATTTTTATTTTTAAAATTTTATAATAATAATTTTATAAATTTTCTTTATTTCCTGATCGTCTTTTGTTTTATTTTACGTCAAAAATTGCACAAACGTAAAATTTTAATTTTAGAAAGTTTTGCTTATTGAGATTCTTTTAATTTTTATAATTTTTTGTAATTTTATTTAACGAGTTTTTTTATCTTTGTATTTTTTTCTAATTTTATTCAATGAGATTTTTTTAATTTTATAAATTCGTCGATCGTCTTTTGTTTTATTTTACGCCAAAAATTGCCTAAAGTTCAAATCTTCATTTTAGAAAGTTTTGTTTATTTAATGAGAATTTTTAAATTTTTATAATTTTTTGTAATTTTTGTAATTTTTTGTAATTTTATAGAAAGTAGAAAGTATTGTTTATTTAATGAGAATTTTTTAATTTTTATTTTTTTGTCATTTTATTTAATAAGATTTTTATTTTTATTATTTTTTTCTAATTTTATTCAATGAATTTTTTTTCATTTTTTTTTTTAAATTTTATAATAATTTTATAAATTTTCTTTATTTCCCGATCGTCTTTTGTTTTATTTTACGTCAAAAAATGCACAAATGCAAAATCTTAATTTTAGAAAGTTTTGTTTATTTACTAAGAATTTTTTAATTTTTTGTAATTTTATTTAACGAGTTTTTTTATCTTTGTATTTTTTTCTAATTTTATTCAATGAGATTTTTTTAATTTTATAAATTCGTCGATCGTCTTTTGTTTTATTTTACGCCAAAAATTGCCTAAAGTTCAAATCTTCATTTTAGAAAGTTTTGTTTATTTAATGAGAATTTTTTAATTTTTATAATTTTTTGTAATTTTTGTAATTTTTTGTAATTTTATAGAAAGTAGAAAGTATTGTTTATTTAATGAGAATTTTTTAATTTTTATTTTTTTGTCATTTTATTTAATAAGATTTCTTTTATTTTTATTATTTTTTTCTGATTTTATTCAATGAATTTTTTTTCATTTTTATTTTTAAAATTTTATAATAATAATTTTATAAATTTTCTTTATTTCTCGATCGTCTTTTGTTTTATTTTACGTCAAAAAATGCACAAATGCCAAATCTTAATTTTAGAAAGTTTTGTTTATTTACTAAGAATTTTTTAGTTTTTATAATTTTTTGTAATTTTATTTAACGAGTTTTTTTATCTTTGTATTTTTTTTCTAATTTTATTCAATGAGATTTTTTTAATTTTATAAATTCGTCGATCGTCTTTTGTTTTATTTTACGCCAAAAGTTGCCTAAAGTTCAAATCTTCATTTTAGAAAGTTTTGTTTATTTAATGAGAATTTTTAAATTTTTTGTAATTTTTGTAATTTTTTGTAATTTTATAGAAAGTAGAAAGTATTGTTTATTTAATGAGAATTTTTTAATTTTTATTTTTTTGTCATTTTATTTAAAAAGATTTCTTTTATTTTTATTATTTTTTTCTAATTTTATTCAATGAAATTTTTTTCATTTTTATTTTTAAAATTTTATAATAATAATAATTTTATAAATTTTCTTTATTTCTCGATCGTCTTTTGTTTTATTTTACGTCAAAAAATGCACAAATGCCAAATCTTAATTTTAGAAAGTTTTGTTTATTTACTAAGAATTTTTTAATTTTTATAATTTTTTGTAATTTTATTTAACGAGTTTTTTTTATCTTTGTATTTTTTTTCTAATTTTATTCAATGAGATTTTTTTAATTTTATAAATTCGTCGATCGTCTTTTGTTTTATTTTACGCCAAAAGTTGCCTAAAGTTCAAATCTTCATTTTAGAAAGTTTTGTTTATTTAATGAGAATTTTTTAATTTTTATAATTTTTTGTAATTTTTGTAATTTTTTGTAATTTTATAGAAAGTAGAAAGTATTGTTTATTTAATGAGAATTTTTTAATTTTTATTTTTTTGTCATTTTATTTAAGAAGATTTCTTTTATTTTTATTTTTTTCTAATTTTATTCAATGAATTTTTTTTCATTTTTATTTTTTAAATTTTATAACATTAATAATTTTATAAATTTTCTTTATTTCTCGATCGCCTTTTGTTTTTTATTTTACGTCAAAAATTGCACAATAACTGTCAAATGTCTTAATTTTAAAAATTTTGACCCAGTTTTGTTTATTTCATGACAATTATTTTAATTTTTTTAAAATGATTTTCAAAAATAAAAATCGCCTGAATAAAATCAGTGATTTTAAAGCTGCGTTCGTTTATTCAACTCCATTCACACTCTATTTACTCTTTTCGCACTCTAAAGCGTGAGAGGGAATAAGTTTTAATACAAGTAAGAGTGAGACAAAAATGCAAAAGGAGTAAATAGAGTGAACGGAGTTGAATAAACAAACGCAGCTTAAATATGATTTTAATCAAGTGATTTAAATTAGTTCAACCGAAATTCAGGAATGTCTATCGGAATTTTTCACAAGTATCTTCCGAAATGCTTCGCTTGCTCGGTTGGCAGCACTGTTGCCGTCCACAGTCGTATATGCAGTCCCACATAAGATGATTTAAACCTGAAAATCTGTCGTGTACCGTCCATGTGTGTAAGGTACAATAATATTAGGTATTTAAATAAAATAAATTTTTTATCATTTCATTCATTCATTTCAATTTCATTACTCAATGTGGGCATTGAAGTTACATTTACTTCAATGAATGTGGGCAGATGTGGGTAAGAGCGGTTTTTTTTTAAATTTGAAAAGGGTAATCGGCTTAGAGTGGATTGGCACCACTGCTTGTTGCACTATCGACTTATCAAGTCGATATTCTTATCAAACGCGTTCAAGACTGTTAATAAAAGTGAACAAACTGATTGAAAGGAGCTCTTATTTAAACGTTCAGTCTGATTTAAGATAGCTTCCTGTATAACATTTTCAAGCCCAGTTTCATTCAATTCATACGTCTCACCTACGGAACTATAGAGGGCGCTGACATATGAAAATGTCTCTATTTCATTAATATGCAAGAAAGCAGGATAGTGTATAAACAGCTGTGGTGGTGGATGATTGTACTGACAACGGTTTAACCTAATAGAGTCGTGTAAAACTTTGACAGCAAGTGCGTTTAGATTTTAATGCCTAAGGTAAAGAGTTTATTGGCGATGTTGTAAATTTAGTCGAGGAAGCTTATACCTGTGTATAATGTGAGTATATTTACTGGCTCTTCTGTTTAAGGTTATTTACGATAACTGTCAAATTTATTAAAAAGCCTCAGTTTTATTTTTATTACGACTGCCTGAGCAATTTTCTTCGAAGTAACTATTAAACTTGATATAATTTATGCCTACTTAATGTACTTCCTGTGAACAATAATTTGTGCTTCTTGTTCGTGTTGTTTTTAAATTCAAATGCTATTTTTTTAAGTTTGAAGTAATAGGAGACGAATTGAAAATTTAAATTTAAAAAATAATCAAATTAATTATAAGAGCTTTGATAATCTATCAATATTTCATAAGAAAATCGTAATTAATTATTTAAGTATGAAGATGCTATTTTTTTTTTCGTTTAAGATAACGGTCTTTATTAATTAAATACAGGTAGGTTACTTAAATTTCCTTTAATACGAAAGTAAACAGAGCAGGTTTGCCTGTTAACATTTTTAAGTAAATGGATGGAGTGCTAATAATTGATTTAGAATTTATTAGCAGGTACAGTAGCGGACAATAAAATCCGGGCACTTCATTTTTAATACCTAATAAGTTCTCTATTTTATTAAGGATTAAGTGCTCGGATTTTATTCTATGCTACTGTACAGTAGCAGACAAGAATGTCATATCATAGCAAATTAGGCATATTAAGACAACTTATGTCGATTTCGATTCATTGCTCTAGAGCATGCTCAGAGTATCTTCCCCTTCTGCTAACGCATGAGGTTAAAAAAAGATGAGAATATTCTGGAAGCGTTTTGAAGCAGTGAATCGAAAACGCTATTGGCTAATCTATGCCTGACTCATGAATCAAAAGATTCAGCAAGTTTCTATCCATGGTTGACCATGAATAAAAAAAAAATACCACGCGATCTAAGATAAAATGATTCAGCAAGTTTCTATCCATGGTTGACCATGAATAAAAAAAATACCACGCGATCTAAGATAAAATGATTCGGAGTAGGTCATGAACATTGAAAAAAATTTGGTAACACTGTCTATCGAATTTAATAGCTGGGGTGCGTTCGAAAATACACGGAGTAAGTAAGTACCAACAGAACGCTCCAAGCGTTCGAAAAGTATTTCGGTATAAATAACTCATGCGTTCGAAAATTATGAGTATATTGCCAGGTATGCATTCTCGAAATGTAAGTCACTAACCCGATATACTCTGCAATCACCTGATCATATATTTATACTAGTATACAGGCAGTTTCAAATTCGACCCTCACCATTGGGATCTCGCTTATTTGAAGAGATAGACGGTAGGTTTAAATTTGGCAAAGTTGCTAAATGTTATGAGCATTAATAATCCGCAGAGAAATAACTTCTATGTTAACTCTTATTCGAAATAATTGTAAAAAATCAAAAATTGTCATTTTCTTATTTCTCCTCTATCTTATTTATTTGAAGAGATATCAAAAAAATTAAAGTACTTTCTTAAGACACTTTTTAATTCTCTACACACTGATGAACACCATTTTGCTGTAACACGTTTCGTCAAATTAGTATCATCATCAAGTTCATTTTTTCTTATGCACTGAGAAAACAAGATGTGTTAATCCAACCAAAAAACTGTTAATCCAACAAAACATTTCGTTTCAATACGTTCAAACAATTTTTTTTTATAATTTAACATTTATATAAATGTCATTAATTTTATTTTGTATTAACCAGATTACAATGTCAAAACAAGTAAATCAAATAGCTTACTGTTATGTTACACAAATACTTTGTTTACAATAAACCAAATATTTAGTTGTACATTTCTGTAATAATAAATTTTATTTCAAGTAACCACACAAAATTAAAATGATATTTTTGTTGCAGTAACATGTGTATGTATACCTATTTAACAAAAATTTTACTGTAATCAACATTTTCATTCACAACAAAAAGAAAACTGTTATATCAATGCATTTTGTTTTCTCAGTGTGGGCGCCATAATGAAATTTGGCCCCAAAAGAATCTACTGTTCCTGCTGATTACGGCAATATAGCACATGTTATCAAAATTATTTAAAATAATGCCAAAATTTAAAATATTTGATATGATATAAGAAAAGTGTAACAGAAGGTAACTTTGTGGTTAACAGAAGATAACTTTGGAGTCAAATTAAAAGTAATTTATTTGATGTAGGCACTAGTTTAATAAATATTACCGGCACAGCAATAAGATAAGAGAAACAGAATATGTATGTTATGTGTGTTTTATTCTTATAACAAAAAAGCAAAAACAGCAAGTGAACTGTAGGTACTTTTGAACCTACTCGGAGAACAAACAGCCTAGAACAATACTTATACAATTAGACGAAAATATTGAAGAGCAGGAATCATTTAGTAGAATGCGTACCTACTCTTTACAGTAACAAAAATTTAGAACGAAATTGAAGAAACAATAATAACATAAATAAATAAAGGCTCTCAAAATAAGATATTTACATTAAATGCTCAAACAAATATCCACTTTAATTTATACATAATTGCGATCGTTTGCTTAAACTTAATGCAGCTCATCGAATGTTCAAAATACAATTCACTTGCTGTTTTCGTGTGTGGCACGAATACAAGGCACGTAATATCACGTTTTTCTTCATTTCTAAATATTATGCTATTGTTATTATGATAATATTTAGCAACAAGTATGTATTAAAATGACAGATTATACTGTTTTTGATTTGAATCCAAAGCTAGGCTTCCATTAATTGCCAATTGTCTTACCTCAAAAAAATAAATTTTAATTTTGACCTTATTTTAAATAATTTTGATAACATGTGCTATATTGGCGTAATCAGCAGAAAGAGTATATTATTTTGCGACCAAATTTCAATATGGCGCCCATAAGAAAAAATGAACTTGATGATGATATCAATTTGACGAAACGTGTTATAGCAAAATGGTATTCTTCAGTGTGTAGAGAATTTAAAAGTTTGTTAAGAAAGTACTTTTATTTTTTTGATATCTCTTCAAATAAAAAAGATAGAGGAAAAATAAGAAAATGACAATTTTTCATTTTTTACAATTATTTCGAAGAAGAGTTAACATAGAAGTTATTTCTCTGCGGATTATTACTGCTAATAAAATTTAGCAACTTTCCCAAATTTAAACCTAGCGTCTATCTCTTCAAATAAGCGAGATCCCAATGGTGAGGGTCGAATTTGAAACAGCCTGTATATACCGAAGGTGCACTCTGTTTTCGAACGCAGCCCTGTACAGTAGCGGACACGTCATTTGCACAATGTAAACCTCACTTTAATATTTTTAACGTTTAATACATATACAATACATATACATATAAATTTGTCGAAATACGCAAGATTTGTCAAATTCTTGCCTAGATTTTAATGTCCGCTAGTGTACTTAAAATGTTCGAGTTGGTACACAAAACGCAAAACGTTCGTTGTAGAAAGTTATTTCACAAATTGTGAATCATTTTATTTGTGAATCATTTATTTCCAAAGTACCTACATACATACATACATACATACATAACGCGGTAGGATGTCGTAACTTATTTCATAATTTAAATAACTGTCACTAGCGATGATTGCAGAAGTAAATATCTAATTACGTTGTTCGATCAAGAGTAAAATATTTTCCTGGTTGGTAGAAAGTTATTTCGAAAACCCGGAAAATTCAGTTTAAATCACGGAAAACTAGAGTTCATTTTTTTACTACAATGCCGATCGATTGATAAATCAAAGCACTTTTATGTAGCTATCTTCTTCTAATTTTCGTGAAACAGCCTTGAGAGGCTTTTGTCATGTCACGTCATTTCGTCGTATATTTTCCTAATTCAGATTTATACGATCGGCATATACAGGGATATTAACATAAACCGTTCGTTAAAAGTTTTCAAGGTTGCAGTTCACGTAGATATTTGAAATTTAAGGAGCAAGGGTTTTCCGTAGAGATCTCTTTAAATAAAATAAAATTGTCTTTGTACCACTTCCGGTTGTACCGGAAGTGATACAAAGACAATTTTATTTTATTTAAAGATATCTCTACGGAAAACCCTTGCTCCTTAAATTTCAAATATCTACGTGAACTGCAACCTTGAAAACTTTTAACGAATGGTTTATGTGAATATCCCTGTATAGTCAAAAATGATCTGCAGCTGCTAGACTATTTACGAATAAACAGGGATTAATTTTCTTTTACTGACGTTTATTAATTTTCAGTAAAGACCACTAAAAATTAATACTATACAGGGAGCCCATTTTAAATCATGGCCTCTGAAGAAGAAATAAGTAATTCAACAAAAACATTTTTATCATAGCAAGTTTTCAGAAGTAGAATCTTTTCGAATTTTAAGTTTTCACGATTAAAAATGTATATCCAGGAACAATGAAATTGGACAATCCCCTTATTCTGTAACTCATAAAAACATCGTTAAATAACGATAATAATCGATAAGGGACTTATTTTGACCAATTAGTACATAGAGATGCGTTGCATCTAAGCTGTGATTGGTCAAAATATGTCACTTAACGATTATGGTTATGAGTTTCGGAATAAGGGGGTTCAACATGTCACGGCCAACACTTAAGAGAAATTTTGCGGATCGTTTTCTTGTATTTTGCATTTCTTGTATTTCGTATCAAGCGGTTGTGTTTAAATATACTTTTAAAGATATAAACAAACTATAAAACAGAGTGAATCACCATCCTACTGAGAAAGAAATTAAGTAGGAAAAATGACGAATGGATTTATTTTTATATTTTAACCTAATGCTTATTCAATCATTTTAATAGACGACTTTATATAAAATGTTGCCAGTTTCACGAAACAAACTACCACAAAAAAAAAGCAAAAGAGAAGCGAAAACGGAAGAAGATCGACGATTAAAAAAGTGAACGGATACTAAAAGGCGAAACGTCAATAATTGAGATAAGGTTTTCGACTTTGGACAGTTGCGAAACATTGTTTTAATGCTTAAGGTCGCGAAGTCTCAAAGAAAGAAATAACAACACAATCGATTAAAGAGAGAAAAAAACCTAGATTCTTCGGCGAATTATTTGAAGAGCAAAAGATTAAACAAGAAGGCAGAAAAGAAACTATAAAACGGACCAATGAGACGAGGACAGTTCCACGAAAGAGATGCTAAAACAGAAGAAGATCGACGATTAAAAAAATCGACATAAATTAAAAGGCGAAGCGTCAATTCAGATGGAGTTTTCGTCTTTGGACAGTTGCAAAATAATGTTTTCTCGCCCAAACCATGGTACTAGATACAGAGAGACGGGACGGATTTTCGGAGTTGGTTTACGAACTAACTAACGTCTCAAAAACATCGATGAAAGAGAAAAAACAAAATACGATAGGTGATTCTTCGCGAGGACGGTTGGAAGGACAAAAGACTGACAAGATAGCAAAGGAAAAGCTATAAAAAACGACTCCACAAAAAAGAAAAACTGAAGAGAAGTGAAACAAGCAACTTGAAAAGTGAAGAATAAGACGATCTTAAAACAGACGATTTAGAGATCAATAAACTATAAAAAAAAGAGGTCAATGAAATGTGAAGAAACTATCCCACAGAAAAATAAAACAAAGGAAAGGCTAAACGAGCGACGTGGAATATGAAGAATAAGGTAAACCAAAAACCAGAAGATCGACGATAAAAAAAAAAACAAAATACGCTGAAAAAAGAAACAAAATACAATAGATTCTTCGGCGGACTATGTAAAGGTAAAGCAAAAGTTTGATAGTCGGTAGGCAGTGCACGAACCGAAGACAGAATACCGCTTTTCAGTTTACGATAAATAATATACTGCCGAATTTGTGCTGAATTTTTAGTCTGCGGACGAAACACAGATTGAATTGGCGACGGTCCCAGATACCTTAATTTTGTATTTGACTATAACTTTTAATTATTATAATCAACATTTTCTTATGACAAGTCCCTGTATCTTTTAAAATAAGGGCACTGTATTCTCAAGCCGTGCTCATTTTTCAGTGTCCACGCTGTATAACGTAAAAGATATATTTCACCTGGCATTTCCCAATTTAATTGAAGGATGCGTTCTGCATCAATGAAATTTAATAATAGTCGTTAACAATAAATCCCATTTGTCGCACACTTTTTGAAAGACATTGTAGTTTCTGTACTCTACAACTTTTATACAAAAATGTAACTTTCCTGTATTTGTCATACTATAACAATGGAGTTTACTAATTACTAGGGATCGGAATTTTATATTTTGTTCGATTAATTGCAAACGAGGCCGCAACGTATAACCACAGTTAGAGCGAGGAGTTAACCTTGATCACGGGTATTAAGATAACATTCAACATTTATGTTATCTTAACTACACCTCATTCAAATGCATCGACAATTCTTATAGTATGATGCACCAGTGGTTTAATGTCGTTCAAATAAGTGCATAGCAAATCACATATAACACTAATCGAGCATAAAATAAACAATAAAAAAAATTAAACAATGCAATGTTATGATGATGCACAGTTGCACAGATAACATCGCTGTTATCCTTAACGCCAATCCTACGTCATAGGCCTGAATGTACTGTACACGTATTTACACGTACGTTGCTACCTTGTTCGAAATAAATTAACAAAATATAAAATTCAGATCCCTACTTATTACATATTACTGACTGCTACTAAAGCTGCGATAAGTTGAAGTTTTATTCCTAATTTCATGAATTTTTAGCATTATTATTGAATTCTCTACAACGTAAATGTAAAAATAAAATAATGAAACAAAATGAGACAACTTTGTTAATTTTAGTAACAATTTTGGCATCCTTAAATAATAACAAATATGTACTTGTTTTCTTTCAAGTCATATACACGTGTATTTAGACCTTCTCTTATTCTAAAACAGTCCGTGTAGGATATTATTCTCATATTTTGGCTTTGATTCAAAAACAAGGCGGTTCTTTTAGATTGTCTGGATGAAGAATTTTTAGCTTCGTATGCCTTGCATTTAATACTCAATGCTGCTGCATCTGGGCTGAACTAATTTGCGATATAAAGTTCTGAAAGTAAATAATCTAAAAAATTGAAAATATAATCACAGATAGATCTCTCCAGATATCCAACGAGATAGGAACGAATGGACGCTCTAAAAATAGTTGTTAAATACTCAGGTATGCACAAATTCGAAAATTGAACGTTTGTCACAAACCATTCGCTAGTTCCGAAGTTCAATTGGCTCATTTACCGCCAGATGTCGCTCTTAAATACCAGAGAAATAAGTTTAAAGTGGGGCCAGTACACGATAATGTTATGTATGGTTATAATATGCTGTTTAAACTTTGAATCGCACCTGTAAGTTATAGAATTTGTTTAAATGTTACTTATATTTACAGGTTTTGGTTTTCCACTCTGCTATTGTAACAGTAGCGCCGTAACATATTTGGTGAGCTTTCTCCAAACTAAACCGAGTTCGTCTCCAAATTGGGGCGTCGAATTTAGAGCGTTTAGTGAGCCTTCTGTCTATAGTTCTATTATCTGTGATATAAACCATAAAAAATAAACAACGATCATTTATAGATTTCCTTCAATATTCTCCTGTCATTTTATTTTCGATCGCGTGGTATAAGAAAACGCCCATTTCTGTTCTTTCTGTTTTTTCTAAAGTATTTGAAAAAGCAATGCTAGCTAGACTATTAAACTTTTTTGATGATAATAAAATAATCAATAAAAACCAATTCGGTTTCAGAAAAGGCCTGTCTACCAATGATGCCTTATGTTTGGCTTATAATGCTATCTTGCGGAACATTGAACAAAGAGAAAAAGTAGTAGGAATCTATTTTGATTTAACAAAAGCCTTTGATACTGTGCATCATGATTTGCTCCTTTATAAATTATGTCAATATGGGGTGCGTGGCTTTGCCCTTGATTGGATCAATAGCTTCCTAAGTAATCGCTTGCAATCTGTTACTTGGTCTGGTGCGGTATCTGAGACTGTTGAAATTCGCCATGGGGTTCCGCAAGGTAGCATCCTTGGACCCTTCCTTTTTATTACTTACATTAACGTCTTAAACAATTTCATTAAATTAGGTGACAACATATATTATGCGGATGACACGTCTTCCATTATTCATTATAGAACTGATGAACAGTTATTACATAAATTAAACTCTGTTCTTACGAATATGACTGATTGGTGCCGCTGCAACAATTTATCATTAAACGTTCACAAAACAGTTGTGATACCATATTCACTGAATTCTTCTACTATTAAACTGAAAGATTTAAATATTGATATACGGGTTGATAATCAAGTAAAATTCTTAGGACTGACCTTTGACTCTAACCTTACATGGAACAATCACTGCCTTATATTGTCGAAGGCATTAAACTCTGCATGTTTTATGTTTAGAAAGTTGAATGGCAGTTTGTCTTTGGAAATTCTTAAAATGTTTTATTTCGGGTATGTACAGTCGAAATTAAACTATGGTATTCTCTGCTGGGGGAACTCTTCCTTCTCTAATTCACTCTTCATGATTCAAAAGCGTATAATAAGAGCTATTGTAAAAGTCAGTACTCTAACAAGCTGTAAAAAGTTTTTTATCCAATTAAAAATTCTAACTCTGCCTTCTCTGTTTATTTTCAATTGTCTTCTCTACGCGAGGAATAATGATAATGGCTGTCTATTAACTAAAGAGTCTGAAATTAGAAACTATAATACTCGTTCTCTTTTGAAGCAAAATTTTTATCTACCCCAGCACCGTACTGCTAAATTCCATAACAGTGTATTTTATTTATCTATTAAACTTTATAATCACCTTCCCATTGAGGTGAGGCTGTCTTCAACAGAGATCTTCAAAAAAGAAGTTAAGTGTTATCTTGAGAGAAGTGCTTTTTATTCTGTTGATGAATTTCTCTCAACAAAATTTAAAATTGATTCTGAAAATGATACGTTAGGTGATCTCTAAATCTTTGTAATTTTGTGTAAATTATGTTTTGTATATACATACATATATATATGTACATATATATATGTATGTATTGTTAAGTTTATTGACTATTCCCTTATTGGAAAATTTTGTTGCTTTAGGTAGGCACTTTCGAATTATTAATTAATTATATATCTCATGAATTATACTGACAATTGCTAACATCTACGCAGATCTTATGGCAATAAAACTCTTATTATTATTATTATAGTATGTACATAAATTTATAAATAAACTTAAATTCTACGTTTCCCTACACTGGTAATTAAAACCAGTTGGCGGCGATTGTTTGGCCAAAACTGGGGGGGGGGGGTTTGCCATTATAAAGGGGGTGGGCTAAAAATGTTTTGTACTAATAATAAAAAGGGAAATAATTAGAAAAAAAACCATTTTGTTACATGAAATATGTAATGCCTTATTGTTGAAATTCTCTTTCGAACATTGCTGTCTGTAATTAAAAAACTGGGGGCAACTGCCCTCCCTTGTTCCCCCGAATCGCCGCCACTGATCAAAACGTTTTAATTCTAGTAATATCTGCTCTTGAATGAACATTCATTCAATGGCATTAACAGTCATTTTGCAATATACAAGAAATTGTATAATTTTTGAAACAATGTAAATTTTATTGTGCAGTTTCAAACAGCAAATTGCGTGCAATATTGTTTTGCTTGAAAAATTTTGTGAATCTGTTCTATTTTTCGTACAATTTCGCCTCAATTTGTAACCACGTTGCTTGCAATTTTTTTTTCTGAATTTTCTTTACTTTTGTCTTTGCGACAACTTTTTAATTAACACACAGGCAACAATGGTAATCGTGGCCTTCTACTTCTAATTTAAAATGAAAAGCAACATCAGAAACTTCTGTTAAATGACAACTGCACAGAATCACTCACCATTTCTTGTGCAAGAATTAGTATCAAACAAGAAATTTGGGACTACTCTGGACCTATAAGTTTCGCTTCGCTATGAAACTCTAAAAAATGTGGAAATTTAACGGATTTCTTCAGACGAGTTAGAGGAATCGCAACATAATTATATGTAATGGAGAAGTAATTTTTTTTAAAGTTAAAGCTATATCGCCCCGATATAAGACGTACTTCAGCGTGCCAGGATATTTTTTACTTGAATCTAATTTTTTTTCATGAAAAATTACTTTCATGAACAATTATAATGCAGGAGTAGAGTTCGAAGGCAATCCTATCAAACTTGCATGTATGGTTGTCTACCCTCACTTTGTTAGGCGTTTCGTAAGGTCCGCGTCGACGAGTACTGAAGTTGCCTATCTGTAAGGCGCAGGAATCAATTTTTCTTTCGATTGAAAATCATTTTTACTGAGGTTCGAACTCGGGACCCATCGTCCAACTAAAAAACTAAAAAGCGAAGCCAGTATTCAAAAGGTAATAAAAAATATAAAGAATGTAACCGTTCGATGGGTGTGTGCACTGACGTGATTCGACTGATGTAGCAGCAAGGTGTTTCATTACAGAATGGGAATGGAGACATCTAGAAAAAAAACTAAAATAGGACACCTGTATATTTTTGCATTTTTGAAATGTACCTACAAGTAATTCTGGATCGAAATGATTCTGATTGAATTTTGGAGATCTCATTTATTATAAGAGATAGAGAATTGGTTAAATGGAGTCAAAGTTGCCAAATTTCATGTTAATTAGAATGATTAGGACCATAGGCTAAACGGTTAGGAGCTACAATGTCCAGGATTAAAAACCTCTTTCTTATGGGTAAGCATCACATGGTTTCACGCAGGATTAATATGTAGGCGAACGCTATCGTATCTAAAATGTTCCTGAATTTTGTCCAGATCAAAATGATCTTTATCGTCATGGCAAAGCCTACAGATTTGCCATCGGTTTAAACGAGGAACTAACCATTTACTGGTTGTTCCAAGCTTTCTGTACACCATGTTACTTGTTACCTACATCATGGTTGTCAAGGCCCCTGGATATTAGAATGTTACGGTTCTATGGTTCTTCGAAATGCGCTACAAATACAATTCGCTTTTTTTTAATGTATTTAATCAGATGCTGAAATATTTCTCATGGACTTTGATTTCGATGTTTAATAGGACGGGGCGATGCCAAAATAATCCCGAAACCTCTTTTGTCTTTTTCTTTTATAAATTGGTACTCACTTCCCTTGGATTATTTGTCTTCTTCTGATGTCTCTCTTTAAAAATTTTCTTAACATTGCTTTACTCTTCATAATCATCTCTCCGACAGTTCGATCATGTTAATTGTATCTTGTAAATGCAGACATTTGAATCACTGATGACGGATTTCACAAACGTTACTTAAATTTAATCATCCGTTAAAAGTTAACATTGCCATGGTTACATGTGTTGAAGGTATAGTGCTGGATTTCACAAACGTCACTTAACTTTAATCACTGATTAAGGATAATCATTTCTATACCTGCACCACATGTAACCATGGCAACGTTTACATTTAACGGATGATTAAATTTAAGTAACGTTTGTGAAATCCGCCATTAGAATGATTATTCTTAATCGATGATTAAAGTTAAGTGACTTTTGTGAAATCTAGCGTCAGTATTTTTTCGTGTAAATCCAGAAATTAAGCAAAAGTTTAAAAAAAGACATTATACGACTTCAAAATTTAGTAAAAATTAGCTGCTAAAACAAGAAAGAAAAAATAATTGAATAAATTAAAAATTAAACTCCGAAAATAGTAAATTGATGAATCTTTTATTTAAAAAAAAAATCACCGGCAAACATAAGTTGTCATTTCGTTTTTGGTTTTTCTGTTTCATTTGTTTTTGTAATTTTTGTTTTAGTTTTATTTCCCTTTTGTCCCTGTTTTGATTTTTTTATTTTAATTTCTTTCCTGTTTTTCACTTGTCTCGTTTCGTTCTTTATTTGCTTTCTGTTTTGCTTTTTGATTTCTTTCTTCAATTTTTTTGCTACACAATGCCACACAATTTGGATTGTTTCAAAAATTGTACAGCTTCTTGTACAATAAATTGTATAAAGTAAAACGGCCTTTACAGAGACTACATTCGGGCGAAAATTTAATTGAATTGAATTTATTTCTTTTTTGCTACACTCTCATTGACTCCACGTCAACAGTTAAAGATTAATGTACAAAAAAATTTTATGAGTAAGAAACAAAATTCCTATAATTACTTTAGTACATGCATATAAATAAACAACTTAATTGTCACATATACACAAATACATTGGTTAACATATCTTTGTGGTTAATTTGTCACTGCGGTTATTCCGCAGTATTGCAATTTCCAACACTTAATTAGGGGACTTGTAGCTGATAAAGTACTAATTAAGTCTTCCAGTGGAACGTACTGGGAATTCTGATATAGAAAAAAAAATGGAATAAGTTACTCACAGGAATTTTTTTCAAATTTAAAATTTTGAACGTCTCGTTATTTCTGGTCTTCATGAGCGAATATTTATATATAAAACAGTTTAAGGTCATCGTGCTAATTTCACAGGTCAGTCTTACTTTTAATAGCTGACCTAGATTAAAAATAGTCTCTAGAAGCGCGAGAGGTTTGAAGAAATTGTTACATGAAATAAAACATTCAATATCCTAAAGTAATCAAAATAAATAAATAATGCAAATAGTTACAAATGTGTACATATCAATGCCATGTGACGTGTATTAGGTTAATAGATTAATATGCAATTTAGAAAAATAATTTAAAAAGAATTAAGACTTAAGTCTATTTTTCTACTTTGAATATTTTCGCTATGAATGTCTTGGCTTCTAAAATTTACATTCAACTATTTCCTGGTATATTTATTATACAAACGTTGACGTCTTTTATTATTAAGTTTATGCATTCCCTGATCGATATATTCAAAATTGACATGTGTTCTGAATTCATTAATTAGGCAAACATTTTTTGTCGAATATTTATAATTTTTTCAAGGGACGTCAGCTTCAGTTTTGACAATGTAGCGTTTCCTGATGGAACTTCGAAGCATGGGAAGTTTTACACATGTTACCCGTAAAATTTATAGTTAATTTTTTAAGTTAAGTTAGTTTATTGTTAAACAAAGAATAAGTGCAAACTTATGCATCTGGTTATTTTTTGTATTAAAAATAAATATTAAGAAATTTTACATGTAATTAACATTACACGAACCGAACTAAAAACAAGAAACAGAAATTTGCGATTGTAATTTGTGTCGCATTAATTTAATTAATTTATACAGGAGCCACCGAACAATTTATTTTGTTTGCACCGAAATAATGACTTGAGTCTTTTGGTATAAACAAAATACTGTTACGAGATAACCCAAGCAACACCATTTCGTTCATTAGACGGTTTATATACGACAGACAGGGATATTTTTTGTAATGGTATATAGAATGCCAAAAATATTCATATTTTAATGGTACTAGTTACCCTAGGATATAAGTGATACGTTAACTATACGTTTTCATTAAATTGTAATAAAATGTCGCGACTTGCAAAACACGTTTATCAAATTATTAAATTCCATCTTATCATGTAGGCGTAGGCCCATAACATACATTTTTCTCATTAAAATTTATAATATAATCTAAAAAAGTATAATGAATGTTTAGATGTAACATTTATTAACAAATATTTATCCAAATTGGTCTTGTGACCCTTGTTACATAGTAAATTTTCTATAAAACTACTAACATTGTATCACTACATAAGATGAGAGCTTAAAATATGAGTATCTTATAAATTTCGACGCGAGATGTCGCTACCTAAACTGTTGCTCACTAAAGTTGTCGTTTATAAGTCAAAACCGCAGGAACTTTCTTGCCCATTACAAATCATCACAAAATATATAATTACTACAAACGAACAGACACTTGGTAAAGTTGAATTAAATGTCAACATTTCGCTGTACGTTTCACAGCTTCTTTAGAATAATTTGTAATTATATAAATATATAATTATAATATTTTTATAATTCCAAAATATACGTCTAGTATAAACCATGTATAAACGTTGCGCGTACCCTATAAATATACATTTTGTGTAAACGTTATATTTAACTCAAAAAGAGACGTTAATTAGACTGTCACTCATATGTATAAATACTAGTCTATAATATTCTACATTTAGACTAAATTCAAAACGTGTTTTAGACATATTCTATATTTGGTGTGTTACATGGGAATCTATGATTTTTTTTACAATTGTTACAAGCAAAATTCGTTCATTAAACATAGATGAGTTCTCATTATAAAGTAGATGAATTCCACTGTATGTATCCTTTACAGTTATTGATATGTACACGCGACGTCACTAAATGCGTAAAATTCTATGTGTATTATTAACAGCGCGTTAGTAGAAGAGTTCAATGTCTTATGAACGGTAAATCTACGGCAATCGTTATGTCAATTGCAAAAGTATACATTTAAAATCACGTTACATTATCATGTTGGGAAAAATGCTTTCGTACTTCACAGATATACAGTTGCAGAGGGAATTGATAAATTTATACAACATCTAACAGATTACAAAAGAACTTACAATTTGAACGCATTTAAACAAATTTAATTTCGAATTGTATTGACTACATTCAATGTACAATATACCATGTGTAAATAGATTTATGTGACAACCGTTCGCACGATGATTTTATGATGACGGTCTTACCGAGAGCAAATATTTATTAAAAACAAGTATTCTCATCTTATGATTAATTCAATAACGTGTTTATTTCCCATGGCAACACTCGTCCGTCATTAAATTGACATGAAACTATACCGTTTCTTCTAATCACCACTTTGTTAAACACGACCTTAATCATAAGATGAGAATATGGGCCATTATCTTTAAAGTAAACTACAGTAATTTAAACTATAATATAGGTATAGAACATTATGAAACTTAACGTTTGATGTTGATTAATATGAATTAATACCGTGTAAAGTTATACTGTTGTTTATGTCCGCGGTCGATGGAGATTTAAAGTTAAATGTCAGTTTTGTATTTTGCAAATGAACATATTGACTTGCGAAGTAAAATTCCGCTGAAAGTTTTTAACAGTAATTTATTTCTTTGCCTTGTCTTTATTAAATTTACCGTTGCTTTCTCGCAAACGGTGCGGCAGCGTGATAAAATAAATCCATTTCACCTACGTCAGGTAGACCTGTATTGTTTTAAAGCTCGCTTATCGATTTTTTATTTACTTCCCTGTACCTCGGGCACCTTTACAAAAGAATTGCCCTTCAAGCATTATTTAGATGATATTGGGAAAAAATAAAATTGTGAAAGTATATTAGAACCTTATCGCGTACGCATATAATATTAATGCTACAAAATCGCACAAAAAAGATAATTATAGTCACATCTGCGGTAATGTATCTCCGGATTAGGCATTATTAAAAATGTGACGTAAAAATTATATTGTTTGACTCTAGAATATAAATAAGTTAAATTAGAGTTATACAGGGTGTCATCAGTCTTGGCGAATCGTTGTATATGGGAATGGGATTCGGAGTTCCGTAACATCTCTAGTATAAATCGACGTGGTCGTTGGATTTATTTTGTGAGATATTTCATGTATTTCAATTTTAATGAATGTCTTCATGAACTACGAGGTATTGAATTCCACTTACTGGGGTTGAGTTCTATATGATAGGAGTATATAACGTTTTATAGCATTCCAGTTTCTGTATTCTCTTCTTGACCGCTTCTTCCTCCTACTTGTCTTCTAGAATTCTAGACCTTAAAAGTGAAAACTATTGTTTATCTTTAATGGTCTTCTTCATTGTCCCGTGTGTATTCTATAATAATTAGCTTTATCTTCTTAGCTATTTTGACTAGCATAACACTCAAAGCCACATGTCCTTCCCGTTTGTCTTAAAACTCTTCATCTCAGAAGATGGAAATTATGGTTTTCATTGTTCCGTGTGGTTTTGTATACCTCAACAGTTTTAAAAACTGCATTCCAGAATTCACCTTGTTTATTTTCCAACACTCACGTGTTACGTTTGAATTTGCCGCTAAGAAAACGTGGCAACAAAGCGACGACGTCTAAGCCGCGTTTCGGTACGTTTGACAACCATGTACTCCTTCCCCGCTACCACGAAGCTCATTCGATGAAGGACACCACGTGACTATGTCATAGTTCGCCATTGGTCACCGCTTGCGACTTTCGCGCGTTGTTTAGCGTCCACCATCTTAGAATCGCGTTCCCGTTTCATTTTCAACAAATGGGTAGCCGCATTAAAAATGACAATCGTCGAGAGTTACACCGCAGTTACTTTCCGACTTTCTTTCTTCTTCTAAATCTAATATGCAAATGTAATTAACTTGGGAACACTGAAGCTCGTCGAAGAAACAGAAATCAAAAGCATGTTACTCCATAAATGTGGGCGACGTCACAATTGTCAAATTAATTCTGATTGGTCAAAGTTAAAACGAATTTAAAATTAACTGATTTTGTCAATCAAAGTTGTAAGTCAATTTTGTGACGTGTTTATTAAACGGTTTATAATTAAGAAAGACGCTGTGGTTAATTTTTGAACGGTTTTCTGTACGTGCGTTTTAATTTGGAACACCCCGTATGTGCGTGCTTTTTTTTTAAATCTACCCCCTTTCAAAGCGAGCGGCACCTCGACCTCTTCACACAAAAAATGAAAATCGTCGCCGTGTGAAACGAAAATAGCAGAAATAATTCGTCTTTTTAATTAAGGTAGGCAAAAAATTTCTATTATGGGATAATAGATGGAGCCACAGTATTTTGGGTTACAACTCGAAATCATCTCCTGGATTAAAGAAAAGAAAGACTCTTCTGGTTACTACGTAACAGATGGCGCCACAGTTTTGCGCCCTAATGTTTGCCGGCAATTGAAGAGAAAGAAATTTCAAGTGAACAAAATTGACGATACAATTGTACAACAGATGGCGCCACTGTCTTGCTCTATATACGCTTCAGAGACCTTCGCTTAAAACCTAATCTCTTGTGTATATTTTTCGAAAGCTTCTATCTTCCCGTTTTTCGGTTGTTTTCCCGTCAATAAAAGAGAAGAAAATTGTAACGGTGGGTCAATAATAGATGGCGCCAAAGACTTGGGTCATAATTCAGCGAGATGCCTCGTTTAGAATAACTTTATTGAAACAATTTTTTTTTTTTGAAAAGTTTCGGCGCTTTTCAACACTTTGAAATTGACAGTTAAAGATGTTTTCCAGCTAATAGATGGCGCCACAATCATGCTCTGTTATTATTTATGTTTGAAACATTACTGATTCGAAATTGAATTTCGGTTTTCTTGACATAATTTCGTGACAGTCACAGAGAACACACTTGAAACTATGGACTTACAGATGGCGCCACAAATTTGTGGAACTTTTTTATTCGAACTAGGGACTAGACGGGCTAACAGATGTCGCCGATTTTTTATTAACTTTAGAAGAAAAAAATCGATGTTTCCCTGCCGTTTTGAAATCGTTTCCTGGCAAAATTGAGACGACGGGCTAACAGATGTCGCCACAAAATTTGGAACCATTTCGCTTCAACTGTTTTCTTTACTTGTCAAAAAAAAAAAAAATCGATATTTCTCTGCCCTTTCCAAGTTTAAATTAAAGAGAAGATATTTGTATCTACTAACGACTAATAGATGGAGCCACCGATTTGCGTTGTATTTATTCGGAATCTTTCCTAGAAGCATTCTTTTTTCAACCTTTCTGGCTTTTTAGATGTTTTGAAGTATTTTCCGGCTAAATTGCGGCTAGTTGTTGTTAATAGATGGCGCCAGAAACGTTCGAAACTTTTGCTGCACCGTCTCTGACGTTTTTTTTTTTTAATATATGCATATTTTCGACAAGGCCTTACATTTATCTGGTTACTTGAAGTTGTTTGCGCCGAAAATTCAAGAGGACAGAATCGTTACTAGGGGCTAATAGATGGCGCCACAGCGTCGTCTGTGTAACTATTCGTGTTCAGAACTTCGCTTAATCCAATCTGTTTGCGAAGCAATTGTTCTGAGCCCTTTTAAGTTGTTTAGAAATTGTAAACGTAAATCGTAAGGTGCTGTCGTGTGTTAGTGTAATCTCGGGGTTCTTGCCCTTTATGTGAGGAGAATTCATCCACGGCCTTGCCGGAATTCCTGGCTACACCACCGAACGAGTTTGGGGTATTTTAAGCCCCACTCCAAGCCTGGAATACTTCAAAAACCCAGCGATTTGTCTGAACGCCATTTTAAGACGCTTTCATTTCTCTTCAGACTGTTAGTGCAACTGTCAATTATCAGTTCACGGACAATTCGAAGTATTATTTTGATTTATCGTATCGAGCCAACTCGTCTCCCCTGTGAAGAAATCAATTCCGGCGTTTCTACGACGTATCTTGCGAATCCCCTTTGAACGGGCATGGCCAGCTCACTAACGTGTATGTATGGCCGTTTCAATTCGCCTAAAATTCGGTTTCGAGAAAGCATGCCGTGGAGTACTCCCCTCAGCGCTCCCTATTAAAGATACTACAGAACTACCAATAGTAACGTAATGACAACTGCAATTACTTAAAAACTCACAAGAGGCGCTGAGGGGAGTACCCGTCAAAATTTTTAAAAGTCGAATTGAAACGGCCATACATATATGTCAGTGAATGTTAATGTAGCTGGCCATGGAACGGGATCACCGACGTTAGAAACAACCCATAGGTGGCGTGGTGAGTGCCAACTTCACTCCGTGGCTCGTCTGACAGATGAACGTAGCCGCGTCCTGACGGCGAGACCGTGAGTTTGACGTTCAACTTTATTTATTTATCTCTTTTTCGTGAACAATAATTGCATGCTTACCGAAGAGCGTTGTCATTAAGTAAATAAATTGACAACCATAGTTTGTTTGCATTTCACTTAAACTTGTTAACTTTTGCTATTGCGTTTGTGTTTACGCCTTAACGTACCAGTGAGTTAAATAAGTCCCTGTTTACTTTCTACCGATTTAGTCTATTCGAAGACGTCGACAAGATCGCTTATGTTCAGTTTGTTTATTCAAGTCTGACCTGGCACCCTTTAGTTATTTTACCGCCTTAATTAACTCACCCCCATCTTCACTGATTGCTAGTCGAGGGAAACAGTTGATACGTTAGTCAGCAGAGCTTGTGATCTGTCAAGGTAGGTACGGGGCAAGTAATTTAAAATAAAATTTGGTGACACATGACACGACTTGGAATAATTGCGAAACTGATTTGGTGTTGGTGCGAACTTTCCTCCACCTCTCCATCCTGTTTGTCTTGGTACTTTCTTCCTTAGGAAATGGGAATAATTAACGATCTTCGTTGTCCTGTGTTGTTTTAAAGACTGGATTCTTCTAACTTCACGTCTCTCGTCAACCTTCAAAGATTCATCCAATCAATGTTTATGTACGTACAGTTGAATTTGAATTCAGGCATTAAGTGAGTCTCTCACTTGAGCAAAATATAGTCAAACAAAAGTAAATACTTGGCTTACCGACGCGACGTCTCTTATACGATAGTTCACTCCACATTTCGTATGTCTTATAGACATATTCGATTTGCTGCTCTGAGCACTCTCAGAGTGTTTTAACCTAGTTTTACTTCATGTAATAATAGAAAATGGAGATACTTTGGGAGTGCCCTAGACTTTAGCGCAGCGAATCAAAACGCCATCAGTGTAACAACCCGCTTTTTGTTATCGAAGCAACATTTCATGGTTGGCAACACTTGCCCAAACGGGGTATTTTAATGATTTTCGACTTTGTCACACGGCCCAAATAATTCATGAAGCGTTACCATGCAGATAACCATTTCCAAGGTATTCTGGAAATTGCACTCGAAGTTTCTTCTTTTCTTTTTCGTTTGATAGTTTATCACTTTTTCTATCCAACTACATAAGAACATAAGTAATTAACATCAGGAACCTATTTTGTTTGAATATACATTCTGTTCGATTCCACATATTTTCATTACAATTTGTCACCAAATTTAAATTTAATTTACTTGCCTCTTACTTACCAGTGACAGACGACAAGCTTCTGCTGACGAAACGTATCAGCTGTCCCCCGGGCTAGCAACAGTGAAGAATGGGGCGGGTTGATTAAGTTGGTAAAATTATTAAGGGGCGCCAGAAGACTGCTCTTCAGCTAAACGTAATCGACCAGTCGACGTCTTCAATCGAACAAATCGGGCAGAAATAAATCAACAGCAAAACAGAGGCGAGACCTTACTCACTGGTGTGCGTGAACGCAGAAATTAAACTCGAAGTTAAAGTTAACACAACTGAGGTTTTATTAAACAAATCAAAACGTACAACACAATTTCAAGTGGCTTCTTAATTTATGCTTAAATTAACTATACGGTAAACGCAGCGCAACACGTAGTTCGAAATTCTTCCTTGCGATTTAACTATTTACGAGGAATGAATAAAATATAAACCGATCGATTCGCAAGACGTCAAATTAAATTAAAGTTGGAATACCCAACCTTTTGACAGCGCGTCCAGTCGTGCGTCAGGGTCAATGTTACCAACCGAAGCGCGATGGCCGGTGGGTAGTACGACGCCCTCTGTCGTCCGTGGGTAGCGTCGACAATCTGGATCAAACTGGACCCGCTGGGATCGTCAAGATGGCTGGTCAGGTTTCCACTATCGGCCACGATACATTCACAGGGCAGAACTAGGCCTAGAAGCCTGGACTAAAAGCCTGCGCCCCAACAGAAAAGCCTACATAAAGGAAACGATTTCGTTAGCGGCAATATTGGGTTCTCGTCGGCGTTCGTCGTTATATTTTACCTGAGAATTTCTCCAGGCTTGGCATGAGGGTTAAAATTGTCCCCCAAATTTGTTCGGTGGTGTCAATTAACGTTTCCGGCACAGCCGCCGATGAACTTCTCCTCCCAAGGAGCAAGAATTCCGGTATTTTACAACACGTAAAACACGTTAACACCCAATTAAGGTCCGAACACAAAAAGGACGATAGATGGTGGCCGCTAAAATACGGACGGTAACGCGTTACCAGAAGGCTGTCACGTGGTGTGCCACACGAATGAGCTTCGAGCATTAAAGAGGAGGGATGCAGGGTAGCCACCTGTATCCAAACGCGGTTCATATATCACTTTGCCTCCGTGTTTTCTCGGCGGGAAATTTGAAACGTAACAAATTTCAGATTGCATACTTTGATCACAAAAAAATATATTGCGGTTTTGCTTTTGTAGTGCTACTAGAATTCCAAATCACTTCTTTTAGCTATAAACATGGAAAAGTAGAAAGCGTAGAGGATGTCGAGATGGATTGGTCAAGGAAGGACCCATAACACGGCCACCAAGATCTCCATATCTAACTCCTATGGATTTTTTTTGTTCTTTGTGATTACTTTAAGTACTTGCAAACAGGGTTGCGACGATTTAAATCAATTGATTTAAATCGTGATTTAAATCATGATTAAAATCAACTGATTTTTTAATTTAAATCATGATTTAAATCAAATTGTTTAAAAAACCATAATTTAAATAAATGAAACTCAAAAAATTCAAACAAAAAGAACAATTTATTTAAAGTTAGATTATAGGTTACAATAGATATTTTTTTTAATATTTTTTTATATATTTTTAATTATAGTACTTATAAAGAAAAACTAATTTAGCAGCTTTTTCAGTCCCTAAGCGATTTCTAATTTTAGAATGAACTAAACCAAAATATCCTTTCAACGGAAGCTGAAGAAGTTGCAGCTGATAATAATTGTTTGATAATCGGGAATAACTTATTAATAACTTCAATATTCCGTTGAGATTTCCACCATTCCAAGGGGTTTGTGCTTTTAAGAATTTCTTCGTGAAACATTATATCGGCAAATGGCTCGGATTTAGCTAGAAATTTAATAATCAATGGTAGTAAACCACTGTTTGGGTATAGTTCATTAGCAGCATTTAAAGCACAGTTTCTTTCGCTTTCTGTTAATGTATGCTCCGTTTTCGTAGGGTCCAGAAGAAAAGCCAGCAAATGGTATGAAGTGATACTCTGATCATAACGATGTCTAAATTTTTGCATTTGTCTTACAGTAAATTCAGTTTCTTTAAAATGTGATCCAAGTATTTTAAATTGTTCTACTACGTCTGATAGAATTGCATCATTTCTTTGAAGCCTATCAATTGCAACAGATATAGGATTGAGTAATGTTAAGAAATCTTCAGCTGTTCTTTTCAAATAAATATTCGAAATTTTCTGCCTTACTATACTGTCGATTTCATTTTTATGTTCTTCGCTAATTTTAAAAAGTTTAGGCCAAGCTTCAACAAAACCTTGTAAGCAGTCAGCAAGTGATTTCCATCTTACGTCACTAGGTAAAATAAGCTTTTTTCCTCCTTCTTTTGCGTATGTCGCTGAAGCAAAATGATTGTTTCGGAAGTATTTTACAATAAACGTACATGTTCTTTAATTTCACTAATTTCCAGATCCTTACATAACAAGTTCAAGATGTGTGGAGCACAACCATATGCAATAACATTTAGTTCTGTTAACTCTTTGATCTGATTTCTCATTGCATTCATATTAGCAGCATTATCTGTTACAAAACTACAAACTGTACAGCGATATTTAGTCTTTAGCATTTGAATTAGGTTTATTGCAAGTTCTGTTAAATATGCAGATGTATGTGGATTTCCAGACGTATCTATTGTATCTACTAAAAAAGAAGACCCATTTTCTGTAGTGACTGTTGCACATATGATTGGTTCGTTATGTACATTGGACCATCCATCCAATGACAAACAAACCGAATTTTTCAAACATTTACTTTTCTCATCATTGTACACTTCATTTAAGAGTCGGTTAGACACGTCATGTCGAGAGGGTGGTACATATCCGGGCCGTAAAAGTGCAATAGCTTTTTTTACTTCCGGTTGCTCAATCCATGCGAAGCTGCTATTTGTTGCATAAATAGCCCTAGCAATTTGTTTATCTATTTCCTCTTTACTAGACTTCGTTGTACGCACGACAAAAGAAGATAAAGATTCAGAACTAGAATTAGATACCTTTCTTTTTTTAATTGATGAAGATGAAGCTGTGAGCAATGGGGCACTATCCAAACTGTCCTCGTCTAATGTGTTCGATTGTCACTGTAATAAAAACAAAAAAGTTATTAATTCATATTTTACTTCTACTACTGTACGGACACAACACTATTAATAGTATCAGGTGTATCGATATATATTTTCATTAGTATCTCGGATATCGATACGTATCGAAATGTATCGATATCAATTTTTTTTTTTTTAATAACGCCGTATCAGTTGAAAATATGACGTCATATTTTCATCAGATACATATTGAGATATCGATATAACGTCATCTCAATACGTATCCGATATTGATATTTCGATACGTATTACACCCTATATTTTGATATTTCAATACGTATCGGTGTTCGTATCAGTATCGAAATTCGATACACAAATTGCCGTATCGCCCACCTCTAATTCTAATGCTAATAATTTTTTATCCCGTAAAATTCCATGTCTTCATTGGATACAATGAAATAAAAAATAAAACACTATACTTACATTTGTCACTATTTCTACAAAGGCACTTTCACTTTCGGTTTCTCTTTCTATATTACTTGAAGCACACTTTTCCCAGTGGTTTTTCATACGTCCCACAAGTCCTTGCATCTCTTGCTACCCACCTGTGTCGATAGGTAGTAGTTTTCACATCGGGTTGTACTTCTCCGATGTGGCCGAGCCAGCTGCAGTGAGACGGGGGGTTCGAATCCGAAACGCGAGGCCAAACCAAAAACAGGCGCCACTTAATTTTTGAAAAGGGAAAAAATTAAGAAACCCAATTACCTCCAGAACACGTTAGTTTATTATACAACCAGTCAACGAAATAAATCAAACATAAAATAGAACTATTCTACATTAAAGTTAAAAAAAAAATAATTTTAATTTTACACCGGAGTGTACGCAATAAAGTGCATGTGGAACGGCGGTGAAATCAAAGCAAGAATAACGCAAAGTCAAAACGCCAATTAACGCTCAAAACTGCGAAAAGATAACAAGTAATGTTCCAACCTCTATTACGTCGGTGTCTTGTTTACTTGTCGGCCTCTATGTATCAAAGTCGCCGCTAATCTCTTTGATGTATGCCGCCAATCATGCCGCCAGTCGGAAGGGGGGGGGGAATCTCAGCGTCGCAAGTCTATGAACACCTGCACGATGCGAAAGTGCGTCTTCCGTAATAAAATTCGTAGTAAGAAGAATCCGTAATAAGAAGCCTATCAATAAAAGAAATCGAACGTAAGGGTCAATTTTGAAAACTTTGCGCCGTGCAAAACTCACCTCGATTCTTTATCGAAGCTGAAACAAACACGAACACGCGTTTTTCTGTCTCCACGAGGGCCTGGTCAGAAGCGGCAATTTACCGTAAAATTCACTATCATCCTCTTGATGTAATGATTCGCACAAAATAAATTTGTTCAACGAAATAAGATATAACCCGGGAGACGACGGACTTCGTTCTGAAGAAGGCGCAATGTTTTCCGTTCGATCGAGAAGGAACAATTTCCAAAGAGAGAGAGAGAGAGAGACACGCTCCGATTTACCATTGGCAGAATTCATCTCAGCGGCTGGGGGGAACCAATCAGCTCAATGTGTACAGTGTCGTGGTTTCCAAGCAACTTTCCGGCACAATTAATTTCGCCTTATACAGGGCGTGTTTGAAACAGTAATGAAAACGGGGTCGCGACAACGCTTATACTGGGTGTATTCGAAACAGAAAGGAAAAATGAACTGTAACACTCTACCTTGCATTTTTTGAGCTTTACTTCCACTTTTTCCATCAGATTTAGACGACTTTTCAATAAAATGTTCCCAAATAGAATCTTTTTTCCTACCACTTCTATGAGGAGAGATATCAGCAAGATAGATGAACTATTTATACACTATTATGAACTAGTATTGTTATTTATACACTTTATTACTCGTTACGTGCGATAAAAACGGCCGAATTTTCAAGTTACTACACACATACGCTATTTCATTTGTAAGGTTGAACAAGAGGTACCTTAAAGGCGGGTTTCCCTAACAGTGTGTGGTAACGTGTTTTATGCGTCGAGTATAACGTAAAAATATCAAACGCAACACGACATCTATTAAGCAAATAGGGAAGCAATACAACTGTTTTCTACAGACCGCAACACGCACCCAGCCAGCGTTAAAGCTTATTGCGTTGTACACAAAAATACCTACCGCACGAACGTCACAAAACGCTATCCTCTTAGCTGAACAGATAGGTTTAGTCGTTATTATTATTGTTAACATTATTTATTGCACTTTCTATGTAAAAAATTAATAAAAATCAAAAAAATCGTAAAAATTTCAGAAAAAATCGTGATTTTTATCAACCCTGCTTGCAAACTTTTTTTTTGATTAAACCACAGAGTAATGGACTTGGGTATATCTGACCATCACCCAGAGGCGGCTGGTGCATACGAATTTGGGTGTGTAGAACCAACCGCCGCTGCTATCACCTATTACCACCTATCGCCTGTGTAAGGTTCAATTATCTATATTATGCTGAATCTTTAGAATTGGCAAATTTCAGTTAAAGACAATAAGGTGAAACAGGTTACCCAAAGCCTTTCGTATTTCCCTAAAGCTTATACATAGGTACCCACCCATGCGTTTTCGAAACAAGTCATTACGTTTTAAATAACAAAGAAAATAATGACCCGATCGTTTTTCTTTTCTTTCAGGAAAAGAATGAAAATATGCAGTGAAGCAGGATGACTTGAAAATACCTGATGTTTCTACGGTTCAGCCGAGGAAGCCCGCGTCGGGCGGGCGTGTTCGCATTGATTCTGCTGTGTGCAGGGGCATTATTAATGCGGATCTTATGCTACACGAAAGAAGAAGGATCAGTCGTGGTCGTTACTCATGACAAGTACGTGGCAGGTCCTGACGGCAGAACCTACGAATATAACAGGAACATGCCCCTTATTTTCATCGGGGGAGTACCTAGGTCGGGAACGACGCTTATGCGAGCCATGCTCGACGCGCATCCCGACATCAGGTTAGTTGATATTTATTACTACTGTAGAATTCAAATTTAACCAACCCCTCAGTTTGAACATAAACATAAATATATATATCGGCCGGTTATCTTCACTAGGCATACGCATGAAACCTCGTGGAATATTTGACCGAGATGATATTCTTCACATGAATCTCCAACGGACGTGTAACAATAATTGTGATCATAATCATTACTATGAGAATCAATCGCCAGATAAAGTTAATTGGAGATGAAAAGTCCCTCCACCCAGAAAATCAACTTGTCGTGTTTTATCTTGAACTTATTTAATATCCTGTCGGTTCCAGGTGCGGCCAAGAAACCCGAGTGATTCCTCGCTTATTACAAATGCGTTACCATTGGCTGAAGCATTCGAAAGAGAACATGCGACTGGAGCAAGCGGGAATTACCAAACCTGTACTCGATTCCGCTATTGCCGCTTTCATCCTGGAGGTGATCGCCAAACATGGTGAACCGGCGCCTCGCCTGTGCAACAAGGACCCATTGACAATAAAAATGGGAACGTACGTGATGGAGCTGTTTCCGAATGCCAAGTTCATTTTTATGTTGCGGGACGGCAGAGCGACCGTGCACTCCATCATATCAAGGAAAGTCACGATCACCGGTTTCGACTTGACCAGTTACAGACAGTGCTTAAAAAAGTGGAACACGGCGATCGAATCGATGAACGAGCAGTGCAAAGAACTAGGTGGCGATAAATGTTTGCGAGTTCCTTACGAGCAGCTAGTGCTTCATCCGCGAAACTGGATGGACAAAGTTTTAAAGTTTCTAAATATAACTTTTGATGAATCAGTGTTACATCACGAGGACTTCATTAATAACGGAATTGAATTAAGCAAGTGAGTATTTCTGTCTTTATAAACATACAAACAAACCAGTTATCGTAAAACTATATTATGCAAAGATAAAAACGTCTGCTTTCGTAAATGGATATGAATGAATTTACATAATTATTTAAATTTGATACGCTAGTAAAGGATGGAAAAGATTAGTATAGATAACAGATATATTAAAATCAGTACAAATTATTTTAATAATAAATTCTTCATTCAGAAACATTCAGCGTCTCTTGAAAATAGGCCATGCAGAAACAATAATAGCTGCATATAACTATTTCACCGATGAGAAGTTAGCAATAAAATTCCAGCAATAAAGTTATAAAATTTCAAAACGCTGTTGCCGCTAAAATAACGATCACAGATCAATAATACTTAATCCATTGCAAATAGTATAATGTGTACATTCTCCTTGTACCAAGAAATTGAAGAAATATTTGATATTAAGTTAGAAATCGCTATTTAAACCAGCATGAGTCATTATTCATGTAACACACTAAAAAAAATGTTTTCAATGAAAATTTTCACGCAGTCATAAAGTAAACATCTATATCTATTCAATAATGCCTTTGGAAAGTTTTAGCCGGTCGATTTTAATTAATTACAGATAAATTAAAAGTACACTTTCACGGTCATATGACAATAGTCAAATTAGACGCTCATATCTGATTAACCAGAATTTGCATAAACATTTTCTTTACAGAATATGAAAGTACACATCGAGATCTTTCATTTCAAGTGAACTCTGAGTTTTAGCCGGTTGATTTGAAGTAATTAGAAATTAATTAAAAGTGGCGTTCTCAGCCTTAAAACAGGACTAGCTTGAAACGCCCATATCTCGTTAACTAGAATTTGCATAAACATTTCCTTTACAGAATATGAAAGTACACATCGAGATCTTCAGTTTTAAGTAAACTCTGAGTTTTAGACGGTTGATTTGAAGTAATTAGAAATTAATTAAAAGTGACGTTCTCAGTCGTAAAATAGTTCTAGCTTGAAACGCCCGTATCTCGTTAACTAGAATTTGCATAAACATTTTCTTTGCAGAATATGAAAGTACACATCGAGACCTTTCATTTTAAGTAAACTCTGAGTTTTAGCCGGTTGATTTGAAGTAATTAGAAATTAATTAAAAGTGACGTTCTCAGCCTTAAAACAGGACTAGCTTGAAATGCTCATACCTCCTTAACCAGAATTTGCATAAACATTTTCTTTACAGAATATGAAAGTACACATCCAGATCTTTAATTTCAAGTAAACTGTGAGTTTTAGCCGGTTGATTTGAAGTAATTAGAAATTAATTAAATGTGACGTTCACAGCAATAAAACAGTACCAACTTGATTTTGATGTGTACTTTCATGTTCTGTAAAGAAAATATTTATGCAGATGCTAGTTAATGAGCTTTAAGCGTATAAAGTGACTATTGTTATATGACCTTGAAAGTGTACTTTTAATTAATTTCTAATTATGTTAAGTCAACCGGCTAAAACTCAGGCTTCACTTGAAACGAAAGATCTCGATGTGTACTTTCATATTCTATAAAGAAAATGTTTATGCAAATTCTAGTTAATGAGATTTCAGCCTTTCAAGCTAGTACTGTTTTGCGGCTGAGAACGACGTTTTTAATTAATTTCTAATTACTTCAAATCAACCGGCAAAAACTCAGAGATTACTTAAAACAGAAGATTTCGATGTGTACTTTCATATTCTGCAAAGAAAATGTTTATGCAAATTCTAGTTAATGAGATTTCAGCCTTTCAAGCTAGTACTGTTTTGTGGCTGAGAACGTCACTTTTAATTAATTTCTAATTACTTCAAATCAATCGGCTAAAACTCAGAGTTCACTTGAAATGAAAGATCTCGATGTGTACTTTCATATTCTGTAAAGAAAATGTTTATGCAAATTCTGGTTAATCAGATATGAGCGTCTAATTTGACTATTGTGATATGACCGTGAAAGTGTACTTTTAATTTATCTGTAATTAATTAAAATCGACCGGCTAAAACTTTCCAAAGGCATTATTGAATAGATATAGATGTTTACTTTATGACTGCGTGAAAATTTTCATTGAAAACATTTTTTTTAGTGTGTTACATGAATAATGACTCATGCTGGTTTAAATAGTGATTTCTAACTTAATATCAAATATTTCTTCAATTTCTTGGTACAAGGAGAATGTACAGATTATACTTTTTGCAATGGATTAAGTATTATCGATCTGTGATCGTTATTTTAGCGGCAACAGCGTTTTGAAATTTTATAACTTTATTGCTGGAATTTTATTGCTAACTTCTCATCGGTAACTATTTCAAATACTTTAATATCATTTGATAGCAAGTTTCGTTTAGTCTGCAGAAATATTATTACTCCTGTTGCTAAGTAAAATATCAAGTTCGACTAAATTTTATGACTTCCAGAGATGACTGATAGCATCGTCTATGTCGAGCATAATTAAGTCAACTTTGATCTTTTCTAATTGTATACCTAACTATGTAATTCAATTGAGACGTATATTTATGTAATTCTTTTTACTCTTATAAATTACTCTGTATAATCTTCATACATATTTCTACAGGGTTTTCATAATTGGTTGTACTCTACGTGATTAAATCGTGTCTGATGTCACCGTGACACAGTGACACCGGTGTCAACAATATCATACAGACTGTCGGCAGAACAACAGAAATTTTTGGCAGTAATATTCACACGTTAACTGCTTCAACCTTACCTTGACCAGATGACAAGTCTGCGCTGTTTCACCAGCTTTTCCCGTCGGCTAGCAACAGTGAGAAAGTCAGTTACGATCACAGAATATAAGATACAGAAAGGACACTGTGTTACTGTTAGCCATTACATTAACAGCACCCTCTAATGGCTTGGAAGAAACTAAAGTTATTGCCGCCAGTACAGGCACCACATTCAAATTTAAATTTGACGAAATTTTGACCGTTTTAACAGCCGTTCGAGCATTTATTTAACGTGCGATTTCTTACCTTAATCAAGTGCTCAATTAGATAGGAAATTTCATATTAATGAAACGCTCGATCGCTTGTTCGAGTAATTTTAAAAGACGGCCTATAAAAAATCATGTTTTAAGTTTAAGAATTTGCTTAAAACGTGAGTTTTCGTCGTGTTTATGGAAAACATATTCAAATAATTATATCTGAGACGTTTATTTAACAGTAAGATATCTACAGAAATACATACATAGAATACAGACAATTTTCTACAGTGTTTAATATCTTATACATATACAAATACAAAAAGCTTAAGTATTTCGTTTTTTAAACGATTTTGAATAGTGTTCTCTAGCTTTAACAAAGATTGTTGGAGCATCATTGCCAAGATTATGTAAATCACTTCCTCGTAAAATATTGTTTATTTGTTTTATCTGATTAAATATGATAATAGAAATAAGCTTCTTTATAACTTTTTTTTCTATCTCCTCTATATGTAAAGAGCATTTTTCGTCAAAGTCCAATTTCACTTGTGTTTGTACACAATTGTGAATATTATAAACGATATTACATATCGTTTGCAAATATATTGTATTATAGTTACAGCATTACACACAAAATCAAAAAATGTCCTATTAACATACTGTAATTTCCGTTGGCTGCGATATTCTTTTAAAAGAGTAAATGAAGAAACTTCTACACATTCATCACTTGTAGTTACGAAATTATTATTACATGTTAGGCACTGGGACTGTGGAAGAATTTTCTTCACTAAATATCCACTAATGTAATAAATTATCTTCTGTTGCATTGATAATGTTCCTGGAACTGTATCGGGAATGGAAATCATTTGGATTTTCTTTGTAGTTTCCTGAGTATCCTGCAATAAACATAATGAAAACATTCATCTATATGTAAATAGAAAATACATGCTCTTACCTGTGTCACAAGATGTTGTAATGTAACAAACATTTCTGATTTATCATCTTCGCAATTCATGCCAAGAGAATCAGGAGATGTGAAACTTTTAACAAGAAGACTCTTATAAAATGGAGTGAAAGCTCCACAGTTCGGCTTATTGTAACGAGCCCCTCGTTGCCATATTCTTCCAAAAAAGTTTTCAAGCGGATCTTGATGTACGAGGGGTCATGTATCTGAATCCTTCTTTTTGTAATCTATTGTACAGGATGTGGAAATTTTTTAATGGTGTAAATTGGTGGTGTAAATGTTCCTCTAGGAGTAAGAAATTTCATACTTGATAATGTATTGATAGCTGCTGTCCAATACATTTGGTGAGGAATAACACTTGTTACAGCACATCTAAGCTCCTTTCCTTGAATAGGATGAATAAGACTGTCATTTACGCTATCAAAGAGGTCATCGAGGAATCCACATAGTTTTGCTGTATCTGTTGCTGCAGGAGTTAGCCAATTTTTCTTCAGAAACTGCTGTCACATATATGCGTCATGGACTCTATTATATTAAATTATCGGTTCATTGTGAGTGACAAAAAAAAATGATTGACAAGAACATGTTAAAGCTTTCATACTAATAAATTATGACGTTACATACCCTGTGACGAGGTACTAGGCAGCTCTCGATCTACTTCAGTCCTTTGCACCTCTTCAGCTACCACGTGTTCCTCCACTTTCTCCACATTCAACTGTCCTTTATCTTTTTTAAAAACAATAGAATTAATTTCATTGTGTTAGTATTTGTAAAAAGTGAGCAAATAAAAATCAGATTAGAGTAGGCGGTACAATGTCTGTGATTAACTGAATAATGAATGTAATTTATTATTTATTCATTTAATCACAGACTTACTTTTCCTTTGCACCGCCTACTCTAATCTGATTTTTATTTGCTCACCGTTTATATTACGAGCTATATCTGGTAAATTCAGCTGTAGAATTGCACCTGGCAATAATTTCTGATTAGGACCCACGTCCTCTTCAGCAAAGTGTTCGTGGCACACTCTGCAATTGCTATATATTTTCTCACTTGTGTTTTCTTGCATCAAACGTGGGTTACCACATAAGTGCACCCATTTATTGAACAGGTCCGGGTTTGCCACAGGGTTGGGAAATCTATGTCTACTTTCAGTACTGCCGTAGCAGCCTCTCTCACGCAACAGTAAACACCAACCATATCTACAGAAAAACAACTTATTAATACGAAAATTTAATTGAATTTTTGGCATTCTCTTACTTAATTCAAGAACGAACACGAAATCTCAAAGAACAACGAAACTAACCACTAAACTCAAATAACAACTAAACACTAAACTCAACAACCAATAACCTCAAAAAAAAAAACAAATTAAACACTAAACTCCAAAGAAAAAGAAACTCTAAACTCTACCTAAAAAACTAAATAACTAACTAAACTCAAAAAACAACTAATAACCTAAAAAAAAACTAATCACTAAACTCCAAAGAAAAACTAACACTAAACTATAACTAAAAAACTAAATAATAACCACCAAAAACCAAATTAAACGCTAAACACCAAAGAAAAACGAACAATAAACTCTAACTAGCCGCAAATAATACACATACAAACATAACCAACGCCCATTCGACATAAAATGTGGTTAATTGATGTGAAGTTTGTTCGTTGGCTAGTGTCACAGCGTTAGCATTATGCCCGGGAATTTTAAATTTTATCAGTTTCGCCATCTATGGGCCTGGAAGAAAGCTTTCCTCATTGTACTTGATATATGGAATTAAGTGTCCCCCCCATGGTTACGATGTTACAAAATTAAGGGCGCCAGGACGGACGATATAAACCAGCTGATTGACAAAGACCTTGTCGGCGTCTCCGAACCGACTTGGTCGTGCAGAAGGTCAACACAAACTCGAGGCTACACTTGACTCTCTGGTACGTGAAGGAGGGTAATGCAGGAAATAAATTACACAAAGTTAAACATGTGATTGGTCAAGACGCAGTTACGTTAAATCTAAATCTAAAATCATTTAGCCGAAATTCGCTCTCCGAAAAGGACATGCATAAACCGGACGACGATTTGAATTTGAAAATAAAACCAATAAATAACTCACGAATTTACCGTCAAAGCACAACTCGTGCGACGATGTGAAGTTGACAGTCACCACGCCACCTGTTGGTTGTCTCCAACGCCGGTGAACTGGATCAAACCGGATTACTTTTCGTTCGGGCTCCTTAAAATGCCTGAGCCAAATCCCTGGGAGGCTTGAAATAGTACAAGACGCTCGCAGACGAAGAATTCGTACTAGATCTAAGACTAGAACTAGAAGTAGAACTAAAACTAAAAGCCCGAATGGAAAGAAAGAAAGGTCGTTATTTTTACCCTTGGGTTTTGTAGTTTCCTAAGCTTGGTGTGAGGTTTAAAATATCCCAAAACTCGTTCGGTGGTGCATTAGGAAATTCCGACGAAGCCGTAGATAAGCTCTCCTTAATCTTTAAGCAAGGACTTCGGTAATTTTCTTAGCGGTCAAATCGGCATCGCGCTCGATCATCATCGAATCGATTAAGCGAAGCCTTCTTAATTCGAAGGGGACTTCGACGGTAAATTGTTTAATTACGGATTTTATGGGCGGTTATGGGAAGGAGCTCGTTTTGTAAATAATTAAAGACGGCACGGCGCTGCGCGAGCTGTTGCTTAAAAAAAATGATTGGTTTCAACTAAAGAAGACGTTCTTAGCGATGGCGAAACGTATTCGACCTTCAATAATAAAAGCGGAACTTAACCTGGATTGAAACTTCTTCAAAATGGACTACAAGATCCAATTGTTCGACTAAAATCAAGATTCCATGATTTGATGGATCTTGACTTACGACAAAAACAAATTAGTTTGAGATAATCAAGATCTAAAGCCTTAAGCTGACGTAACTGAAGTTTTCAAGAGCCAACGACATTATAAAAATCAAGATTCAAGTCAAGGAAACTGGAGCTTAATCGACTTCAAGGTCCAGTTCCTTGATTAAAGTCAAGATACTTTGATTTGATGCAACTTGATCGACGGCTAAATCTAATTAGCTTGAGAAAATCTAAGTCTAAAGTCATAAGATGACGTAACTGAACTTTCCTGCAAGTCAAGAGGCAAGGACGTTATAAAAATCAAGATTCAAGTCATCAAGATCGATTTTGAGGTTCAGTTCCTCGATTGAAGTCGAGATTCTTTGATTTGAAGCAACTTGATCGGCGTTAAAAATCAAGTTAGCTTGAGGAAATCAAGTCTACAGCTTCAAGCTGACGTAATTGAACGTTTCTCCAAGCCAAGAGGTGAAAACAGTTTCAAAAATCAAGATTAAGGTCCTCTTTGATTGAAGTCAAGATTCTTCTGTTGATGGATTTTGATCGACGATGAAATCAAATTCGCTTGAACTGTTCTCCAAGCCCGAGGTAAAGGGCATTATAAAAATCAAGATTCAAATCAACAGAGCTTGATCTTAATCGACTTTAAGGTCAATTCCTTGATTGAAGTCAAGATTCCTTGATTTGATGCAACTTGATTGACGATAAAATCAAATTAGTTCGAGGAAATCAGATCTAAAGCTTCAAGCTGACGTAATTGAGCTTTTCTCCGAGCGAAGAGGTAAAGACAATTGAAAAAATCAAGATTCAAATCCAACGAAAGTCGGTCTTAATCGACTTCAAGGTCCAGTTCCTCGATTAATTAAGTCAAGATTCTTTGATTTGATGGATCTTCATCGACGATCAAACTAATTAGTTTGAGGATATCAAGATCTAAGGCTTCAAGCTGACATAGTTCGATTTCTCCAGGCCAAGAGGTAAAAGCAATCGACTAAATTAAGAATCAAATTCAACAAAGCAGTCCTTTGATTAAAGTGAAGATTCTTTGACTTGATGGATCTTGATCGACGATCGAATCTAATTAGTTTGAAGATATCAAGATCTAAGGCTTCAAGCTGACGTAGTTCAATTTCTCCAGGCCAAGAGGTAAAGACAACTGAAAATTCAAAATTCAAATCCAACAAAACTTGATTTTGATCGAATTCAAGGTCCATGTTGATTAAAATTAGGATTTTTTGGTTTGATAGGTCTTGATCTAAGTCGGGATCAAATTAATCGGAGGAGGAAATCAAGATCTAAAGCTCTGAGCTGGTGTAACGGATCTTATCGCCCAAATCAAGAAGAAATTTGACTTGAAACCTTTACGCTATTCATGACGGACGTCGAAGTACATCAAATGGAATCAATTTATGCTAGAGCTTACGTGGAGCTTGATTCTGGTAAAGTTCTTGCATCTTGAGTATGAAAAACGATTCAAAGTATTAGACCTTCACTTTGCCGGTGTATTTTGATCTCGACGTGAATCAAGAACTTTACTTCGAAACATCAAGCCGGGGTCTTTCTGGATTCAATTCGGTTGATTTATGCAAGTGGATTTGATCTTGAAGTGTCCATAAGTCCCATGACGGTCCTTGAACCTTGACGGACCTTGAAGTGCACCGAGTATAATCAAATCACGCTAGATTTTCGTAATCCCGATTTTGAGAGACATCTTAAGCATTACGTCTTCATTTCCTCAAAGTAACTTGATCTCGACGTGAGATGAGAATCAAGGATATTGCTTCGAAACATCAAATCTAGATTTTCTCGTTAATATTAAACTCGCTCGCTGATTTATGTGAATAAATAACGAATACAACCGATGACTCTTGATTTTAAAGAAGGGATTGGATCTTAAGGTCGACTAAGGTCGGACTCAAGCCTCAAAATTTCAACGAAAAGAAAGCCTCTCAAACTTGTCCTTTAAAAATTGAAGGGATCGAGCCTTGATTCATCTATGGTAATTTGTGGATCAGTTTTCGGCTGGTTGCTTCAAAGCATCGGATCTTGGTTCAGTTGAACTGAAGAGTTGGATCTTGGGTTTACGTGAAGGTCTTCGACTTTAATGTGGAGTAAGATGTAATTACGTCATACCGGAGAATTTAAATCAAATCTGATTGATTTGAAGGTTTGAATCTTGATTTCATAATGACCTTACGTCTTGAGAAAAAGTCAGTAACGTCGGCTTAAAGCTTTACGCGACTTTCTCGAATTCATTTGATCTCGACGAAGATCAAGAGCTGTGAAACTAAAAAATCTTAACTTTAATGAAGGAATTAGACCTTGAAGCCCATTCAAATCAAGATGATAGCTTTGAATCTTGATTTTCATAATGTTCTTTAGCTTGAGAAAAAGTCAGTTACGTCGGCTTATAGATCAAACTAAAGAATCTTGATTTGAATGAAGAAATCGGATCTTGAAGTCGATCACATCAAGTTTTGTCGGCTCAAAGCTTTGAATCTTGATCTTTACTGAGAAAAAGGATCGGCTGTTTTAATTTAAAGCTTTGGACCTTAATTTTCTCAAGTTAATTTGATTCTGTCGTAGAACAAGATAAAAAAATCGAAGAATCTTGAGTTTAGTGAAAGAAGGGTCGTTAGCGTCCAAAATGGCGTCAGACAATTCGCGTATTTTTACCCCTGGGTTTTGTAGTTTCCTAAGCTCGGTGTGAGGTTTAAAATATCCCAAAACTCGTTCGGTGGTGCATTAGGAAATTCCGGCGAAGCCGTAGATAAGCTCTCCTTAATCTTTAAGCAAGGGCTTCGGTAATTTTCTTAGCGATAGACACACAATACGGCACCACGTTCGGACAAGAAAATGAATCGAGGGCGCGGAAGCGAAACGGAGGACGCTGAAGATGCACGTATGCCATAAGCAGAATCCAATAGCTGTAAAGGTTACGTAATTTACATATACATGATGATTCTAATCTAATTCTAATAATTGTCGGAATAGACCGACAAAAACCTGTACACCAGTATTGTATTACCTACTCTATCACGAAATCCAAATTGTAAATCGTGAGTCACTTACTTATGTGGCTGTCTTAATTTTTTATATTGACGATTGTCGGTTATGTGGAACTTTTAGAAATTCGTAACCCGGTGGCACAATTAATTCGAGCAGTTACGAGAGTAATGGCTCAATACACCTTGAACCAGTTCCTGATAGCCTTGCGGTTACAACTGAATTTTATTCTCAAGCAATTAAAACCGATGAATACTATTTCTCACCGGGCGAAACCTGGCTTTGGGGAATAGAAAGCGTGTGCTTTTACGACATGAATATGCTCTTCCATACATTTAACGCGTCAAGAAATTCAGAAGTTGGGGGGAGGGGGGGGGGAGCGAAACTGTTGCCTCATCCCCGCACATCCACCAGACTTTGCACCTTCGGGCTGTTGTACTTTCCGATCGATTGGTGCATTCATTCGCCTTCAGTTCGAACGAAAAACTCGTTAATTGGTTCATTTTCCCATTTCAAATTTAATAATAGAAAGACTTCCCTCGTCCACTCGAAGTTAAACTATGATTATATGGCATAACGGTGAAGTACTGATTAAAGAGGGAATTTTATCGTGGTGAAAATGGTTCGTCCAATATTTGCAGGCATTTTATTTACACGAGGCTTTTTCGCCGCTGTTTTATTAACTTTATCTAAATTACTCCATCTGATCGTTTACGATAAAAACGTAAGTGTATTTTTGGTGAAAACAAAAAAAATACATGTGGAAATCATAGTACAGCTGTAGGCTCTTCAATATTCTAAAGCAGTGAAGCTTAGATATGTCGTATTTACATTCTTGCAATGTGTGGAATAAATTACACGTTTAAGGCCGATCGCACATTGAACCCTGTATAGGGTAGCACAGGTACTCTTTACTCTGCCTAAGTTATGTGCGATTCTTTTCGTAAGTACTTTGCAAGTCGCCCTTAAGAGGAATCCTACAAAGTTACCCCTCAGAAGTTCGTATTTTACTATCCCTACTTTTTGCTACGTTAAGGGGAAATATTTGTGATATTATGATTGGTTGGTTGGCAGTCGCCTGCCGACCATGCGGCTATTGAAAACCACCAACATTAGTTGCTTAGAGCTATCTCTGTTCAACACATATTGCGAAAGAACGATAATAACTCTTGCGTGTCGGTGGTTCCGTCATCATAAGCAACTTACTAGGCTGCGTTCGGTCATAATGTTCAATATTCAACGGGTTCAGAAATACACATGCATGTACATAATTATATTCAAATACTTACACATTTTTTACGGTAGATTGTAATAAGACGCAATTATCGTTCAAAGTAGACTTTATTTTTAATTGCACGTATGCGTCGTATAATAGAAAAGGAACAAGTAGTTATCTATATTTGTAAAATATTGAAGAGGATTGAAGCTGCAACACCAAAAATTTTACGTATAATCCTATTTCATGCCCATGCGAAATTTTAATATTACCTGCAGCTCAACAGTGTAATGAAATTCATTATTTTATTTATTTAAATTGTAAACATGGGTAAATTAAACTCCATTAACAAGAAGGTCACATATAGGAAAAGAAAAATCGGCGGTAAATATATAAATGTAAATATGTATCTACATATATTTTTTCGAAAATTGTTAAAAAATGTTGATAATTAAGTACATGACAAACATCATGACGCGAAGTGACTGTTTTTTGTTTGCAGAACGTAAAAGTCTTTTGCACTGGCGTCACATCTTTTGGTGTCATCGGAACGCCAGTGTCGTTTACTATAAGGTAAATGAAATAAATTTTTCAAAAATTTACGATGATATAAACATAGATGTAAATCTGCAAGGTTTGGATATTACAAAAGAAATGGTTGAGTATGTAGTAGTCGAAAAAATATTTTTCGCCTAACATATGTGAAAGTAACTCACATTAACCCTAAAAATGTGACGGAAAGTAATGTTTATCTGCCCTAGGGCTGCTAAACTCATAACAACACGATTTATAGTTCGTAACCTAGCAACACATTGACTTTCATTTGCGCGCTTTGACATTTCACAGAATTTTTCATTAAACGTCAGTTTTAAACAAAGTTTGAATTTGATTTAGGGCTAAGCGAAAAACAGTTGTGTGTCACACACGCAGAAACGCATTAGCAGCCCTTAGATATGAGCTGCCCTCGCTTCGCTTCGCTCGCTCGTGCAGCTCATAGCCGCGGGTTGCTAATGCTCACTTTTCTACCCCTGTGACACAATATACTATATATGTACCACTATGTATCTTCAATATATATGTATATGTATCTTCAATATTTTTGTGATAAACATAATATTATTAAAAGAAATCAACATGGTTTTAGAAAACATTTTTCCTGTGTTACTCAACTGATAAATTTTCATACTGAATTGGCAGAAATAATTGATGATAAGGGACAGGTAGACGCAATTTTCCTCGATTTTACAAAAACCTTTGATAAAGTTCCTCATGATTTTATTATAAGAAAATTACAAAATTTGGGGTGTGATATGCGAGCTGTAAAATGGATAAACGAATATCTTAAGGACAGGAAACAGAGAGTTAGAATAAATAATATCTATTCATCTGAGTTGACTGTCATTTCTGGAGTACCTCAAGGTAGTGTGATCGGACCAATATTATTCATTATATTTATAAATGATATTTCACAAAATTTAAGATGCGAAACGAAATTATTTGCTGATGACTGCGTTATTTATAACAAAAGAAAAAATACATAAGATTGGATTTTACTCCAGAAAGATTTAGACAAAATTCATATGTGGTGTGACGAAAATAAAATGGAAATTAATACAAAGAAATGTGTTGCAGTATCGTTTGGTATTACAAAATTATTTCAGACCCACCCATACAAATTAGGAAATGAATTACTAACATATAATGATACGTGTAAATATCTAGGAGTGACCTTTAGAAATGATTTAAATTGGAGTAGTCATATTCAGAATATCTTCAAAAAAAGCTTATAAATCACTATATTGCATTAGAAGAAATCTTAAAGACTCTGGAAAACCTGTACTTAAAAAAGCTTATATGACATATATCCGTCCCAAAGTTGAGTACGCACACGAAGTTTGGGATCCGCACCAACAATATTTAATTGAAGATCTAGAAATGTTGCAGCATAAAGCAGCTCTTTATGTTATGAATGACCATAGAACAACTTCATCTGTTTCACGCATACTATGGGAATTAAATTGGGAAACTTTATCTTCTAGAAGACAAGAAGCAAGATTAAAATTATTTTGTTATATTCATTTCAAAGTTGATTCGATGCACAATTTTCTAACTAAATTACAAATAAATGATTCGAGCACTAGAAAAAATCATAAATTCATCTATAAAATTCCATTTTCGAAAACTAACAATCATAAATTTTCTTTTTTTCCGAAAACAATTCAAGATTGGAATAATTTAAGTGGAAAAATTTGAAAAAATTAATTGAAAATTGTGCAAAGAAAATAAAAGTTAGGACGTAATTTTTAAAATGCAAATTTTAAGTATTATTAATGTTATAAAACGTATTAGTTGTTTATTTAATGTTTAAGTTTGTATATTAGACCACTATATACGATGTACTGTACATCTAATTATATATATAAATAAAATAAAAATAAAATTGACCTATCAAGTAATGTTGCGCGAGGCGTACTCAACTTTTTCAAAAATGACAGCGTTGTCTTATTTTTAAATCAAATATTTTTAGACGAAAATAATCTATCAATAAGGGGTTTTCGATAGTGTAAAAACAAAAAGAGACATATTTTTTGTTCGGCCACAATTAAATCTTAAACTTTAGTTCCGCAGGACGCGCGTTTCGTTTTCTCAAAAATGACAGCGTTGTCTTATTTTTAAATCAAATAAAGAGGCGTTTAGTACTGTAAAAAAAGCATTGTGTATCTTTTTATTTTCAATTACATACTTATTTTGAACAAGTTTTCAAATCACCTTAGATTTTCGATGTCCTGGAGTATGCGGAATGAAAGTTTAAGATTTTATTGTGGCCGAACAAAAAATATATCCCTTTTTGTTTTTATATTATCGAAAGCCTAGTTATTAATAGATTACTTTCGTCTATAAACATTTGATTTAAAAATAAGACAACGCTGTCATTTTTGAGAAAAACGAAGCGAGAGTCCTACTATACGCGGAGCTAAAGTTTAAGATTTAATTGTGTCCAAACAAAAAATATATCCCTTTTTGTTTTTACACTATCGAAAGCCCGTTATTAATAGATTATTTTCGTCTAAAAATATTTGATTTAAAAATAAGACAACGCTGTCATTTTTGAAGAAGTTGAGTACGCCTAACGCAAAGTTACTTGATAGGTCAATTTCGAATCAATTTCTAAAAATATTCATTTTAAGTTATTGAATATTACTTAATTATTAGATTTTTATACTAATATATAAATACTGAAACTGTTTATTTTTGAAAGTTATTGCTAACTTCATTTGAACTTTCTAATTCTATTTAAATGTACATTTTTATGTTTTTACTATTTCGCTTCTAATACACATAAGTTGATTCAAACACAAAATTACAAAAAAAAAGAAAAAAACCTAAGTGTCCCACTTCAAATTTTTAAGGAGTGCATTTAAATAAATAACGAGAAAAAGGAGTTGATGCAAAAGTTAGTTACACAAAATAATGTTTTACACAAAAAAGTTGTACGTCAGAATAGGCAAAACGATGATTCTATAAAAATGTAATTTTCCTAGTGATGTAATTTAGCCGGCTAAAAATACCTTTTTCTTCAACTGTAGAAAAAGCCGTACCTTTGAATACTATTCACAGATAGTGAAGTTGATCTTTTCTTGACTAACAAGAAATGTACTTGTTGCTAGACCTCAGTGTATGTATAAATAAATATTAAAATACCAAAAACGTACTGGAAAAAGCAGTGCACAAACTTAAATATGTTTAAATTACCCGCCTTAATCCTATCTGAGATCATGCGCAATAACCCCTAAAAAATCGGAACGCAAAATATATTCTCAGGCCGTGAAAAAAGATCACGTGATTGTCTAGTTTGTTACCGCCCCCAGCTCTTAAGGTGGGGAGAATATATTCACGCCTTACAGAAATAATTCACTAAAAACATACAAATCGGGCGACTTCATAACTTAATTATGGTTACATATTTTTAAAAGCTGTTTTCACTGATTTGTTAACAAAACTTCAATCTACAAAGTGACCAACGCGTTTTTCAAAATTCGATCTGGAAGTATTTTTACTATCGCTGTAAAATTCAACTACAATTTTTCAATGTTAATTATTTTTTTCTTAATTACCAGATGATGATAGAGAAATTTCCTGTGGTCACTTTGTAGTGCTAGTTGTCGGGTATATAGGAAAAAAAAATGAATTAATTATATTCAGAAATAAAGTCTCTATGAATTCGCCCGTTTTAATGGTTTTCGTATATGGAGTTATTTCGTAAGATTGCTCTTAAAGAGGGGATTTTATCGTGGTGAAAATGGTTCGTCCAATATTTGCAGGCATTTTATTTACACGAGGCTTATTGTTGCCTTTTTCGCCGCTGCTGTTTTATTAACTTTATCTAAATTACTCCATCTGATCGTTTACGATAAAAACGTAAGTGTATTTTTAGTGAAAACAAAAAAAAAATACATGTGGAAATCAGAGCATAGCTGTAGGCTCTTCAATGTTCTAAAGCAGTGAAGCTTAGATATGTCGTATTTACATTCTTGCAATGTGTGTACACGGAGGAATAAATTACACGTTTAAGGCCGATCGCACATTGAACGCTGTATAGGGTGGTAGCACAGGTACTCTTTACTCTGCCTAAGTTATGTGCGATTCTTTTCGTAAGTACTTTGTAAGTCGCCCTTAAATAGTTTTTGTTTAGAAAATAATATGCAGAGGCCGAGGAAAACTGTTTTCGTTCCACGAATGAGGCAAAAATTCTCTGCTGTCCAAAGTCTCTTTATGTGTAACGGTTAGGACATACGACTCCACATTAAAAACGTCATAAGGGGGGATGTATAATTAGTTGCATATACTAGGCAATTAAGTAGAGAGCCTTATTGTATGATTTTGTGGAAATGAGTGGAAAGATATTCGAGAATTCACATTTTCGATGTTGTTTTGTAAAATTTTGATACGTTTTTAACACGAGGAAAATATTATTAAGAAACTTTCCCTGAATTATTTTTGCAATTTCTACCTGCACACGTTTGACATTTGGACATCTATCTTTTGTCCATCTAGCTCAATGCTGGGCACGAGAGTCCTGGTGAGTCATCCCCTCCACAAGCAACAACTGTAATCGGCGACAGTCGAAAATATTCACCACTCGTCGAAACATTATATTATGCGTCGTTGGTTCTAGGCGCGCCGATTTCAATTTAAACTGGAATAAGCGTGAAACACTTGCGGAGAAGTGTAAGGGGTGGTGGAACTGTTCCCCTACCGTGCTCGGCTCTGATCTAGCTTAACTACCTTTATTTCCACATTCTTAGTAAATGATATTTTAAAGGTTCATTTTGCTGTTTATGATAACCAAGTAAACGATACATTACGGGAATAGACCTGTAATATTTTACGGGCGGTATAAAAGACCTGTAAACACGAAACCACGAACAACAATGGAGAAAAGCTAATAGCTTTTGCAATAGAAAGAAGAATGAAGATAGTGAGTACGCATTTTAAAAGGAGGGAAGTGCATAAGGGAACGCGGAGAATACCAGGCAGCAGCGAAACGAACCATATTGACCACGTTCTGAAACGAGAATGGAGAATGCTCAAATGATCACAAATGTTCGAGCGTATAGAGGAGCAGAAGCGGGGTCAGATCACTTTCTGGTCGTAGCAAAGGTAAGTACAAATAAAGCACCTCACAAAAACCAAAACCAAAAAAACAGAAGACAAGGCAAGTATAATTTCGAAGAACTACAACACACTGAAATGGCTAGAATGTATCGTGCAAGTATTCGTGAAATATACGGAAGGGAAAGCCCCATGAACACAAAGGGAGTGGAAGAAATGTGGCAATTTATGGAGAAAGCGATAAGCGAAGCTACAAAGGGAAACGTAGGAATGAAGGAGAGTCACAAAGGAAAAGGATGGTTAGATGGTGGATGCAAAACAGAAATGAACAAAAAAAAGGAGCTCTGGCGAAAGTGGTTGCAAACGCAATCGGAGGCTGATAGGAAGACTTACGAATTGCAACGAAAGAAGGTAAAAAAGATGTGTAGGAAGTGTAAAAGGGATTTTATAGAAAAGGGTGTGATAGAGATAGAACAAAAATTTAGAAGAAAAGAATTTAGAAATTTTTACAAAGATGTTAAAAATATTAGAAGAGAAAAAGAGTTTTGCAAGGATAAAGAAGGCAATTTGATAGGAAACGAAAAAGACATGCTGGGTAGATGGAAACAATACTTTCAGGAGTTATTAAATGTCGAGGAAATGAAAAGAGAGGTACTGTGGCAAAATGAGGGGAAGAAAGATCAAAGGATTGCAGAACCAACCGAAGAGGAAGTGGAGGAAATAATAAAAGCCTTAAAAAACAATAAGAGTCCAGGAGAGAATGAAATAACGGCCGAAAACCTGAAATACGGAGGAGAACTTTTGAAGAATAAAATAGTTGAGTTAGTGAAGGAGATTTGGAACACAGAGGTAATGCCAGAAGGATGGAATAAATCAATTATTATATCACTTTATAAAAATATAATATAATATAATATTGGAAAAGGCAATAAGAGCAGCAAATGTAAACCGCAGAGGAACACTTTTCACCAGAAGTCATCAGTGCCTGGCAGACGCGGACGATGTTTTGTTAATGGCAAGAAATAAAAAAGAACTACAAGCGGTAGCACAGCCTTTCATACAAATAGCAAAGGATATGGGACTGAGAAAATATATATAGAATATAGAGAAAAAAGCAAATACGTGCAAATAAAAAAAGGTAAGGAAGGAGTATCAAAAGAAACGCTGACAATTCAAGTTGAAAGAGAGACGCTGACTTTTGAAGAGACAGAAAACTACATGTACCTTGGAATATTAGTAGATGCAAAGTGTAATGAAATGGTGGAAATCGACTTAGGGCTGGTAAAGACCAACAGATGTGTAGGAGGACTAAATAAAATCATTAAATCAAAAGGAATTTCAAGGAGGACTAACATACGGTTGCGAATTGTGGACAATGACAAGAAAAGATCAAGAAAGACTAGAAATTTGGGAAGTTTGGAAATTTGGTGGGAAGTCAACGGAAGAAGGGAGAAAGAGACAAACAAATGAGGGTATATATAGGCTATACGGGGAAGCCCCAAACACAAAACTAATTCGGGCCAATCTTATTTTCAAGTGAGTTAGATAAAGCAAGAAATTCGTGGTACAGTCACATTTCCCCCAAAACAAAGATAAGCAAAATCCTACCTGAAAGCATTCTATAGGATACATAATATGTTGCGATAGGTATTTTCGTTTCATAAGTGATCCGCAACTGATCTGAACTTGAAGTGATCCTGAATTGATCTAATTCCATTGGTGGCATGGATAAAACTTTTTACATATATGGATCAGATCTGTCCTACTCAAAGCTATTGCACTCGTTGAAATGAAAGAGATTAAATGCTGATTTGTCTAGTGTCCATCTGGGACGTGTTCTTGCCTGTAATGTGCGGTGTTGCATTTATTTAAATGTGTCGCAAAATCTGTTACGTTTGAATTTCCTTTACGAGAACGTGGCAACAAAGCATTGTCTGCTGCGTTTCGAGTTCAAGTGGAAAACCCCGCGTGTTCTTTGCTTTCCGCGATTTTCACTTGTTGAAAGCGCCGCCGCATGATCATAGCCTTGAAAGTCATCGGCTATCGCTTGCATTTTCGGCAACCCTTCCACCTCAGTTTCGCGCCTCGAATATCTTAGTTCTCGTCGGACCCTGGTGCCATGTTTTTTACCGCTTAGAGAAACTATAGAAGCTCTTGCTTAAAGAATTGAGAAGTGCTCATCCACGGCTCTGCCGGAATTTCCCTAGGTGCACCACCGATTGAGTTTTGGGGTATTTTAGCCCCATTCCAAGCTTGAGAAACTACAAATCTCAGGTAAAAATTGTGCGAATTGTCTGACGCCATTTTGGACGCTTTTCTATTCAGGCTTTTACGTTTGGCTCTACTTCTAACTCACGCTTTAGTATTACCGTGCTGCCTTGGGTTTGACTCGGGCCGAGTCGACTCAATCTTCGCTGCCGAGCGTATTTCCCCTGCGCCTAACCTGGAAACACTGTCCCGCCATATGCGCGGCCTTTGTCCACCGGTTCAATCCCGATCAGCGACGTTGGACACGAGCAGCAGATGGCGTGGCGACCGCTAACTTCACGTCGTATACAAGGGAACTGACCGTGTTTGACAAAAAAAAGTCGTTAGTTCGATTTATTATGGATTTATAAATTGCACAACTATTGCATGCCTTTTGGAGAGCGAATTTTCGGCTGAACGCATATATAGTTTTCATGTCGAGTAAATAAGTTGATAACCTTTGAGTTTACGCAGTTTATCTTTGTTTGAATTTTGCTTGTTGTGAGCAAGCACCTGTATAACCTGGTGTAATTTGAACCTGAATTTTTGTTTAGCAATAAAATTTAAATTTGTTAATTTTAAGAGTGTGCTTACGTTACCCTTCCTTCACGTACCAGTGTAGCCTCTCGTTGTAATTTTGGCCTTCTGCACGATCAAATCGGTTCGGGGACCCCGATGAGCTTGTTTGTCGATCAGCTGGGTAGGTCCGTCCTGGCGCCCTAAATAGTTTTTACATCGTAATAGACCCACCCCTATCTCACTGTTGCTAGCCGAGGGGCAAGACACAGCGCAGAATTTGTTACCTAGTCAAGGTAAGGCTGAGGCTGTCTAGTTTAAAGTAAATTTGGTGACAAATCCTCGACTGTGCTGCGTTCAATGCACGGCCGGCCTAAGTCATCTGATTAGGCACTTAGTTAAAGTTCTTACAAAAAGTGTCTTAGAAAAAACGCCCTAAGCCATAACTCCTTTATTTATGGACTAATTTTAAAAAAACAAAGAGCCAAATGAAATGAGACTAAAAACACTATAAAGTGTGGTTAGTAAATTACCTTCATGGTCAAACGACTGTCAACTTTTACTTTTTAAATGGCTCTGTATATTTTTTATTATTATATCTCGTAGAGCTACTTTTTCTAAATTCAATAATGTGCAACACTTTTAAGTTTTGACTAGCAAATATTGCAAAAAACATTAATGAAAGAATTGAGTGTGCAAATGTAAGTTGCTATGTGAAAAGAATCGTCTTGGAGGCGTTCAGTCAAAAGTTCATGGTACTTTCATTGCTTTAAGGTAGCATCTATGAAAAATTTATGGAGTTGGGGCGCTTTTTGTAAGACACCCTGTATAACAAAATGCACAGGATATTCCATTAACAATACCATTATGTGGTAAATATGAGGACTTTCAGTTGAATACTAAAGAGCCGTGTTTATTACCCTCAGAAAATAAAATATTTTAAAATTATGTTCAAAAAATTAAACAAACTGTTGATGAATCTTTCTTAAAATACCACTCTTGTGGTACGTGCCGATTGTAAATGTAACTAACTTCGCGACATACCACAAACGATTTAATTAATTATATTGAATGTTGCCCCCTAATAATATGTTTGCGCCTTTTTATTTATCTTGTATTCATTGGGAGATTTGATCCCCGATATGACCTATCAATAAAATGTGGGACGACCTGTACATCGCCAGGAGTATTGACGTGTGACGGTTCGCAGTGAGTCGTTCCGTATTCTGCTCGATGCGCATTATTAAAATAATTATTATACTCCTACTCGATTTTTTCCTTCGCTTCTCTGCTTCTTCATTATTCGCTTCATTGACAAACAAATTTTCGCGCAAACGCAAATAATTATTTGTATCTTAATTTTCGTGCTGCTGTAACTGACGCTAATTGAATTATCGCCTAAATTTAATAAAGATATTAAATCGCCCTAATTAATATAATATCTTTTCTTTTTCTTTTTGAACTGATCGAACTTACTAATCCGGGTGTCTCAAAAAGTAACTCCACAAGCCCTTGCTTGATTCAGGAAGTTGTGAAATGAAAGTTCTGATTTGCTTTCGCGTTGACGCCGAAAAGAAAACGACTAAATTAATTTTTATTGTTTATTTATATGACAAAATGAATTATAATACCTACAAATATAGGTTTCCTCCTATGTCAATGTAAACAGTAGCACGAGGCAACGTGGAAGTACGAACGCTCCCTAGCTCGTCTTCGTTGATTAATTAATTTCACAGCTGCATGAATGCGAACTACATATTATTTGCCATTCATAACAAGTTCTATATAAGTAAACTTTTAAAAAGTAATATACACTGCGTTTTACAAAAAACGTCCCAGGCTATAAACCAAGTTTAACAAACGAAAAGGTAGATGAAGTGAAACTAAAAATACCGGTTAAAAGTCCAACAAATAAATTCTTGTTTACGTTTTTAATGTTTTATTGCAGTTTGAAACAGTGGGTAGTTAAAAATGTTTGATTCCACAGCCACCCATGACTAAAATAATTGTTGTACACCCGTTGTTTTATTAATAGTGAACGAATTTTAAAATATGCATGCATTTAGTCGATAGAGAGTTATCGCAATATCAACGTTAACATTTACGCTAACTATAATTAAAGCTGGTTCTTGTCCGATGAAAATTGTATCACAAACTCTTTTAAACGGACACTAAATTTCGCATAAACACTTAACGTTTCGCAGTCGTTCGACAGCTTCGTCAGAAGTGAAAAATATAAACATGTTGTCAAAATAAACAAGGTTGTCAACGGAAACTGAAAAAGTAACTTGATTTTTTTTTTAATCTAAAAATAATTTGAGCATTATAAATGTTAAAAAATTGACAGATCTATATTCTATTTAAGGAATCGAGAAAACTACAAAATGTATCGTTTAAATTTGCAAAATCAGTACGTTTATTAATGGAATTCGACGACATTTTTATTTTACACATTTCTATAAAACGTCTTTTGAAAATATTAGACTCGTAATATAAAATATTAGTATTTTCTAAATCAAAATTATGGTCATTTTCTAATGAATGTTCTACAAGCATTGAATGATTTTGATTATTTTTTTGGATATGATATTTATGTTGGTCTAGACGTTTTTTTTTTTTAATTTTGGCTTGTTTCTCCAATATAACATGAATTACAATTTAAACATTTAATTTCATAAACTACGTTAGGTTGTTTTAGTTTTGGTGTTTTGGTTTTTAAATTTGAGAAAATACTATTTAAATTATTTACAGATTTGCTAGCTAAAATTAAATTCTGTTTTTTGAATATGTGTTTAAATGTGTCATATAGTGGTTCAATGTAAGATAATGATATGTATTTTTTGTTTGAAGTTTGTTTATTGTTATTGTGGATTTTTGAATTTTGTAAATATTTAACACGATTTTTTATTACTGATTCCATAAGATTTATTGGATAAGAATTTTGAACAAGAGTCTTTTTTATTAAATTTAAATTATCATAAATGAAAAGTTTATCTGAAAGTAAAACAGCTCGATCTGTTAAAGAAATAATTGTTGCAATTCTATGGTTTTTAGATGTATACGAATGAAAATTAATATATCTACCTGACCACGTAGGTTTATGAGACCAATTCGTTATTAATTTGTTATTACGTCTGATGATATTTACATCTAGAAAACTTAGTGAATTGTTAATTTCTTTTTCTACTGTAAATTGTAATCTATTATGAAAAGAGTTAAATCTACTTAAAACAAAGTCTACTTTATCTGAAGGCAAAATCAGTAAAATATCATCGACGTAACGGAAATGTAAAGTTAAATTGAAAGGTAATGAGTTAATGACACTTTTTTCTAGTTCCTGCATAACAATTTCAGCTAAAGCAGGCGATAAAGGAGAACCCATTGCTGTACCGAAAATCTGTTTATAAAATTTATCATTGAAAGCGAAATAAGATGTTTCAAAACATAAAGTAACAATTTCTAAAAAATTTTCTTTGGAAATGTCTGTAAAATCTTTAATTTCTATCCACCTATCATTAATGCTTTTTAAAGCTGACTCTTTTGGAAAGTTAGTAAACAAAGAAACAACATCTAAGGAAATTATAATACAATTATTTGGTATATCTATGTTTTTCAATTTATCTGCAAGTTCATAAGAATTTTTTATAAAATATTCTGATTTACTAGTATCTTGAGTAAGAATTTTTGAAACAAATTTTGATAAAAAAATATACAGAAGAACCTATAGTAGAAACTATTGGACGAAGAGGTGTGTTAGGTTTGTGAATTTTTGGAATGCAGTAGGTATAATTTAGGAAATGTGGGATGCTGTACTTTAAGAGATTTAGCAATATTATTACTAATTTCAACAGATTTTTCTAACTTATTAATAATATTGAAAGTTTTACGTTGGAAATTTTCTGTGGGATCGTTATTTAATTCTACGAATGTATTATTGTCAGAGAGCATGGTTTGAACTTTTGAAAAATAGTTATTTTTGTCAATTAAAACAGTAACATTGCTTTTGTCTGCTACTGTGACGTTGATGTTAGGATTTTCTTTAAAAATTTTTTTACAAGCCAATAGATCTCGAATAAGGATTTTATATTTTGATTTTTCAAAAGTCCTAACAATATTCCTAATGTAATTTAGAAAATTAGAACAAAATTTATTTCTTACTTGTATTTTGGAAGTTGAATCTAAAGATTTTATACCAAACTCTAAGCTACTTAAAACGTTTAGAAAATCTACTTGTTTTTTATTAAAATAGGGTAATGAAAATTTTTTTCCCAAAGCAAAACTGTATTTTAAATTTGTCGGAATTTCAGTTTTGGTATAATTAATTAACCATTTATTGATTGTATTTTGGTCAAATTTGATATAAAAGTTTTATCTCTAATAGAAATAAGATTATCCAACTTTTTAATCTGTGTCGATCGAATTCTATTAAACAACCTTTCATTTTTTTGGTTTTCAAAATGTAGAAAATTGTTTAATGTAATATTATCTAGAAAATTACTTAACTGTCCTAAAGTATAATCTAATTTCCACATTAATTTGGTAAGAATTTTTAGAGTTACTTCAATTTCATATGAAAGAATTTTTTTAGCGAAATCCGATACATATCTGTCAATTTTGTGACATGACATATCATACACCAAAACTAAAACAACCTAACGTACCTAGTTTATGAAATTAAATGTTTAAATTGTAATTCATGTTATATTGGAGAAACAAGCCAAAATTTAAAGAAACGTCTAGACCAACATAAATATCATATTCAAAAAAATAATCGAAATCATTCAATGCTTGTAGAACATTCATTAGAAAATGACCATAGTTTTGATTTTGAAAATACTAATATTTTATATTACGAGTCTAATATTTTCAAAAGACGTTTTATAGAAATGTGTAAAATAAAAATGTCGTCAAATTCTATTAATAAACGTACTGATTTTGCAAATTTAAACGACACATTTTGTAGTTTTCTGGATTCCTTAAATAGAATATAGATCTGTCAATTTTTTAACATTTATAATGTTCAAATTATTTTTAGATTAAAAAAAAAAAATCAAGTTACTTTTTCAGTTTCCGTTGACAACCTTGTTTATTTTGACAACATGTTTATATTTTTCACTTCTGACGAAGCTGTCGAACGACTGCGAAACGTTAAGTGTTTATGCGCCATTTAGTGTCCGTTTAAAAGAGTTTGTGATACAATTAACGCTAACGTTAAAATCACGTGACCCAATGTGCTAATTCATATAACGCACCGGTACTATTTTTAGCTACCATATGTGTAACTTGGTTATTTGAGACAATGGAAGATTTTATGGAACCATTAGAAGAAAAAGATTAGACGACGGCGATGCAGTGCACTATTACATGTGTTATATAACAAGAATATGTATCTACAAAAAAGAATCAAAGCTACACGGAAAGTTGACCTTGGAAGCTATTTTCTTCAATTTGGAAAGTAAATTATTTATTCTATCTATAATGAATTTATGTATATTATCGCATCTACAGCTGTTTTCAAAGGGATTTTACCCTAAAACTGATCGCAGCAAATGTAAATCGTTTTCCGTACTAAATTCGTACGAATTCTGGTTTTCTTAATATTGGCGTTTTTTTTTTCTCCGCTAGATGTCGCTGCATACCACCACTTCTTAAGGTACTAAATCAACGATTCCATGAAAAAAGCGTACACGAAAAAAGTCCACACGAAAATTGCGCACAAAAAAAAGCCCACAGCGAAAAATGCGGACAAGAAAAAAACGAACAACGAAAATTGCGCACATCGAAAAATGCCCACATGGAAAAATGCGTACACGGAAAATTGCTCACACCGAAAAATGCTCACCCAGAAAAATGCCCACATAGAAAAGTACGCACATTATATTTTATTTTCACATAAAAATGAAATTTATGCGCATTTCCATTACCGTACATGGTGTGTTAAATAACTTGGTTTTTTAATTTCTCCTCGTAGTTGGCCGTGAATTATTATGTAGTTGTGAACTAGCCTTGCTTAAATTAACATACGTATATCATAACCTCATGTTTTTTATTAAAAGAAATTTCTGAATTTCTGAACTTAACAAATGTCATAAGTCATAAAATATAGTTTGTTAAATGAATCTTTTTACGCACGCCATTGATTTTATCCGTATGAAACACATCAATACTCTCAAGCCAAGTAATAAATAGTAAATGTTACTTTACAAACATTCCTATAAAGGCGTTCTTTTTTCAATCTGAACGAGTGATGTATACCGTGATAGCTCTCATTACGGACAGCTCTCATAAGCGAACATCTCTCATGACCGGACAATTTTTCTGGAACCAAAATTTAATTTTATCTCACTTAAAACTTTATTTAAGGACAGCTCCCATAAGCGGACAAAAAAATTGGAACCGTCGGTGTCCGCTTATGAGAGCTTTCACTGTACTCGCCGGCACTTAAAACGAAACGCAATACCGCAAGGCCACAGCCGTAAGTAGCACTGTCTAAGGTTCATTTTCGAACGAGTTTATTGCTTTTCGTTTCTCTTTTAGTGCCGGCGATGGTACGTAGATATATAAAAAAATTACGTGATTGGTATGGTGGGGTATGACACCCCATAAAAAAAATTGTTTATATATGCTTTACTGATAAATTGGTTTTCAGCTGGATTAACATTATCGAGCAATTCGGCAAATTTTTTTCACATGTATTGAGTGCCGCATCAACGGTAGCTGCATGAACGGATACGCTCGGCTAGATATGAATACAATCATTGAAACACATATGAAAATATTTGTCCAAGACTGAAATGTAACCTGCGTGAAACGAACATTGCCTGATATGTGAATCAAGCTTTACTATAGTCTATTTTTAAACTAGGAGGAGTAACAGTTTTTGGCGGGCAAAATTCAAATTACTCCTAGCTTAAAAACAAACTTTAGTCACAGTTTTATCGACGTGCGTAAAAACATCCATTTTACAAACTATAAACATTTTATTAGTTTAAAAGTGGGAATATGCTGTTTCATACGGCAGATCGAATGGTCGGAAGTTGGCAATTTCTATCAATATATTGTTTATTATCTATTATATGTTATATTATACTCTTGATATCTTAGGAGCGCAGTTTTTTTACCAAAACCATATTTTTCAAACAATCTAACAAAGAAAGTGACCACCCACCGATGTTGAATGTCAACAATTTTAAACAAACAGAAAAATTTGAGTAATAGTATCAAATTTAAGAAAAGAGAAAATTGATGGAACATATTTTCAACAGAGAGGTTCATAATTAAAGAAAAAGGATTTTAAAATCGTTTCAACTAAGAAATGTAAAAAAAAAATTATAGCATCAATTTTATATCCACGAAACGCCAAGTCTACTCAGGATGCAGTTGATTTGATTTCAGCTTTTCGTTTAATATAATTCTCAGGATTAAAAAGAAATTACATAAACAAATAACTAGAATCATTGTCCTCTATTGTTATTGTTTCATTTCTAAATTGGAATTGGAAGTGGCAGTGTTATTTTCTTTTTTCCGGATACTTTCTAGACCAGTGGTTCCCAATCGGTGGGTCGCGACCCAAACGGGGGTCGCCTTGGGTTTTCTAGTGGGTCGCCATCAGTTTTAAAAGCAAAAATTTAATGGCCCGTGTATGCATTCTATCATACTATGCATACTATCAAATATCGCAAATGAGAAGCAGGACCGCGAACATTTATAAAAAATCTAAAAGGGTCGCGATTAAAAAAAGGTTGGGAACCACTGTTCTAGACGGACTATATTATTTTGAGGGTTGTACCCACGGTGAATTGAATACTAACGGTGGCAGCATTCCCGCGAGTGAGATAGCGAACCATTACGTCATCGCATACCCGCTTCTCCTTTTACACAATTATTAACCAATATGAACTGTCACGGTTGACAGTTGTATTAGAGGGAGGAGCAGGTATGCGATGGCGTAACGGTTCCCTATCTCACTTGAATGCTGCCACTAATAGCATTCCTTTCACAAACTAGCACAGTTCTGAACAGCACAGAACAGTTCAATGTACAATCGCAATCATAATGCATGACATAACCTTCACAGAAAAGCTCATTTTATTTGTGGTTTCCGAACAAAAAATAATTTACGACATCCCGGATTCACTTTTGAGTATTAGTAAGATTTGGATATATTCGACATTCATAGTTTTGAAGGATGTCCTATAAGCTTTCTGTAAGCGTTATTACTTATGATTGCTACTGTACGTGCTGTACGGAGCTTGAAGCTCTTGCAAGGAATGCTACTACTATTAAGGTAGTATTCAATTCAGTATTGTTGGTTGTAAAGAAAAATTTCACGGAAGATCTGAGACTGTTATTTGAGGCAATTCAAACAATTAATGGGGAACAATTTGAACATCTTTTATAATCAGTTGGTGTTAATATTGTTTGTAGTTGTTTTAATAATTTGTTAATTTTTGATAAAGGTATGAGCGTTTAAAACTCTCTAAATACGGACTCAGCAATGTAACATTTACTTTTTATACAAGATGACAAAAGTCAAATTTACTTTTATTTATAAAAAATAACTTTATTTTCTGAGTCCACTATTTAGAGAGCTTTAAATGCTAATGCTTTTATTAAGTGATCATGTGTTATAACAGCATTTTATACAACTAACCCCCTTATTCCGTAATTCATAACGACAATCGTTAAGTGACATATTTTAACCAAAAATTAACAAATTATTAAAACAACTACAAACAATATTAACACTAACAGATTATAAAAGATGTTCAAATTGTTTGAACTGCTTCAAATAACAGTCTAAGATCTTCCATGAAATTATAGTATGAAAGTATAGTCCGTCCAGAACTACCAGGAGAAATGTTAAAAAAAGACACGTTATTTAATATGCCATGTACGGTAATGGAAATGCGCATAAATTTCATTTTTATGTGAAAATAAAATATAATGTGCGTATTTTTCTATGTGGGCATTTTTCTGGGTGAGCATTTTTCGGTGTGAGCAATTTTCTCTGTGGGCATTTTTCGGTGTGCGCAATTATCGTCGTGTGCTTTTTTCTTGTCCGTATTTTTCGCTGTGGGCTTTTTTTTGTGCGCAATTTTCGTGTGGGCTTTTTTCGTGTACGCTTTTTTCTGGTCACCTAAATCAACACTCCGTACAGGTAACGCAATCCCATTCCTCTCGTGAGAGGATTGAGAAACAAAGATAACAAATATAATTGTCGCAAGTGCAATAAGGAAGACAACAGTTTTAGGGAATTCTGTTTACCGCAATGTCACTGGTTTCAATTTAAAAGTGTGTTAGGTTATGTCTAGTTAGATATTTACCAATCAAAAAGTTGTTATTTTGAGAAATGCAGAATGTTTCTTTTACGAAAAGGGCGGAATCATTAAATGTCATGCGATAAAAGTTTGGGATGCGATATTTAAGCTCAATTTTCTTAACCATTGACAGTAACTTTGACAAACGTCACTTCAAATAATATTTCCAACTGTTTTTTATCCCTAGATGAGAGGAATTTGCGACAAGGATAGATATAAAAAATCACTAAATGCGTTACCTCTATACGAAGTATGTTGATTTAGTACCTTAACACTCCTCCCCCATTTTTGTGTTAAAAAGGTAGGGATACATAGTTTTTTGCGATTTTTGCACTGCGGTACGAAACATAATACAATTTATACTAAGCCATAAGCGTAAATAAAACACCGTTTTCACTGATTTGACTTCTTCTTAGCAGCTCGGGCCAACAAGTAACAACTATTAAACACACGTGTATTTTCATCACAACCATGGCCAGCTACAATTAACATTCACTAACGTTTATGTATGGCAGTCACAGAACAACCAAAGATAGAAAAGAAAGTGTGTAGAAAAAGATGGAATACTAAAACTAGGGGCACATTTCAGAATTAATCGGTTACTCCACCGGTAGACATTTTAAAATTCTAAAATCCACTGTAAAGCTATAATAAGTTATTTTAGCTATAATAAGTATATAATAATATTATGGTTATAATAAGTTAATAACTTATTATAGCTAAATTAACTTATTATAGCTTTACAGTGGATTTTAGAATTTTAAAATGTCTACCGGTGGAGTAACCGGTTAATTTTGAAATGTGCCCTAGCACTCCCGGTGGATGAGCAGAGAAACACTAAATACAGTCGATAAATGGTCGATAATAATAAGTACTGTATTACCTACAAGTCCTTTGCATTTGAATGAGACTATTATTTATTGAAATTTTTAAAAAAAATTAATATGTACATCGGAGGTGTTGAAAATCTCGAGGATTTCATTCGTCTTGCCTTCAAGAATAGCACAAAATTATGTTGTCCACATGTTTTTAATGAAAGGGAGGCTAAAGGATAGTTTAGGGGTACAGTTGTTAGACAACAAAATTCTCTGAAGGCAAGACGAATGAAATTCTCGAGATTTTCAACACCTACGATGAACATATTAAATTCCCTGTGGGAGAGGGAAACATTAGTGCACCTTCTTTGCACACGAAAGTAATTAGATTACCTGAGAGCAACAAAATAATTTTAAATTTTCTTTTATTACTCGAATGGCTAATTGCAAACACAATAAACTTTTTACATAATACTATTACACTATACGAGTACTTGGAAGATTCGTTGTCGGTGCAGTTCCACATTTTATTTGTTGCTTCCCAGACCTCTGCAGGTAGCACTGAAATGGATGTCACACGGATGTCATCGTCCGCAACCCAATTGTGGATCTATTCATTCAACCTATATTTCATAAACCTGTAATTGCATAAGTTCATGCAAATTTTTTCTGTCAAATTTATCGACGTTAAATTACTTACTTTTTCATTTGATTTCGGAAGCGTCCTTTTTAGAATCTTCGGATCATGATTTTCAGTTTGCAGAATTCCACGCGAAGAACCACATGTTCAAGTCAATCTCGGAACAGCAAGTAATAACGAGTACGCCAAAGGCTAATGAATTTTATATAACCTACAAATTATGTCTACTAATGAAATGATTTAATGTGTTCTCACAGTATATTCATCAATCAGTAGGGACAGCTCGTGTCGGCGCCCTTGATGTTCATACTACCGTTTTCACATCCAACATGGCTATTATTGGCGGGCATTCATTTTATTGCTACTAGATGTCACTACTTGAAAAAGTGACCATGGCCAGCTACATCTGATAGCTAACGCTATTATGGCCGTCCCGTTCTACGATTTTCCGTATAAACTTTTGTTCTTTTAAGACCCTGAGTTTTGTTCCTCATTTGGCGCCACCTATTGATAACTTGTATAGGAGATGTGTCAAAACTTCTCGTTTTTAGGTTAAAGTAATGTCGTAAAGTTTCGTTTTGTCAGTTTGTTTTTATTTGTTTCCCGAATAGAAAAAAAAAAACAGGTACTTATAAATTTGGAAAAATTTATTTACATAATTAAGGCACAGATTAATATCATAGCAGACACGCACACAAAATTCTAACCATTTTTGCCTTGTTGGCAAATCGCTCGGATTTTGGAAAAGAGGTTTATTTTTATTTCCACAAACAAATCACTTCTTGCCCATCTTCAGAAAGAAAAATCTTTAATTAAAACAAACAACAGATCTGTCGCTTTAGTCTAATATGTCAATATTTGGCATACTGAGGGCGCTACTTAGAGTACTCTCCATGGCCAACTTTATAGAAACAGTTTCTTTGCGAAACGAGACGGCCATAATAGCGTTAGCTATCAGATGTAGCTGGCCATGAAGTGACACGGATAGAAATCATTGTAAGTAAATCATAGAATGCGATGTTGTTTTGCACAACTTCAAGCTTTTTACACAACGTAAATCCAATATGATCTAACGAAGATGGTTTTCTGTCTAATCTCTTTCATTACTCTGCATCCATTACACAAAATGCTGAATTAAAAACGCCCATTTAAAAGCAATTGATGAATTAATCGGTGCGCCACACACGGCCGTGAGTGGAAGGACCGCCAGTTTTCAGACACAGAATAATAAGCGACCAGAAGATTAACGAAGGTGTGGTTTTGTCTGAAAAGTTTCACTGCGCATGCGTGAGTTGGTTCCCAGATTTCAAAATTACGGTTAGGGTACGTTCACAAGCACACTTTTTGAGATGTCTTAAATATAATAAATTTATCAGTTATATAATATGTACAGTTTTTGTAAACTTCTAGCCAACTTTCGTCATTCATATTTATGACGTAATGCTATAACAATGTTGCCAGGTTTGAAGTGTTTCCATAGGGTACGTTTCAGAATTAACCGGTTACTCCACCGGTAGACATTTAAAAAATTTTAAATCCACTGTAAAGCTATAATAAGTTATTATAGCTATAATAAGTATACATATAATAATGTTAATAACTTATTATAACAAGTGTCTAAATAAAAACCTGGTCAAGTAGGCTACATTTAGTAATTCTCTTATGTAAATGCAATGCAAAAATTCTCGATCACAGCCTACTTGACCAGGTTTTTATTTAGACGCTTGTTAGCTTTACAATGGATTTTAGAATTTTAAAATGTCTAGCGGTGGAGCAACCGGTTAATTCTGAAATGTGCCCATATTATCGGTGGTTGACGGTGTATAGGTTATGTACGTGTCGTATATTCACAGTAAACAGATCTGACGTTAGTGATAATTGAAACGGTGGCAACATTGTCATTTTCAAAAAACTTGTACTAACAAAATGTTACTAAATTTCAACGAATACATCGTACGTTACATCTTGAGTTCAGTTGGTTTGACGTCATTAACGACGAAAGTTGGCTGGAAGTTTACAAGAACTGTATATCTATTTGCATTACTGGACTTTTTTAACGACCTTTGTAGAAATAATGCAAACGTTATTATGGATAGGAACTGTTTATAACATCAGAAGAAACGAACGCGTAAACTTGGCGTCTTGGTGAATAAATCACGAATAATGCACGAAAACAGTGCCATCTTGCGTCTCTACGATGAACTAGGCTTAGTTCTTTTGAACTGTAATTCATTCCGCCTACTCAGAAATTTGTAACATAATCACAATCAGTAATCCCCATTCCCCTCTGAATCACAAGATTTTTCTGTTTTTTTATCATTACACTTTATCGTACACTTTAGGTATTTTAATCATGATACGAAACGTGCTGTTTTCTGATACCTGCTAGATTTTCTATGTTTAGTTTGATTCGATCAGACTGAGCAAAAGGAAAGCCGTAACACTTTAAAATCAGATACTAGAAGAGTAAGACTCTTTGCCAAAAATGTTAACGTTGCAACAACGGGAGATAAAAGTTACCGCTACATAACAGAAGAATTTATTGCATCTTTAACAATTCAAGAGATTCGTAACAGTTATAACGATCTACGACGTGGACTTGAATTACGCATTGCAGGTGGTGGGTTAATCGAATAATTTCAAATGTTGATTTTGTTTTTCCTCTTTCGTTTTTCGATTTTAAGAATACACTGAATTAATGTTGTAGTTTTAATTGCAGATATGTTCGTCATAAAACAAGAAGTTTTTGTAAAATGTAAAATTGAAAATAAAGTTCTTGTCCCTCTTGTAAACTCAATCCGGGGACCATATTCTTCATATTAATTGAAAGAAGAAAACTTACTCACCTTTGAGTCTGAGTGAAAATATTTGGTTATTTAACTAGTGTAATTTTGTAACTAGTGAAAATATTAAAAGTTACAATTGTGAAAATAACAAGTTATAAGAAGTCTTGCAACCACAAAAACACTTGTACTATTTTTCAAAAGTTAAGTAACTTTTTCTGGTGAATGTCGAGGGCGTAAGCGCCATTATAACCCTATGCTGATACACCCTTCTGATATGACGCCCTCGATGTTTATGTAACTTGTAACTTTCGTGAAACGGGGCCCTGGTGTCTAGATTTGTCTAGAATAACGTACCGTAAAGTCACCTAACTTGAGACACGCTCCCCATCATGAGACAGACCGCGCTTTTCCAAAATAAAAACTTATTGCAGCCCTCTGCATTCGTTATGCCAGATAACCGTTAAACTTTCTACCACCGAGGCGGTTAATGAAAGCTGACCCGAACAACAATTTTTTTGATTGTAAGTTATTGTGTATAGATGTTACTTCCGCTAAAACAATGAGAAAAACTCTATCTCGATCTGTTTTATTCGGGAGTTTAAAAAAAGTTGTCTTTTTGCAGCCTAACTTGGGACATAACCTCAAATAATTATTAGAAAATGGTGAAAGTAAAACAAGCAGTTAAACCGAAAAAAAAGTATCAGAATTACAATAATACAAACCTTGAACGTGCTCTACAGGCCTTGGCAAATACAAACATATCATACAGGGATGCTGAAATTAAATATGGTGTCTCAAAATCAACACTTCAAAAAAAGTTTAGTGGCAAAAACGGACGAAAACCTGGAAGACCTGATGTTTTTAATGCAGCTGAAGAAAAATTGTTTGTAGACGGAATTATTACAGCGTCTAAATGGGGTTTTCCACTAACTGACTTTGATATCCGTATGATTGCAAAGGCATTTATTGATAGAAGAGGAAAAAGGGAAGTCAGGTTTACAAATAATATGCCGGGACGAAAATGGGCAAAAGGCTTTTTGAAAAGACACCGTGAGAAGTTGTCCGTAAGGCTTGCACAAAATATTAAAAGCAACAGGGCTATGGTATCAAAGGACGTTATTAATAATTATTTTGATCAATTACAAGAAACGTTAGAGGGAGTGTCACCCGACAGAATCGTAAATTACGATGAGACAAATTGTACTGATGACCCTGGCTCCACAAAATAATAGTTCGAAGGGGTAGTAAACATGCAGACAGAATTATAGACACCTCAAAATCCAGCACTTCAGTCATGTTTGCCATAAGTGGGAATGGCTCCCTTTTACCAGTATATGTTGTCTATAAAGCAATTCATTTGCATGACACTTGGTGTGTGAATGGTTTACCTCACACTGTCTATAATCGAAGCAGGTCTGGATGGTTTGACAACACATTATTTAGTGATTGGTTTTTTAAAGTCGCTCTGCCATATTTTAAACATGTTGGAGACGGTAAAAAATTCTATTAGGGGACAACCTAGCTAGTCACATTTCTCTAGAGATTATCCAAGCATGTGAGAAAAATGGAATTGACTTTGTTTTGTTGCCACCAAATGCAACACATTTGTTGCAACCATTGGATGTTGCCTTTTTTTAGGCCATTGAAGAGAGCTTGGAAAGACGAACTATTGAAATGGAAGCTAAAACACAAAGGCGTTCTTCCTAAAGACACTTTTCCACTTTTATTGAGGAACACAGTGTTGTCCTTAGAGAAATCTTCTGAGAAAACTATTTGTTCAGGATTTCGGGCTTGTGGGCTAGTTCCCCTCGATAGGAATGCTGTTTTAAAAAGGATTCCAGATGGTCTTGATGAGAATGATGCATCCAACGCAAATGAATGCTTGTCAGCCTCATTTATTGACCATCTTAAAAACTATCGATTGCCATCTGATGAAGGTCAAAGAATTAAAAGAAAGAAAAGACTTGACGTTCCTCCAGGAAAAGGAGTCACTGCAGAAGATTTCAATGCTGAAAATGAAAGTAATAATGAAATTATTGAAGAGGAGAATAACGCTGAAGATGGCAGCAGTTCAAGTTCTGACCCAGGGCAAATTGATTCTGAAGATATTAATGAGATGAGACTGATTGAAACTGTTGAGACTGATGGAAGCTTAGAGTTAAGTCCTACTGAAGGATCATTTATTGTAGTTAAATATATTTATAATAAGGATACCAAAAAGGAAACGACGAAGGAGTTTGTTGGAAAAATATTAGAGGTCCACGAAAACATTTGCAGAGTGAATTTTCTTCGATATAATTCGACTACATCTTCTTTTGTGTTTCCCAACATTGAAGATACTGATGAAGTCGAAAAGACCCAAGTATCTAAGGTGCTAGACAATCCAAAAATCTTCAGAGGCAGATATAAATTTCCTCAGGCAGTTTATAATAATTTATTAAAATAGAATTATTTTTTACGTTTTCGTTGACTTTAGAGCCCATTTAAGTTGGCCTTAAGTCCAAATATTTAAAAAATGTTATAATAGAATTAATGTATTTTGTATTTTTGCAATAAAAATCTCTAAGTTATCAGTGTTATCACGATTTACTAAACGTTATGAAAATATACTAAAATTTTATATATTCACTTGCCATACTTACATCATTCATAAAAGTTTCGAACTATATTTTTTTGGAGTAGTTCTGAGTTAGGACAAGGGTCCTTAACGTCTCAAAGCAAAATTACATTACGTTTTCTATTACTTTTAGGCCTGTCTCATGATTGGGACCACAATCCCTAACTTGGGACAGCGAGTAAAAAAAAAATACGAGATTTTGAGGGTAATTTTAAAGTTCTCTCGTATCAAATTCGAATGTACGGAGTATAACCTACCATTAAAAAAAAATATATTGCCATTCGTCAAAGCGTTCAGATATTACAGCGCAAAGTATGTCAAAATCGTCCCAAGTTAAGTAATTTTACGGTACTGGAGAGTTTAGGTGCCATTTTTTTAATCATCTTGTGTATATGTTGTGTTGACTCTCCACTCCATAAATCGGATGTTGTTTAAATGCAATTTGTTTTAGCGTATTACATAGTCAATTGAAACTGCTTTCATAAAATAAAATATTAAATGCTACAATAAAACATACGAACTAAATTAAGCAAATAATACCTACTTATTATTAAAGTTAAATAATTATAAAGTGTTTTGATTATTAAGAATTATGTTGTATAGAAACTTCGTTAACTTATGAATGAATTAAGACTTACACGGATTAAAAAAATACTGCAAGGAATTTGATCAGTTTCAAACGCAAATGGAAAATCATAGATACAACAACAAAAGTTAAGGATCATTTAGTTAACGGAGAAAGTTCCGAGCTACTGCGTTTCAAAACAATCAATGATTCGAGACAGTTTTCTACCGCAAAAGAAAATAGACGCACTATTTATTTGCAATTATCGCTGTTTTTTCCCTGTTTCAAATTGTTAAGTGACAGACATTTTGTAAAGATCTTTTGTAACACTATTTTTATTTAATAAACCCATTAGGAGTAAAAAACGAAGTGGACAGGTATCTTTAAAGAGCTTTTTCTTGAAGTGTATGAAGTGTATGCTTATACCTACCTGATGAGTTGACAAGAAAACGCTTTAAAATGCTTGAAGACACAAAGGTGTATTATTTTGTTTTGTGTTTCACTCAGTTTCTGCAATTCCCACTAAAGCCTCGGCTGTGACATTCTGAACTGAATAAAGGAAAAATGCATTCGGCTCCTCTTCTAAGTCATATTGTGTAAGGGCAGGTACTTTATTACACAAATCTTTTATAGACACTGTATATTTTTTGTGCATAAGAAATAGGAAATGAGATAAAGCATTCGTACTCTTTTATTTAACATACACAAATCTTTTGTAGACACTGTATATCTTTTAAGCATAGGAAATGAGAGAGTAGTATAATTTTACTTAAAATTAATACAATTCTTATTGTATTTTTTCAATTTTCCAGGGTCGAACGTTCGTCGGATCAAGTAATAAAGCCCGTCAATTTAGAAGCTCTAACGAAATGGGTGGGCCACATTCCTGACGACGTGGTCAAGGATATGGCGGATATAGCGCCGATGTTATCCGTTCTAGGATACGACCCGTACGCGAATCCCCCGAATTACGGCAAACCCGACGCCGTCGTGGCGGACAACACGCGTCACGTTCAAAAAGAGAAAGAGATCTGGGATAAAAAAGCCAAAGAAATGTTCAGCATGAAGTTGGACAGTGACGGTGATACTACGTTGAACATGGAACCGAGTGACTTTCTTAAAGCAACGTGATATCACTTTTTAATTTATCTGCGTAGCTGTAACATATTATTTTTTCATAAGAGGGATCAAAAGTGTACAAACTCAAAATTTGAACTTTAAAAAGTGAGCCAATAAAAATATTTTTAAACTTGCTCGTGTGTTTCTTTATTATATTACCACGTATTTACAACTTGAGTCGATCAAGTAGATGGTTAAGAAATAAAGTCGTATTTGATCACAAGGAGATGAGATTATAGTTCCATTTCACAGCAAATAAACTAGCACTATCGATGGGGTATATCCAATATTTTATTGCCCTTGTTTAAAATACAAAAATTAATTTGCGTTGAAGTCGATGGACAAGAATGCCTATTTTTTGAGCCGTCTACAATTATTATAATCGGAACCAACATGCATGTACACATTTAAAATTGAAGAGACATCACTTTAAATGGATTACCGTCAGCGTCGAAAAAATATGTCACTGAACAACGAACACGATGTTGCAGACGCTGATTTAATTTAGTCGAAAACGCTTTAGCTTCCGATGTTCACGACAACACGTTTACGTGGTTAAATTATTTGGGATTCAATATACTTCCGAAGGCTTTTACGTAATTTTTATGACTTCGGAAATATTAATTTATTAAAATTTTCCATACGCACAACAAACCCTTACAAGCTCTGTTAGACCCATTGCCTCTCCTATAGACATACAATGCGTAAACAGATTTGTGTGACATAACAGTTTGCGTGATGGGCAAGCAAGAGAAAATGTACCTATTGCATAATTTTCATAAAAACCAAGACTGCAACATCAGCTGTGGTGTGCGTGTGCGTTTTTTTGTCGTTAGTACACCCATCAGCAAATTGCTGTCACACAAATTGGTTTACGCTTTGCGCATCTAGAATCTTCCAGTTTTCGACTCACATGGTCAAGTGAAAGCTTCAAAAAATTTAGGCCAACAAACTGCTGGCAAACTGGCAATTAATTTTATTTTTGAAATACACATACATGTTTAATTACTTTACACTTACATTATTGTAACGACTTCGTTTGACTAAGTACAGATTATAACTGTGTAACATATAAGTACATGGAACATAAGCATTATACTACAACAAAAAAACTATTGATAATTAAAAAAAAGAAAGAAACTAAGGGGGTGTGTCATGATGAAGCGATGATCTTCTCAGTAAGTTGCATTGATGTCCTTCAAGTGTTCCAAGTGCCCGTTGGTTTTGGAATACTTATCCGAGCTACTCGAATGTCCGTTCATGATGATGTTGGAGCGTTCACTGTGTGAATGACCGTTAAGCGAATGAGCTGGTAAGTCTTCAGGTGCAGCAAATGCTACAATAACGAGATTAGTTCAGGCCAAAGTTTCGAGTGTCACGTTTACCGGTAATGTTGCGGCAGAACTTCTTTGAAGTATTCCAATCTTCTCTCAGAGATAAATTAAACATCGAATAATTCGGATTTCCGGTGACTTCCTTTTCGATGTCGAGGAACTCTGGCAGACACTTACGTAGGCTGTCTTTGTCTAAAGCTGAATATGTTTCTAGTAATATTAATCCTTTACACCTTTAAAATAAAAATGGAAAAGTAACTGAATAGTTATTGAGGTATCAAGGGCGTTATAAGGTTTATAACGCCCCAAGTCGGCAGTGTATAACCCGAGGGCAGTGAGTATATAGGTACTAATAAGAGAGATCACGACGGGTTAAAAATGCGTATACCTAAAAGTGAGTCGCTGGATAGATGGCTCTTCGTGAACTCCTCTGTTAGTTGAGTCGTTATATAGATGGCGTGTCGCTATGAGAGTCTTTAGAGTCTAGTACAGTTGGTGATTACAGATTACTATTATGCGTTATGCCCTCTAGTGTCAAACGTAAAAATGTTAGTTATTAAAAATGATTATAAATTAATTATTGGCGTACATGCCCAGTAAATGCCGTAGCCGTAAATAAAGTAACGGATGCACGGTTTGCGAAACTGTAGAATTAGGGGAACAAAAGTCGAAATAATCAAATCAAACCTATTGCCAATAAGGCTGCGCAAATAAGCTCCGCCCATAGGTCCTTATATGACAGTAAAATAGTATTTTGAGATTAAGGGGCCCGACTTCCTTCCCGATATACGCCTAAAACACATACTCAATAAAGAATCAATATAACAGAATTAATATTCATTGTATTAATTCAAATTTTTTTCTACGTATAGTAAACATCATAATTTACACGGGACTGCAGCATTTGTAGCAAAATTTGACAGGAATTCAACATTGTTTTTCTAAATAAATTGGATCTTTTTATAAATAATGACGACAGCCCCATGTCATATAATTTTGCTTTTATAATAAGTTTACGTTTTTTTCCTAAAAGAAAAACTTTAAAATGTTTCGTACAAACATTCGTAAACTATGATTTTCATTTACCTTGATCCTCAAACTGAAACGTACGTTTTTATAAAAATAGCTGATTGGTAATTACGAGAAAGACCAACCCCTAATACATTTTACATGTTATTACATGTTATAATAAGAGTATTACTTAATTAACTAACTAATTAATTATTATATTATTTTTACTGCGAAAGAAGTAATAAATGCCGTGATTTATTTGTTTATTGTAATTATTTGGTAATAGAGACCATAAGAGAATCGAAAAGTTATAGGCATGCGCGTAACGCATGACGAATCACATTCCTTTATTTAAGGCATACTGTTTATTTATAAGTTCTTTAAAAGTATGTATGTACAGCTGAATTAAAAAAAAAACGGGAAATGAAATTTTTCCAGTTGTAAATTTGGTTGCATTTCGCATTTGTCAATTAATTGTCTACTTGACATCAGGAACTTGACAATGCATACCTTTTAAAAAAATCTAACCTATTTATTTATAAACTGACGTAGCGTCAAATAATTGTAACCTATTTCTAATAAATTCGTTTTCACACTATGAAAATATTGAAAAAATGTGCCAACTCTTTTTTGACATTTCCCGTTTTTATTGATTTCAGCTGTAAGTGCCAGCAAGTATATACAGTGTGTCCCAGATTGAGTAGGCTACCATGGGTAACTTTCTTATTAGTGAAGATAGAGATTTGGTTAAGGCAACCCGCTTACTTGATTAGTAATAAGTAAAGGCAACCCGCTTACTTGATTTAAAAAAATAATAATAAATTTTCAGCTGTATTTTATCAAACATAGTAACTTTTATATGAAACATTTTATCATATTTTTATAATTGGCGAAGTTATTGGACATTAAAGAAAATAGCGATTTTCAGTTTTTCTGCGATAATATCTGAACTATTCGGAATTTTCAAATTTTCTCAACGGAATCTGAATCAGCACATAAAACTGCAAAATATTGCCCATTTAACTAAATCTCTATCTTCACTAATAAGAAAGTTACCCATGGTAGCCTACTCAATCTGGGACACACTGTATGTCAAAACTGTAATATAATGGTAACGGGAAATAAAGAATCCCGTTTTTCGTTTTGTCCAAAAAAATTAAGGCAAATCTTGACAATTTCAGGGAAAGAGCGTAAAAGAGAGTTTTTGTCTCAAAAACGATGCACTTTTCACATCCCACTTGTAAGTACAGTGTGAAAAATGCACCTGTCGTCATGGAAATAGTGTAAACGCAAGATTTCTTAAAACAGATGAGAGAGACACAAAAAAATTAAAAATCGTGAGTGAGAGATGCGATTATATGCCCAAGATGATCTAGGAGGTGTAATTTGCGAACGTAACAACATAGGAATACAATTGACATTTCTCGCATCTTATTTAGTTAAACTTAATATAGTAAGTGTTTTATAAACAATATTAAACTGTGGGTTTTGTGGACGTTCCAGAATTTTGTAAAACGACTGTGTGCGCCTTTGAGCCAGTTGTATAAAACGAGGTAATCACTCGGTCAAGTTAATTGTGGAGGAAAGTTGATCGAATGGTTAACTCATTTTATACAACTGGCCCTATGACATACAGCGACTGTATTTAGTGACCAGTTTGGACGAGAAACTACTGAAAACTTTAAGTTTGATCGAGTAGTTAACTCGTTTTATACGTAGAACTGGCCTTATGACACACAGCGACCATATTTAATGACCAGTTTGGACGAGAAACTACTGTTAGTAGAGCTCTCCTGTTATTCTTAACTCGTTAGTCAACACTGAATGCACATGGAAAATTTCAACGGCGACAGATACATGCATTTGTCTTCGTAAATTTTTTTGGTGACGGTTCATCAGTGACACGCCTACTGACAGTTCCTTCCCCTCACCCTTTAGCCCCTCAGAAACGCGTATCATCTATCGGTGAAATGTGATACTCGTGATTCTCGTCATCCAACAAGTGATGCATCAAACCCAAACATAGCAGTTCAAAACTGTCCGACAGCGGCAGCATTTTACATACACACTCTCTTCACGTTGCTTTCCTCTCGCCTACATTTTACTACGTACGCTGAAACCTATCGCACGATCTCTCTTAATAGTACCTATATACTCACTGCCGAGGGCCTTTTATTTTAACGCCCGTGGTGCCCCTAGGGCATTATTTCAATGCTAACACGTCTTAAAGTTGAGTCACTATTGTGTTATAATAGTCTAGTCGGACATTAAGTTCATTTAATAAGAAGTAATTAAATAATATGTCCACATTGTTGTAAAAACAAATTTAAAAGTTGTCGTTTCCCTGTACATTGATACCTTCTTCAGGATTTTAAAAATTTTGTGATAATTCGTTACTACAATTTAGATAAAATTCCTTGCTGTACATTTGATGACTGTAAGTCAAAAAATTGAAGAAAAAAAATACCTTGGATGACTGGGTTCTTCGTAAACATCAAGTTGAAAATATTGATTGTTGACAAGGAAACACCTTCGCTTCTTGTAGATCGTAAAGTGACTCTTATCTTTCTGCGCGAGCAAATTGATATAGTCGCGATGATTTATTTGGGTCTTGACTTCGACGACTTGACCTCCTCTTTGCATTTGTCTGCGTACAGTATGTATGTAACTGAAGTAACCTAGAATGCAAAACATTTTTAGCGTCACGCCGCAACTCATCGTTTAAACATATGAGAATGAATCGCACATTTACAAAGTTAATAATATATTATATAATAATATATAATATTTATTGAACATTTATAAGTATAATACAATCTGGCATGATCTTCTCTCGTAGTCTCTGGTGCAGCTCACGTGGCCAATTTAGAATCTACACTGTAAATAAATCAAATAGATAAATAAAAATGATGTCACCCAAATGACTACCTAATTTCCGTCCTCACCTTTTTGCCCCCTCTTTCTTAACCTCACTTGGTTGGGTGAATTCGAATGAAGATAAATGTGTACGACTTCGAAATCCTGAAATCGCGGAAACACCCTGTCCCTCGGCAACGGACCGCGCACCAAAAATTTGAGCTTCCTCGAATTCTGGAGCAGTCTGTCGCCGGTGTCGATGGCCATCTTCTGGCACACCGAATCCACCATCCTCCTCATTTTTCCTTCGAAATCCGTCGAGTTGTCGATGACGTCGAAGTAAGGATGGCCGATCCAAGCCGCCGCCGCGTTATAATCCAACTCCCTCGCTAATTCAACCCCTTCAGATCTACAGGAATGATCCTGTAATTAATATGTAATGCTAGGAACGAAAATATCCTAGAAGCTAAATAGTTTAATGCTAAGTTTAGAAACTTTAATCTTCAGTTTATTCCTATGGAAATAATTGTTACTATAGGATTAAAGTTAAACTGTGACTGAAAAACCGGGCTTTAAAATGTAACTGCTTCCAATTTTTTTTACGGCACACAGTGTGAGAAACGACATAATTAGGTGGACAAAAATCGAATAATCAAACATTAATTGTCTCAAGTATTTTATAATAGCCTTAAAGTATATGAAACGTGTCATCATGTTTTATAGAAATTTTACGATTTACATCAACAATTACGTTGTAATGTTAGTTCAAACGTGGGGATCGAATTATGCACGTTTAGCTATTCTTGGATTATTTTCAATGTTAGTACAGTTATTTATGATTTATTTGCTAAAATAGCTTGCACGGACTTTATTTTAGTAAACTGTGGAATTATAAATACATATGCCATATTTTACCATATTTTTAAACGGATTCAAACAACGCTTTAAAAGAGAAGTGTTTCAAAAAAATGTCCGCATATGTCCGTCTTGAATTTTAGCGCTAATGAATATTTGGACCTTTATGAGAAGAATGACATAAAAATCAGCTGCCCATAACTGCCCATTTAGCAGAAATTGAAAAATCTGCCCGCGCCGCGTTGTTAGGTCTCATATTGATATACATTGTTTTTTATTTATTTTTTATTTTTATTTTTTTTTATTTCCCTTATATACGTAATAACATTTATCCAAGTACATTGATATGCTGTTGATTTTAGTTTTTTTGTACCTAGAATCTTCCTTTTGCAGTAAAAGACTTAAAACTTCTAAATCATGCGTTTCGGAAATACTTTCACGCTGGATTTCACAAACGTCACTTAACTTTAATCATCGATTAAGAATAATCATTCCTATACCTTCAACACATGTAACCATGGCAACGTTTGCTGTTAACGGATGATTAAATTTAAGTAACGTTTGTGAAATCCGCCATCAATCTCTCATTTGGCTGTATAATTAAAAAAACCAACTATAACCTATGTAAAATAAATTTATTATAACAAATTACAATACTACCAACTAAAATGTCAGATTTTCATAGATAGTTCGAATTTGAAATAATTGTGAAAAGAGTTCTGGGTAGTAAGTAATCATTGCAGTAGGCTAGTGTAATTTCAAAATTAAATCCTTCTGTCACTTATTTACCTGTCAGTGGTTATTGTATGCGAACGAAAAGTGATAAATGGAGCTTTCTAAAACAGAAATGACCAGCTTGAAACGGAACGATCTTTTTGACGTGTGGTACAGAACTCAAACGAAGTTGAAAAAAAAGAGGTTTTCAAGTTTGTCTTCGATTCTTTAAATATTACAAATGAAGATCATGAAGTGATGGAAATCGTACGATTATTTTTGCTGAAGTTACAGTGAGTCAAAGTAAAACTCATACACCTTGGTAACTTATACAAAGGTAGACTACTTAAAAATATTTGTGTCAGTTTTGTTTCTTGTGTGAACTTTACATATTTGTCTAGGTATTCTAAGTACTATAAAACATAAAAAAGCAAATCTTTCCAGAAAAAAAAAGGAAACCGGATTTATTTTATCTTTTTGTCATAATAATATGTCAAAATAAAACTCATACAGCAATGTTTATACGCGTATATGATAATTCTGCAAACGCATTCACTTGTCCAAAATGGTTCGCTATCGAGTGTAAATCAATGTACACTGATCTAGCAGTGCCGTGGAAATGACAGATTTAAAAATATTTACGATGAGTCGTCAAAGAGGGCAAACGTCTCGAACAGAGAGAGAAGTAATAATTTTGCACTATAATCAGGGCAAATCTTATCGCGAAATTGGAAAAATAGTAAATAGAAGTCATTGTACAGTACAGTGTGTTATAAAAAGATACAAAAATGGAGAAGGCATCGAGAATAAAGGAAAAATAAGTGGAAGAAAAATTTTTGATAGCCGCGATGAACGATGGTTGATAAGAGAAATCAAGAAAACTCCCATGCTTAGTGCCCCAAAATTAGCTCAAAAGGCAGAAGACGTGTTAAAGAAGAAAGCTAATCCAGAAACAATTAGGATAATTTTACTAAAAAACAATTTCCATGGCAGGGTAGCGAGGAACAAACCATTTATTAACAAACGGAATCGGCAACGCCGCTTAGATTTTGTAAAATTGTATGAAGATAAACAGTACGATTATTGGAAAACAGTTTTATTTGCAGACGAAAGCAAATTTAACCTCTTTGGCTCCGATGGAAAGGTGACTGTTTGGCGTAGACCAAATACAGAGCTAAAACCGATCAACGTACGCCCAAATGTTAAGCATGGTGGTGGAAGCGTAACAGTATGGGGCTGTATGTCAGCAAGTGGCGTGGGGAATTTAGTATTTATTGATGGTATCATGGACCAAAATGTATATTTGAACATTTTAAAAGAAAATCTAGTGGCTAGTGCTGAAAAATGTGGAATTGTGGACAATTTTCAGTATTACCAGGACAACGATCCTAAACACAAAGCTCACAAAGTCCGCATGTGGCTACTTTATAATTGTCCTAAAATCATCGATACACCCGCCCAGTCTCCTGACATGAATATCATTGAAAATCTCTGGAATCATTTAGAAACTAACATTCGAAAACATCAAATTAATAACAAAGACGACCTGAAGAGAGCTTTAGTGAATGAATGGGACAAAATAATGCCTGATTATTGCGAAAAACTTGCTAGATCAATGCCTAATCGTTTAAAAGCTGTCAAAAAAAGCAAAGGATATCCTACCAAATATTAGATTAATATAAGAATTATTGTAAGAAGTGTTACTTTTTGTTATCCAAACTGTATGACTTTTATTTTGATCTATTATTATGACAAGAAGATAAAATTAAATACGATTTCTTTTTTGTGTGGAAAGATTTGCTTTTTTTCTGTTTTATAGTAACTACAAAACATAGACAAACATGTAAATTTCATACAAGAAACAAAACTGATACAGATATTGTTAAGTAGTTTACTTCTGCATACAGTTACCAAGGTGTATGAGTTTTACTTTGACTCACTGTACATAAACGGTGGCGACAAAGTAATAGGAACCTTAGTACTTTTTTGAGCAGTAATGAAGAGTGGCTCAATACAGACATTTTGTTTCCCAAAAGAATAATTCCCGAGTGGAATCCTGGGAAACCAAGTACTAGTAAAGGTCGGCCACAAATACAGTTCTCAAATTCAAGCGCGAAAACACAAAAGCGCAAAATTCAATCACTGGTAAAGTCGCATTCCACAGCGGAACTAACAGTAGCTGTCGAAAGTAGTTTACGATCTAATGGAAAGCGTACAGCTGCTGATATTATAAAAGAAATTGCTAACCACCCAGAAGCCGCAGTTGAAATAAAAAGAACAAGAAATAAATTGGAAGCCAAACATCAACAATCTTTTACAAGTGATGAAGCTATAGCTTTAATGATTGACATGAAATTATCGGTCAATCAATATCGGATAATGCAAAACACTGCTAAAGAGAAAGGATTTGATATATATCCTAGCTATGATAATATTAAACATGCAAAGAATTTGTGTTATCCAGATGCTGAAAGCATTCACATCACTGATGTATCAGCTCAAATTGATCTCCAGGCTTTATTAGATCATACATCTTCACGCCTTCTGAAGAGCGCATATATTTCGCCAAAAAAGGTATCCGTAGATTCATTGACACTAATTAGCAAATGGGGTTGTGATGGAAGCAGTGGACATAGCTTGTACAAGCAAACATTTGAGAACAAAACTTCAACTGATGAATATGTATTCATACTGTCTTTGGTGCCGTTACAAATTCATACAAATGACGATGCAAAAATTATAATTTGGCAAAATTGCAAACCATCATCTACGTGTCTCTGCAGACCCATTAAATTCATTTTCGCCAAAGAGACTGTCAATCTTATCAAAGAGGAGAGTTGTGCTATAGAAACTCAAATTGCCAAAATAAAGCCAACTAATACAAAAATAGAAAGCAATGTTGTTCAAATACATCACAACCTTTTAATGACTATGATAGATGGCAAAGTATGTAATGTTCTCAGTGAGAACACGAGTTCCCAGAAATGTTATATTTGTGGGGCTTCAGCTAAAGAAATGAATACGGAAAAATCTGTATTAACCTTGATGCCAAAAGCGGACACTTATAGATTTGGTTTGTCAACATTACACTTGCGGATTCGTTGCTTTGAATTATTTTTACATATTGCGTACAAATTACCTTTTAAAAAGTGGCAACTTCGCGACCCAGCAGAAAAAAATGCAATGAATGAGAGAAAAAAAATATATACAAGAAAAGTTTCGTTCAGAAATGGGCTTGATCGTTGACAAGCCAAGGCCCGGATACGGAAACACTAACGATGGCAACACCGCCAGGATATTTTTTAAAAATGTAAAGAAAAGTGCCCAAATAACGGAATTAGATGAGACCCTCATTCACAGATTTTCTATATTATTAACTGCAATATCTTCTGGCCACGACATCAATATTCAAAAATTTCGACAATACACAGAGGAAACTCGAAAACAGTATCTGCAATTATACAGCTGGTATTACATGTCGGCCAGTGTACATAAATTATTGTGTCATAGTAGTGACATTATTCAGTGGTGCTTGTTACCTATTGGACAATTATCTGAAGAATGTCAGGAAGCGCGGAACAAAGACTTCCGAAAATTTCGTGAAAATTATGCAAGAAAATGTTCTCGTATCGCATTAAATCGGGATGTACTGCACCGACTATTATTATCCTCGGACCCAGTAATTTCTAGTTTAAGAAAAATACAGAACAAGTCGGAAACACCTTTACCAGAAGAAGTGTTGAGTCTCCTCGAGCGTTCTTATTCAGATAGATATAATAGTTTAGGCACCGATACTGATACAAATTCGTAAACTTATAAATACTTTGTTTCTGTTATTTAAATTACGTTACTATAATGTTAATAGCTCAGTATTAAGAATGTTATTATTATTAATAGGGGTCTAATTTTTGATTTACCTTGTATAATATTTGTTGAAAATTTAGAATACTACTTATTTATACTAAGTGTAACACACAAAATATAAAACCGTTGTAATATGTTACGAATTTCGGGAGGAATTATTTTTGTCCACCTAATTATGCCGTTTCTCACACTGTGCGGCAGTGTACCTACATACTTATACAGAATCGTTCTTAGGAAATCTTTTTTATGAGTCACAAGATTTTAACACTGTGACATTTCATTGATTAGCTCATATCCTAAAGCACTCTGCAAAAAAAATGAAGGCTAAGGCGAGACACACGCGACGCAACCAGCAGAAGCCATGGCAGTGCAAGGAGTTCAAGGAAAATCCCTCCTTTGTCATTTGCATTTTATTTTTCACGATCTCCATGTCATTCCATGCTGTTGTTTGCATAGCAAATATTTTACCTGCTCAAATACTCCTCGTTTAATTTAAATGTCCTTTAGGATTCGATTAGTTCAAATAATTAATACGGTTACAATAAAAAGTTATGCTCATTTATAGTTGACTCCGCCGCCGTTTTCTATAGACATCTCGAAAATAGTTGAATTTTGACATAAGGTGAATTATCTGTTGGTTATTACATAAAAAAAACAAAAGAACGTCAACCAATAAAATTCACTGAATAAAGGCATCAGATTGAAACTGTCAAAACGACATTTAAAAATTCTTTTAATAATTGCCAAATTGACAACGTGCAATACTGAAAATAAATAATAATAAGAATGAATGAATTTCTATAAAAAAAAAAAAACAATCACTTGCTATTCTTGTTTTAAGAGTCTGTTATTATATAAAAAAAAAACAAAAAACTATCGTACAATAAAATGCAAACTGAATGCAACTATCAAAGTACTTTTAATTAGTAAAAAACGACAAATACCTGAATAATAAATAACAAATGAATTTGCATAGAAAACAAAAAGCAGTCGCCAGGTACAACCCCCGCCACCCCACTTGGTTAAGTGACCAAACCCCAAAGACGCTTGATTTTCAAAGAACTGTGCTTTTAATGAAAAATAATTTTCAATCCGATCTTCTTTTAAATAAATTTAAGCAAAGAAACTTCCATCGTCAATCGAAAGATGACGTTCCGAATTTGAGGAAGTCGCTTCGACATTCTACTGGAGAAAATCAATTTTGAAATTGGAAACGCTAAGAGATGGCGCTTCATAACGCCTTTCAATTGGTTTAAACGGTTAACTACAGCCGGAGAATTTGAAGACTGTTCAAATTTCGCTTGCAAAGTAGAAGTTGCGGTTCTAGTTAAATTGCGCCGAGGAAGCTTTCATCATCGGCCGATAGATGGCGTTCCAAATTTGTGGAACTTCCTTGTACCTACAATCTTTTGGAGAAAATCGAAATTTGAAATTCGGTAAAATTCTTCTTCTTCTTCTTGATTAGTAAAAAAATGTCCAACGCCGATATAAAGATGGCGCTTTATAACATAGCGAACTTCAATTGTTTTAATCGAAGAAGTCTCGTTTGAAAATGTAAAAGTTAAAGTTCTCTTTCTTTTATTTAACCAAAAATACATTAAAAAATCAAACGTGGCAAAGAAACTTTCATCGTCGGCCAAGAGATGGCGATGGCGTTCCGAATTTGAGGAATTCGTTTCAGCATTCTGGTGGAAAATGTTGGATTTTGAAATTCGATGAAGTTCTTTCTCGAAACGTATTTTTAAGGAGAAATAACAACTGTCGAGCGCTGAATAAAAGATGGCGCTTTATATCATGGCGCATTTCAATTGTTTTAATAAGTTAATTACACTCAGAGAAGTCTCGTTTGCAGAAGTAGAAGTTCAAATTCTCTATCTTTTAACCAAAAATACATAAAATACATTAAGAAATCAAACGTGGCAAAGAAAGTTTCATCATCGACCAAAAGATGGCGTTCCAAACTTGACGAATTCATTTCAACGTCCTGGTGGAAAAAATTGGGTTTTCAAATCCGGTGAAGTTCTTCCTCGAAACGTGATTTTTAATAAGGAAAAGTAAAAATTGTAAACGCTGGCCAAAAGATGGCGCTTTAAATGTATCAAGGCTCATTTCAATTGTTTTAAAGAAGCTTAATTAAAACCGAAGAATTTGCGATGCCCTTCAGGTTTCGTTTGCAGAAGTCGAAGTTAAAATACTCTTTTTTCAATGAAAAAAAAAAAAAAAAAACAAACGTGGTAAAGAAATTTTCATCATCAACCAAAAGATGGCGTTCTAAATTTGAAAAATTCGCTTTGACTTAGAGAGAGAGAGAGTGAATTACAACGGAAGAAAAAGAATGAGAATATGCAAAGTTCTCTTTTTGTAACGAAAAGATGAAACTGTCCTATACAGGGTGTAATCGAATATGTTTCACTTATTGTATATAACACCTGAGATAATTAATTCTGCAAATAACAGTGGTCTAGCCAGTGCTGAATGGTACCAGATTTGGTACCTTAGTTGGTCATATGAATCCTGGTACTGTCCAAAACAATTTGGTTCCAATTTTTAAATACTCTCCCAGACAGCACAGAAGTCATAAAGATTTCTTTTAGATGTCTTAACCTTTTAAGACATCTAAAAGACAACTTGTAAGTCATCTTTATTTCTTTTAGATGTCTTAACCTTTTAAGACATCTAAAAGACAACTTGTAAGTCATCTTTATTTCTTTTAGATGTCTTAACCTTTTAAGACATCTAAAAGACAACTTGTAAGTCATCTTTATGACTTTTGTGCTGTCTGGGCTGTCATCTGCTACACCCATCTTCCAAATCTTCTGTGCGCTGCCTCTATGTAGCAATTCTGTAAGCGAAATAACCTGCTGGCTAAAACTAAAATCCCCTGTCCAACCTACTACCGTGCTCTCAGCCGTCATTTATTGCTGACAATTGTTTGACCTGTGATTGATGGTTTGATTTAAGTTCAGTGCTAGCGGCTTTGTCCTTCATGTTGAATATCAATAGATCTCTTCATAGAGCAGTTCTGGAACCAGCGTTGGCAACTCTATTGAAAGTCGTTCTTCCCTCTCATTGTATGACGCACAAACGTCATGAGGGCAAATATATAATGGCAATCGTAGAACGGGAACGGTCAGGCCTACCTGACCCGACTCGGCGGAGACGGTCGTGGGAGGTGATCTTCGCACAGGTAACCAACAGATCGATACAAAAAGTGACTACATCATATTTTGCGGAGATCTCAATATCGACGCTATAAAATTAGGCGCAGATTATAGAATACTGACCGATATTTTTGATTCTTTTAATTTATATGATAAGTTAGAAGGGCCGACTCGAATACATGAAAATAAAAATGGAGGCATATCAAGAACAGCAATTGATTATATAGTAACTAATTTACCAATTAATACATTCGACTGTTTCAATATTCCTCCCAATATTTCCGACCACTTGGGGCAAGTTCTTCATTATGATAACGATAATCCAAGCGTGACGAAAAAAATATGCAAAACAATTAGAAATACTAATAATGAGAATCTGAGTAGATTACGTGAGGCATTGAATTCGCAAGACTGGTCATTTATTAAAAGTGAACATGTTGACTACTCATTTAACTTGTTCATTGATACATTTTTATGGCTATTTGATTTACATTGCCCTAAAAAAGAGATAAAAATCGACATAAAGACTGAAGGTAAGAGATGGATCACAAAGGACTTGATAAATGAAGGAGAAGAATTGCGAAATCTTTTCTTTCTGGTTCAGGCTACACAAAACAACAACAACAGAAGAAAATACATAAGAAAAACATTACCACTGCAAAGCAAGATTATTACCGATATGAAATTGATAAGGCAGTAAACAAAAATTTAAAAATTTGGGAAATAGTGAATACAGAAACGAGTAACGGTAAAAATATCAAATTAGAGGAAAATGGTAGAGTTGTAGAAGATCTAAAGGAACTGGCAGAAACCTTTGGTCAATACTTTTCCACGGTTACCGAACAGAAATTACATGAACACTTCAAGGGATCGATTTCTCGGGAATGCACTTTTTCGCCGAACGTAAAAAACTCGCTATTTTTCGAAGAAATTACCCAAGATGAATTAAGAAGAACAATTAATGCACTAAACAATAAAACAAGTGTTAGTGTTGATGGTGTGTCGTCTAAAACTCTTAAAGTGTTAAGTGATACGCTAATTGAACCTTTGCACTTTTTAATCAGTTTGTCAATTGAAAAAGGTATTTTTCCTGCTCGTTTAAAACTTGCTATGATTGTACCAATTTTGAAAAAAGGAAGCTGTAATGAAAAAGAAAATTACAGGCCTGTGTCTCTTTTGAGCACTTTCTCCAAAATTATGGAAAAAATTATATGTAACAGATTAACCATCTACCTCAATAAATTTCAACTCCTGTCGGACACGCATCATGGTTTTCGAGAAGGACGTTCGACGGAAACAGCTGTATATAACTTAGTAGAATTTATAAATAAAGAACTTGACTGTGAACGTTATGTGACCTGTCACGTGCTTTCGACACAGTAGACTCTAAATTTATTGAATGTAAACTCTACAGTTTAGGCATACGAAATTGTGTTTTAAAATGGATTATATCTTTTTTATCTCAAAGAAAAATATCTATAGTAGTAGAAGGTGTTCGCTCTCAAGAATATGACTTAAATTTGAGTTGCTCAGGGATCGAGGTTGGGTCCACTAGTTTTTTTATTATTCGTTAATGATTTACCGCTACATATTATCTACGGGATTAGTTTCTATTTTCGCAGATGATACAGCTATTGTGGTGTCCGCCTCGAGTCCTGAACAGCTTCAATCAAAAATAAATTGTGTCAATAATGAAATGTATGTATGGTGCAAAAGAAATAATGTGATCCTGAATAGCAATAAGACAGTAATGATTAACTTTTCAAGAAATGAAAAGCAAAACTGTGTTTCGACTTTATTCTTAGGTGTAAACTTAGATAGTGGAATACATTGGAATTCTCAGGTAGAGCATGTATGTAAACAACTAAATGCTGCATATTATGCAATTTTAAGATTAAAATGTACTCTAGATAGAGCTTCTCTGCTGGTGGTATACTACGCGCTGGCTTTTCCCCATTTGAGCTACCATATCATTTGTTGGGGTAGATCAGTACACTCTAGGAGAGTGTTCATACTACAGAAACGCATTCTTAGGCTTATTTTTCAGCTCTCCAGCAGAGATAGCCTAAGGGAAGTATTTAAATCCCAAAGATTGTTGACGCTTACCGGTATTTATATCTATAAATATGCGTTGTATGTACATCAGAATACAGGGAAATTTGATAGGAATAACGTAAACCACGTATATGAAACACGTCATGCAAACGACATGCGAGTAACGCGGCACAATACTGCGTTATATGAAAAAAGTCCTTTCTGTATTATTATTTACAATAAACTTTCGACTGAAATTAAAAGTCTTAATGTAAGGCGGTTTAAAATTACGCTGAAAAAATTGCTTATCGAAAAGTGTTTTTATATGTTTTCAGAGTTCATTTCTGCATCTCGTATGTAACTAGACATATACATTGTTGACGAACCTACTTCATGACTGTATGATCAAAGGTGAAGAAAAATTATTATTATTATTATTATTATTATTATTATTAAAAAGAAGGAAAAAGGGGGGAAGGGTGCCACTTAGCTACGTCGCGGCACTATAGTATTAAGGAAACCACCGCCAGGAGTGATTCCCCGAGAATATTTTCAGTCTAAAACTGAAATCTAGAAAGAAGATTTCAGTCAGGACTTATCTTCAATACCTCCCTTCTCCTGAAAATGGGGGCTGCCCCCCTCCATTTTTGATTTCCAGAAGTCATGGAAGGTTTAAGATGATTTAATAGAATAATCCTATTAACTTGACAAAAAATTCATCGATTGGATAGTTAGTCATTTAGGGAAAAATCCTAGGAATGGGGGCAATCCTCCTAGAGACAGAAAATTTAGGATGAAGAATACTTTTAGGCTTGGTTCATGGCTTATTGCCAGGGTAAGTGATCCGTTTGAGCGCATCATCTTTCGTTTGCCACTCAAACTTTTTTGTAATTTTTTCCGGAGTTATTACTGACTTTGCCCCATACGTATATGTTATAATAATGTATTAATAGTGGTTATAGTAAGTGTATAAGAGCCAAATTTAATTCTAATTTTCAATAAAAAATATTTTATATTCAGGACCGTTTTCATATTCTCAGAGTCTCCTTTAGCCCTATCATGAAACGGCCCTTAATATCTTGTTTTTAACTATTACCTCTGTCGTATAAAATTCTTCAGCACCGTTAGCCGCCGTAACCATATGTACAATTTGGTTGTACCTATTATCCCTGAGCTCGACGTTGTTCCAACTGTTATCCTTCATCAATTTCTCCCATTTTTCTTTTGAAATGACTGGAAGAGATGAAACTCCGTAAACTATTTATATATAAAAGAAAAAAAAAATTGGGACTTACATGCAGATGCGTCCATAGCACCTCTGTCACATATTATTAAACAGTTTCTCGAACACGTTTTCCCCAATTCGAAAAATGTATCCTCGATTTGAAGCATGGTCTTCAGTAGATTTTCTTGAAATTTAAAAGCTGCAACAAAACGGAAAAGTTTTGGTTACAAATTAATCAATTAAATTAAGACAATACATAAAATAGAATTTTTTATTAAATAAATACGTCCATTCTGACCTTATAATAAACAACATAAAAAAACAGGCAAATCCATTTGCATAACAGTTAAAAGTAAATCAAAATGAAATTCTTATAAATTTGTAGTTTGTATGAATTTTCGTTATTTAATTCAAATCTGACTATAAATGCCTTGAGGCCCCTTTCTTTCTCACTCGATATAAAAGTGTTTTGACTGAATGAGATAAGAATCAGTGGCAAGTGAGATACGACTTGGTTCCAGTGAATTGAACATTTGGTGTTTAGCAATCGCCTAAAGCGGCATTGTCGAACTTCTAGAAAATTTCGTGTTGTTTTGCACGATCATATAACCATGTGCACGAGGTGGATGCCAAAACTCTCGTCTCCGGTTCAGTGCCAACTCAGAGCAATGTGCATGTTCATTTTTGGACTAACGTGGAACGATTCCAAAGACACTTTTGGAATCAATCGAAAAAACGATTCTTTATTATGTCCACTAGACATACAGCGACTGTAGAAGGAGAAGAGGCAAAGGGCACAACAATCAAAATGACAAAAGTTTACAGTCAAGGTTTTCTGAAACTATTTATGAAAGAATTCCGTTGATTGATTTTAAAGAACGGCCTCGACCGTATTAATTGCAAGTTTCAATTCGTAAAAATCGTTATGCGATGACTCATCTATTCACCAAGCGACTGTTTCATGAACTTTGCATGTTAGGGAGGAAAAAAAATGCAGCAAATTATGGGCTTCGTTGTCCTGGTTTAAAGACGATCGGTCGATAAACGCGTAGCATGACCTTTCAGTCTTTAAAACCAAAGCACAGATTCCTTCTTCTTACACGTTATTACCTTTAGTTGAAAAACAAAACCTACACGCTCCCCATTTGGTTTTCCAGTGATCATAATTTATTCTAGTCATTTGAAAGAAGGAGCTTCGAAAGCGATGATGACGATGCCTTAAAAGCAATGGTCTCATTTTGATAGTAAAAATACAAATAATTTTTTCTAGTAGTTCATCGTTGGCTTTAAAAATAAATGAAAATATTGTGTCCTGTGACCTGTGGTCAAACCCATTTTTATAAGTTGTCACGCCGTCTAACTTCCCGATGACTCTAGAAGTTTCAAATCATTACTGGAATCGATATTCTCGATAGAAAGGACCTTTATAGAAGTAGAACCGAACGCGAGATTTAGTTTTCTATTAGGTAGAGCGATATGTACTGATTAAAAAAGAATCATAGTACCATAACTAATCGAAGCATTAAACGGTAGAATAGTACTGCATTGTGAGTGCTTTAATGCGTTCAGCACTAATAGGAAGACTACGAAAATGTACAGGGTGTCCCAAACTGGATGGTATTCTATAGGTAACTCAGTTAATAATGAAAACAGAAGAAAACTAAACGTAATCATTATTGGATCGACTTTTTAGATTTTGCTTGAAAAGTTGACTCGATTATATTTACTTACATATTTAGTTTCCTTCTATTCTCATTATCGACTGATATAGACATAGAATATCATCCAATTTGGGACACCCATACATATAACCTAAGATCAAATGTTAATAAATGAACTGTAGTTTCCTTGATGAAAACGAAAATGTGTCCTTCATATGTACCTTCAAAACTGATTTTTATTTTTAAAATTGTAAATAAAAGTGGTTTTGGTGCATGCTCATAACACAACTGATAAATAATCATGTGGGGGTAAAACATAAAAGTTTTTCGTCATAAAATAAAGAGGTTTCAATTTTTATTAAATGTTGTGTACTAATTCTCTTCACAATAATCACAAATAAAACGTTTTTATTTTTATTAATTTGTGCAATCTCAACACGTTTTTCCATTGTTGCGTTGTGCTTAATTAATTCACGTTAATGAAACATACTTTCTTGAATACCTAGGTAACGGTTGCAAATTGACTCTACGTGCATAAGGCATTTTTTGTTTATTTTAGTGCCCTGAATAAATTCCCCAAATACGTATAGGTAGTTCCCCACGGAACATCCTGCATTTACGCGACATGTCTGTAGACAAATGCAATATGTATGCAATACGACATTGGTTTTGGTGTAATACTGACAGACCAACATTACCCCAAAACCATTGGCCGTCATTACCCCCATAAGTAGAGTACAGAATATGAATCGACTGTACTTGACTAGAATAACTTATGAAAGTTCTACGTTTTGAAATCGAAACTACATAAAATTCTGTACTAAACGAAGCTAGGAAGACTTAATTTTCGTTAAAATTGCAAAAGATATAAACCTTTGAAATCTGTTGTTATTGTTATTGAAAGTTATTGACGATAGTACTTTTTAAATAGATGCTAAATACCTAAATTTCCTTTATACAAAAGTTACTGGTTTCAGAGATACACAATTTATCGTCGCCCCACCCTTTTCCGGGAGTCCGGTGCTGTAGCGACGCTCCGGATGGTCAGATCTTCAAACGCGCGGCGGCATCGCGTTCCTCGTCATTTTCTGCCATACGATGACGTGCAGCTCAATTCGATCCGAACCTCCCCAGGTACCGTAAAAAATTCCGAAAAAAATGCTTACAAATTTCATAATTTTCAAAAAATCAGATCTCGAAAAAACGCATTTTCCTGGAATATAGGCCCCATAGGTTAGGTACCTGGGGACCTTAACTTACGTGTGAGAAAGTTTGGTCAGTAAATAAGGGTCGTGGAATTTTTTGCTTACGATTTATTGAGACACTCAAACGAAAACAATAAATTGTGTATCTCTGAAACCAGTAACTTTTGTATAAAGGAAGTTTACGTATTTGGCATCTATTTTAAAAAGTACTATCGTCAGTTAACAACTTTCAGTAACACCCAGTATAATAACAAACAACGTTAAAACTAATTTTTATATCTAACCGCTTTTACCTTGCCTCTATGTGGCTGGCATGGCTACCAACTGTTTAATATGCAATGTTGAAGCTCTATCGTGACGCACGATTTAAAAAAATGTTTTCGTATTAGAAATATCAGGTGGCCGGTATTACCCCAGGGCCGCTATTCACCCCACTTGCGACTTACCCTAATACCGCAAGAAAAACTCAAATTCTAAAAATATCACAAAGAGAACTCGTATTAATTTTCGTCCGTTAATGAAAACAAAATTCAATTATATTTGCATCTTAATTCTTGACCCTTTATAATAAATGATTAATTTAAATAAATGACCAACTTCTTTCTTCTTCTGTGTTTGTTCCACCTCGTTCCACCTTTATCAAAGTTTACGGCGTCATAATCTTTGACAAATAAATTTCCATGGTTTGTAGTTAATTGTGAAAAAACAAAATTGTTATTAAACCTAAAACTTAATGAGTTATGATTTTTTTAAATCCCAAAAACCTTTTAGGACACCTGGTACTTACAGACATATACAGGGATATTCAAAGCGATTGCATTAAAAAAAAAATCAAGTAATTCATTGTTGAAAACTATTAACTTCTGTACGAGTAGAACCTCAGCTCTGTAATCTCTATGTAAAATATGGAATCAGAAAAATATTACTTCATCTTTGCGATCAAACAGCGAAAGATACAATTCTCTATCTTTTTTAGTTTTTGATTGAAATATTCCAAATTATTGTAATCACTGTAATCGTCAACATTTTTACAAAAAATTTAATATCGTCAAAACAATACATTTTAGCCCTGAGGTATGTGAATACGAAAGATGTAGAATTGAACAGGGAATCCAAAAATGTTCCTTTTAAAATAAGAAAGTTTGTAATATTTAAATAGTTCCTCATCGATTATTACCATGTGCAAATTTTCAACGATCTGTCAGGCGTAGTTTCTAATAGGTCACTCACCGTAAACACCCCTGTATACGTTGATGCCAAAAATAAAATTGATTTAATCACGTCGTCTGGACATTCTAGAAGTCATTACATGAAATTAATTGCAACAAATTCTGCCAGAAATCTTTGTGTTTTATTCGACACGAATATTAAATCTTATGATCATGTTGATATAAAACATCAGTTAGCCTATATGAAGCGTAAGTAATTTATTACCATTTACGTTAACCGAAGCTTCAATTACGTCAATTTATATTGAATACAGAGATATGTTTTATGGTCTTCGCTTAACGTTAACGTATCTGAATAAACCACTACTTTTTTATTAAGTATATTCCGAGATATGGAGATTACATGACACAGTATCTTCGTAATCTACCTAAGCTTCTTTACATTTTTAGTTAAGATTAAACGTTACTAATACGAAAAAAAGAAAATATCGCCCTAACTTCCAGTATTTCTGTTTACGAATGATACAATTAATACGAAGCAATACAATTTAAAAAATTAATAGATGTAGTATTTACTTGATGTTAACAATTAAAGACAAATCACAGCTTAGACTTCCACCAGTGGAATTTTATAGTAGAAATGATTTCTATAAAAAAAAAAACATTAATAAAAAAAAAAAAACAATGACTAACTGATTAAATAAATTTACTGGATCAGAGGTTACATTGTTACACATAATCTGAGTTGCAGAAAAGATTTAAGCCAGGATTATATTAAATTTAAGCCTAAATTAGAACCACTGTGTACAACTTTCTATTTTAAGATCGCTTTACACTACCCTATCTATTTCTTGTACAAGATTTCTTTCAATTTCTACAATAAATATTAGGAACAAGACATTTTTGGGCCGTAGGTAGATGTGGTTCAGACAATCTTCCAGATAGTTTTTGATTCAATTCAATTTTTGATACAGTTTACTACTTACTAAATTGTTCAAGAAACTGAACCAAATCTTGGAAGGAAATGGAGTATTAGGTTTAAATCCAACCCAGCATGAACAAGCCACTGTTCATGTCGGAAAATTAATAAATTTTTAATATTTATCAGAGGGTACGATATTTATTACAAAGAGGAGCATGAATCTCTCTAAATGCTTCAAATATTTTACACAATCATTATTTAATTTTGACCAATGGTTATGCAACAAAATTTCCGTTTGCTATTTTTAATGAATGAATTTCAGTTTAGTAAAACCCTCTATTTTCCAAAATTAGAAGTTGTTTACATCTGCAGTTGCTTGCGGTAGTACCTCCCGAGTATAAGGTACCAATGGATCGATGACTAATAGGGCAATTACATTACAATTAAAATTATTTCAGAAGACATTTTAATGTAATATTCATCCACCGAATCACGGGGTAACATGGAGCACGCAATGCAGATAAAGCTAATAGGTAGTAACAGAGGATTTATGACTTTTCGACAAATCTGGATACCCGACAGACCTAAACCAAAAATTGATTCATTATTTATTCATGAGTGATGTCATATGATTTAGATAGAAAATTGTATTATGACATTACATTTTTTAAATACGTTATATTTCGTTGCAGTGCAACACCACCGATTCATATTATAACAAATGGGGCTGATTCGATTTTCAAGGAAGTCACCATTTTGGAAAAGGTGTTCTCAATTTATGGTTAGATTTTAGTGTACATATTACGCAGTAGTAATGTGTAGGACTAATTCAAAAGAAGATATTAGCCCCAATATACAAACACAGGTTGATTCTTGAATAGACCGACAAAGAAAAAATGGTGTTCTGTCACAGAACATGGAAAAGTATTTTAGTTTTCCAGGAATAAGTATTGAAAAATTATGAATAAACTTTGACCACCTACTTTGACAGGAAAACAAATAAATCACTACAACACGAAAACGATTCAAATCTCCCTGTTATCAATTCCAATTGCACATTATTTTGTTTTGGATAACTTTATTTACTAAAGCCATTCGCAGTTTACGTTTTATCTGAATTTATTTATTTAAAAATGTAACGTTAAAGTAGGTACATAATTGCTTTGTATTGTTAGTAACTCTGTGATCTGCTTGAGGTTTTTCGTTCGATTTACTGTGAGTACTGTGGGAAGACATTATTTGCAACAACTGTTAATTAAAAAAAAAAAAAAACCTGTCAATCGGAAGCAAAACTTTCAACACGCTCGATAACACAAATGATTTATTAAAACCATTGACGAACAACTTCCATTTTGATTACATTCTGATTCATAACAACGTATTGATGAGACACAGCGGTTGCATGCAAGTATGACCAACTTCCTTATCGCCACCTTTCATGAAACCTTGAAATGAATGTATGTACATAATATAACAAATGTTAAATTCTATGATTATTTTAAGGAAAAAAAAGTCCCAAAATTCAACATGCGACTTCTTATTCTAAGACAACATTTAGCACATGTATTCCATATACAATGTATAGGTAGAAAAAAGTCTGAAACACCTCAAATATGTATTTTCTTTTTGCAAAAACACTCAGATGTTATTATTAACTGTTTGTACGGTGCCCATATTTTTTATTGCAAATTCATTACACAGGTTTTTGTATTTGTAAATGAGTTTTCGAAAATTTAATTTAATATTTTTATAATTAGTTTATCTCTAACTTTCCATACATGAGATGTTTTGTTTTTTCTTGGTTAATCGACTTTGATTAATCTACTTTTCTTTACTTGAAACCTTTTGTTTTTTGTTTTTTGGTTAATCTACTTTTCTCTACTTGAAACATTTTGTATTTTCTTGGTTAATCCGTAAATATGTAGATGTAGATATTAAAAAAAAAACATGTTTCAAGTTGTTTTCAAATATGTATGTATGTTCAAAATAATTGCACTTTTAACAGTATAAATAAATTCTGCCCATTTGTTTTCGCAATACGACTGGAGTTGTCCTGAATTTATTTTGCATTTTAATTTTAGCCGCTAAAGCAATAATGAATTAATTGAATAAAAATAAACTGCCTCTAGCGATAAAATATTTCTGAAACGAATGAAAATATTTTGCTCCAAAATTCAGCGACGTATCATTAAAAATGACGATTCAGCAATAGATCGAAAATGATACAATTTTTGCATAAAACCATGTAAATATAACTAGGTAAAATACTCAAAATAAATAAATATAATGTTGTATTTTCCATCAACTCTTCAAGGGCTAAAGAAAACTGCAATAAAATATATTGACGCTCCGGATGGTCAGATCTTCAAACGCGCGGCGGCATCGCGTTCCTCGTCATTTTCCTGCATTTACGCGACATGTCTGTCTGTAGAGAAATGCAATATGTATTTGAAATCTGCATACGACATTGGTTTTGGTGTAATACTGATAGACCAACATTACCCCAAAACCATTGGCCGTCATTACCCCCATAAGTAGAGTACAGAATATGAATCGACTGTACTTGAGTAGAATAACTTATGAAAGTTCTACGTTTTGAAATCGAAACTACATAAAATTCTGTACTAAACGAAGCTAGGAAGACTTAATTTTCGTTAAAATTGCAAAAGATATAAACCTTTGAAATTTGTTGTTATTGTTATTGAAAGTTATTGACGATAGTACTTTTTAAATCGATGCTAAATACCTAAATTTCCTTTATACAAAAGTTACTGGTTTCAGAGATACACAATTTATTGTCGGCCCACCCTTTTCCGGGAGTCCGGTGCTGTAGCGACGCTCCGGATGGTCAGATCTTCAAACGCGCGGCGGCATCGCGTTCCTCGTCATTTTCTGCCATACGATGACGTGCAGCTCAATTCGATCCGAACCTCCCCAAGTACCGTAAAAAATTCCGAAAAAAATGCTTACAAATTTCATAATTTTCAAAAAATCAGATCTCGAAAAAAACGCATTTTCCTGGAATATAGGCCCCATAGGTTAGGTACCTGGGGACCTTAACTTGAGAGAAAGTTTGGTCAGTAAATAAGGGTCGTGGAATTTTTTGCTTACGATTTATTGAGACTCTCAAACGAAAACAATAAATTGTGTATCTCTGAAACCAGTAACTTTTGTATAAAGGAAGTTTACGTATTTGGCATCTACATATTTTAAAAAGTACTATCGTCAGTTAACAACTTTCAGTAACACCCAGTATAATAACAAACAACGTTAAAACTAATTTTTATATCTAACCGCTTTTACCTTGCCTCTATGTGGCTGGCATGGCTACCAACTGTTTAATATGCAATGTTGAAGCTCTATCGTGACGCACGATTTAAAAAAATGTTTTCGTATTAGAAATATCAGGTGGCCGGTATTACCCCAGGGCCGCTATTCACCCCACTTGCGACTTACCCTAATACCGCAAGAAAAACTCAAATTCTAAAAATATCACAAAGAGAACTCGTATTAATTTTCGTCCGTTAATGAAAATAAAATTCAATTATATTTGTATCTTATTTCTTGACCCTTTATAATAAACGATTAATATAATAAATAAATGACCAACTTCTTTCTTCTTCTGTGTTTGTTCCACCTCGTTTCACCTTTATAAAAGTTTACGACGTTATAATCTTTGACAAATAAATTTCCATGGTTTGTAGTTAATTGTGAAAAAACCAAATTGTTATTAAACCTAAAACTTAATGAGTTATGATTTTTTTAAATCCCAACAACCTTTTAGGACACCTGGTACGTACAGACATATACAGGGATATTCAAAGCGATTGCATTAAAAAAAAATCAAGTAATTCATAGTTGAAAACTATTAACTTCTGTAGAACCTCAGCTCTGTAATCTCTACGCAAAATATGAATTACTTCATCTTTGTGATCAAAATAAATAAATATAATGTTGTATTTTCCATCAACTCTTCAAGGGCTAAAGAAAAAACTGCAATAAAATATATTGTGTTCCATTTAAGAAATCATAACTTAGGGCTGTAACTTTTAAATGAACAACCCTGTATACACATGCAAGTTAATAATTATACGCAATGAAAACCTACTAACTTCTATTAAGAATTTTTTTTATAAATAGTATACAAAAGGGCATTTTTGCATTATTTCGGAGGTACAAAATTTGGTTAAATTTCTTGAACAATTTAAATCGTGCAGTAAATCGCATCAAAATTTAAGCTGAATAAAGCAAGACACACACTGAGTGTTTGTAATGATGGTGGCGGTCACAAACGTTCAGGAGCGATCACAGTAAAGTTACGTAAATTCCTTGGCAGAGCTATCTTGTCGCATGTATGTGAACGGTTTTCATCGCCATCGCAACCGCCTCAGTGTGTGTCCCGCTTAAAATATTTTTTTCTCTAAATATTTATTGTAGAAATTGAGCCAAATCTTGTACAAGAAATAGGGTAATCTAAAACGACATTTAAGAATTGTGTTGTGACAACTCTGCGTTTCCCATTAGCAGTTTAAAATGTGACTTATGTACCATCGTAATCAGAAAAACCGACTACACTCGAAATTTTAGTTAATCGAAGTGTGAAATGTCATTTTGACATTAATATTATTTTGACAAATTAAATAAAAATACCCCAATTAAAAGCAATTCAGAAGGCAACAATTCAAACGCGATTGAAAGACGGAATCAGTATTCGAGCAACTGCAACTGAATTTACTGTTAGTATTAGTAATCGCAGAGAATATTTATTTCTTTGGAATCGAATGAGATTTTATAGGTTGACAAATACATGACAAATGGTGTGTCAAACCTAGTGTTACACAACTAAATTTTTGGAAAATGGAAGTGTCGATTTCACTTCGCTGTAGTCGATTTTTATGATCACGATGGTACGTTCGCTGCAAACGTCACACCCATGGAAGTACTGACATTAATTTCTCGTCTAATCTGGACACTACAACATATGGCTGCGGTAAGTCATAGGCGCACACAAGCGTTTTACAAAATTCTGAAACGTTCATCATTGTTTATAACATACTTTCTACATTAAATTTAACTAAATAAGATTTGAGAAATGTCAATTGCATTCGATACACTGGAGTTCTTGACTGAAAGTACTTGAAGGAAACTTACTTACATTACGCTTGATGCGCCGCTGAACATCAAAACATTCCCAAACTAACCTAAAAATCATTCACTTTTTAACTGACGTCTATAACAACGTATCAAGGTGTAGTTCGCCTATACTACTAATCACAGTTGCTAAATAAACACATAGATTCGTACTACACTCAGATGTAAACACAAAATCTTTACGACAACGAATGTCAATAAACCGCCATATTGCAGAAAGTAACCTACCGCAAAGTGGCAACTTCCGTCAAATGTAATTTCATTCACCCATGCCATGCCCCCCCTTGGTCATACCAAATATTTTCTAAATTGATTAAAATGTGCTTTTATTATCCAAAAACTTTGAAGCAGAATACTGGCTTAGCAAAGCTCTTTTTGATAGAGGTAGGATGGATTAAGCGGTCTTATATTTTGAGTCCAGGAATTTGTGGTTAAGCCAACTTTGGAGTTGCGCTTTGGAGACACCTCTGTCCTCTGTAAGCTATAAGGGGCTCCGGTAATTATTAAAAAATCATTTTAGTTTTAAAATTTACCAAAATTATCATACCATGAGTTTTTTATATCTCTGAATACATACTGTACCTAAATATATCTAAGTTCAGGAAAAAACATGTCAAAGCTTTACAGGATACGCAAGCTATCTTTAACAAAACAATCAAGTACAGTAGCGGACAATAAAATCCAGGAAAGAATTTGACATGTCGTGCGTATTTCGACAAATTTGGTAAATTAGACTTTTATTTCTGTCCAAATTAATAAATCAAATTTGAATGAAACGTTAGAATTACTAGTGACATGCATTAAACGTCAAAAATATTAAAGTGAAATTTACATTGTGCAAATGACGTGCCCGGATTTTATTGTCCGCTACTGTACATAATATCAAGTTTTATTTATTTAGTAAAAACATTATAATTAATGTTCGATTCATAATCTAAAAAAGCGCAAATTTTATCAAATGCTATTTTAAGATTCGACATTTCTTAATATGTTTTGAAAACCTGCAGAATTTTCATTCGTCATTTTAACAACTGTCTACATGAAATAACTTATACCTAACACTATTGAAAAAATAATAATTAATTGCAAATTATTTAGTACCTATCCTTTAAAAGTCAAGCATAAAATTACAAGCAATTTATATTATTAAAGCTATGAAAAGTACTAAGAGTATTAAAAAAATATATTATTAAAATCAAAACTACCTTTACTGATTTCAATAGTTACAATTTTCGCTCACATAACAAAGTATCTATAATAACTCCTTGTACACCACCTTACATACGTAAGGCTACAAATTGCATTTTTTAAGCTCAATGTCGAATGAAAGGAAGATTTATAACAGTATATCAACTAAAGCAACTAAAGAGAAAAGAAAACTGTTCATCTGTCTTTTCCAAAAATTCTAAATTACAAAGCTTTAGTAGGTACCAATAATTTTTCAATGTAATTTCTTATTTTCAAAAACAAAATCCATGTGATTAAAGTCTCTCACAAGTATTGTAGGTGTAGGAGTGATTAAAACTATGTTAAAGCTGTACATACATACAGGGATATCCACATAAACAGTTCGTTAAAAGTTTTCAAGGTTGCAGTTCACGTAGATATTTGAAATTTAAGGAGCAAGGGTTTTCCGTAGAGATCTCTTTAAATAAAATAAAATTGTCTTTGTATCACTTCCGGTTGTACCGGAAGTCGCTATCAACTCGCTTATTTTAAATGGAATGCTATATTTTTTATCACGTTTTTGAATTCTACATGTAAAAATATGTTAAGTTTCAATACATTTCCCTATCTCTAAAATGCATCATTTTTGAGATATTTTGATTTTCTTAGAAATTTGGATTCTGCAATCTGATTTTCAAAAAATTATAACACAGCTATGATTGAAGCAATTTTATTTGTAATAGCTGATATTGTAGTTGAAGCTTTAAGGTTCTTAGAAATTCCATAAGCATAATCTATTAAGCTACAGGGTGTCTAAAACTCACCGCTCCTCTCGAAGATATTCAAACACAGAAAAATACTTTTTTTCAAATGGAACGACCAATATTTTAATACAGCATCGTATGTGGAATTAAATGCTGTGTCGAACTATACTAGCATTCCCTATACCTAACTTTAACAGTTTTTCAGTTATAAGATATTTTTGGTTTAATACATAAAAATGTACATTTATTAGGTTAAATATTTCTAATTTTGTTGATATAGTTATGAAAACAACAAACAATTGCATTTAACGTTTCCTGTTACTACAAATTTTAAGCAAAAGCAAAAAAAAGTTAAGAATCAAAATCAAAATTATTCAAACGCTGATATTTTAAATCTATTTTTTTAATTCATGAAGAATGATCTAAAATTGTTCAGAGCAGAGAATGTGTGTTCAATCAAATGTACCCCTCTTGTCTCCTATGAGTAAAACAGTTTGGAAAGTTTGAACCTAACTTTATACAATTTGGAAAAATAAAATGTACGAAGATCAGTAACAAATAACGAAGATAATTAGACAATGGTTTTAAAATACTCTCACGCTAATCCAGAGAATTGCAAACTAGCAGCTATTTTATTCTTCAATTTAAAGTAATGAAATTCATACTTTTTCGTTTTATAAGATCACAAGCGTCCTAAGAGAAGGATGATTAAAGAACTATTAAAATTTGTGAATTTCTACTTGCCAAATTCTATTTTCTTTGGTTGACTACAAAATTTGTAGTAACAGTAATCGTTGTTATAATTTCCATGCTATCTTAATAAAATTAAAAATATTTGACCTATTAAAATTGTAATTTTTTATAAATTAAATCGAAAATGTTTCATAACTCAAAAACTGTTAAAGTTAGGTATAGGGAATGCTAGTACAGTTCGACGCAGCATTTGATTCCACATACAATGGTGCATTAAAATATCGGTCATTCCACTTGAAAAAAAGTATTCTTCTGCGTTTGAATATCTTCGAGTGGAGCGGTGCGTTTTAGACACCCTGTAGCTTAATAGATTATGCTGATGGGATTTTTTTAGGAACCTTAAAGCTTCAGCTACAATATTAGCTATTACAAATAAAATTGCTTCAATAACAGCTGTGTTATAATTTTTTGAAAATCAGATTGCAGAATCCAAATTTCTAAGAAAATTCAAAATATCTCAAAAATGATGCATTTTAGAGATAGGGAAATGTATTGCAATTTAACATATTTTTACATGTAGAATTCAAAAACGTGATAAAAAATATAGCATTCCATTTAAAATAAGCGAGTTGATAACGACTTCCGGTACAACCGGAAGTGGTACAAAGACAATTTTATTTTATTTGAAGAGATCTCTACGGAAAACCCTTGCTCCTTAAATTTCAAATATCTACGTGAACTGCAACCTTGAAAACTTTTAACGAACCGTTTATGTGGATATCCCTGTATACGACATAAGAGCAACCATAATTTTCCCCCATTATCTCTCATTTGTACCTTCACAGATCAGCATGGCCAGACGTTCGTGTATGTTTTGTAGAAATATATATGTATAACTTGTTGTATTTTGCATACCAAATTGAAAAATAATAACCATTTTTATGCATCACGTATGGCTTCTTTTTGGAATAAATTAAATTTTGTTTGCGTTCTACATTAATTTATAAGCAGGATTAAAAGAGATGGAGACAAGATACCAGGGAAAAAGGAACAAGAATATGATGGTCGACTATTGCTGGATGTTGAAAAGGTACCTACTTCACTAACGGTGATAGAAAATCAAGAAAATTTAGGCATCGACATTTTTTTCCAAATCAAGAAAATTCGGAATATGTATATAGTTATTAAAACTTAGAATTACAGTTTTGTAAGCCAATATAAATATGCATTGCATTTCTTCAAACTCTACCAAATTTCATTATAAAACGGTGTATGGTGTATTATTATTTTTTAGAAAAATTGTGAGCTGATTTAAAACACGTTTAAAGCAGGAGAACAAGGCAGGTGGCAGGTGGTTCGAAAAATTTACCATTTAGGGGAGTTGCCCTATATACGATATACAGGATGAACATATTGTTGGAACCAGACATCGTTAAATCTTGAACACTTTATCCTATGATTCAATTTGCGTTTGAAGTAGGGTATATTGGCGGTTTTGTGAAAAACCGACCAAACGTATACACTTCTTCTCTTTAAAGCTTCGAACTTCTTCGTGATATAAATTTGTTTGTGCAACTCTTTAAAAATTTGAATTAATAAATTGTCGTTCATTCACCTACACATGCACACACACACACCTCCACACACACAATTTTGAATGGGAAGTGCCACTGAGTGCCACCTGCATCTAAAATTTATTACACAACAAATACACCCTACGAGCAAGAATCAGTCTACGAGGAGATACACTGCAAATTACATCATCGAAGCAGGAGCCGTCGCAGTAAACAACGAAATAAGAAAGCAAATAAGAATAACAATAAACAAAATAAGAAACAGAAAAAAATAACAAGTTACCCTGAGAGAACAGAGCAATGAATTAATACACAAAAGAAAATAAAACAAATACCCAAGTCGGGGCATAATACAGCAATATGATCAAAATACTTCAAAACTGATCGCACTGATATATATATTGTTACGACTTCGGGTTCACAAATTTAAACGTTATTTATTTATTTTAAAACACTTTAATGTCTACGATCATTACACACAATAAAAGTACAATAATGTCGAGCTGTACACTTATCTGACAAAATAACACTTAAACGTTATTAAATTCGCTTGCTACACATCGTTTCCTAAATAAGAATGATTTAAAAACCGCGCTCCGGCTCCTCTTTATAGCAGCCAGCGCTTCGTCGAGAATAACGTCGAAACACTTGCTAGATTTTTCCAGTAAATTCGGTGCGTGTCTAGAATAGATTAGAATCCTGTCTACGGTACAGGTGGCGCTACCAGTATATAAAAATACAGTCTACTTCTCATAATGTAACAATATATATATTTAGAAAAAGAGCTACTTCCTCTGCAAGTGCCCTACTAGAAATTATGGGACTTTTCATTCACGGTGGTACACAAAACACCTTTAATTGCACACATATGGTTTTCGCGAGTCATCTTTTTATACTGGCTGGTTGAAACCTAGCCGTGCATTTTGCATAACTAATTATCAGAGCTGGGCATTAATTGAATTAAAATGCTTGAAAAAGTAATTGAAGCGTTTTCATTAATTGAATTAAAATATTTCAAATACTTTTGACATCTGGTCCTGATAATTGTTATTTCAATTACTTTATTGAAATGCTTGGTATTTGAAATAATTTTATGTTATTTCAATTAATTTTCACTATTTGAAATACTTTTGAGTAATTGAATCACTTTTGAGTAATTGAATTACTTTTAAGTACTTCAATTACATTGAACAAAAAATAAAACATATTCATTGATTTATCAGAAAATCAAAACAGAAGAACCGGTCGGAAAGGTTAAATACCGTCAATATTGAAAAAAATAATAATTCAAAGTAATTCAATTACTTTAGAGTAGTTCAATTACTTTAGACTACTTTAGACTTTACTTTAGTCAATTATTTTGACTGTTTGAATTATCATTTGAATTACTTTAGAGTAATCCAATGACTCTAAAGCAATTGAATTAGTCTAAGTAATTGAAATACTCTAAAGTAATTCAATTAGTAATTGCTCTGCAGCTTCAAATACTTTTCTTTTTAATTGGTAATTGCCAATACTTTGTATATGAAGAGAAAAAGATAATTGATAATTGCCAATACTTTTCAAAATAATTGAAGCTTGTTATTTGAATTACTTTTTTTAAGTAATTTGCCCAGCTCTGCTAATTATACTGTTTTTTTTGTTTTTTTTTTAGTGAGGAATTGACAAGAACGTGTTTCACCCTGAACCATACAAATGATTGGAGTCCAGCTCTCCACGGAATATAGAATTGGCAATACAGATATGAACTTCCCGTGCCTTATCCCCTCATAAATAACTGTAAAGCCTAGACCACAATTGCCCGGGAACGAGAACGGGAACGTTAAAAAAGTTAAGTCATTTCATAATCGTACAAATGTCCACAATGCATCGGTAAATACGGTAACGCTAATAAAAAGCTCCGCAACAGAAACGTAAAAGTTGATACGTTCCCGTTGCGGAGCTTTATTACCGTTACCGTATTTACCGATGCATTGTGGACACTTGTACGATTATGAAACGATTTAACTTTTTTAACGTTCCCGTTCTCGTTCCCGAGCAATTATTGTGGACTAGGCTTAACTCGTTAAATAACGATCATCGTTAAATGACATATTTTCACCAATCAGCGCTCAGATACAACGCATTTCTATGTACTAATTGGTCAAAAAATATGACTTAACGATTGTCGTGACGAGTTATAGAATAAGGGGGTTAGTAATGAGCAGACTGCGGCGGTTGTTAGGAACTTTCAGAGCCGGACTTGTTTAATCTCATGGTATATTAAAGTTTATAAAACATAAGGTTACGAGTTCTCCGATAATATTCTAGACGGTTTTTATTACACCCACAAGAAAGCATTGTTTACGAATAGAAAGCGTCCACCGACCTGTCAATAACTCGTAAATCGATCAAGGTGACGATATCATGACAGAGATCTATGAATAAGAATTATGGTTAATTGTTTATACACGACTATTTATCAGATTAGTATATAAAATGTGTACGTTGTAGACAGCTTTTTACCTAAATTACAGAAGTGTAGGTAAATGAATTTAATTTAAAAGAAATTACTAATCGTTTTCATTAATATAACGCTTGGTAATAGATTTAGGCCCGACAGTTTAACTTTAATCTTTAGTTTATTCCCATAGTAACAATTATAAAAACAATAGTTACCACAGAAGTAAACTGAAGTTAAATTGTGACTCAAATACCGGGCCTTAGAAAATTAAACTTTATTTTCGTTATTATATAACTTCAAATTAATTAGTTATTCATACACGCACTCTTCTCGAGTTCTATATTATGCAATGCCTCTTCTTCTCCGATATCAACGCAACGTTTCTGTCCACCGCCGCCGTGTCATAAATATCATATCATCAACTAACTATATGGTTCACGGCGACGATGACATCACTGGCGAATCGGGATCTTAATGCAATATTAAATTATTAACACATGTGACGAAGTATAACAATTCCTTGGAAGTCGGGAAATATTTTAAAATACATCGCCTTTTCGTTGTGTTTTGTAAACTTGTGTGCATGTGATAAAACAAGTCCAGTTCTGAAAGGTCCTAACAAACGCCGCAGTCTGGTAATGAGTAATATCAATAGACACATGCGATACCCTAATAGCTTGCGTACCCTAATAGCTATTCTTTAAGGAACGATAATTTCTTTTCTTCAAAAAATGTATTCATGTTGTATCGTACATACTTCAATTTTCTAAGAAACATGTGTTTCGTTGTAGCTTGTGAAACTCTTGTTATTTTATTATCATTTCAGTCCGCATACATAATTTGTAAAAATGGTACTTGGAACTATACTTGATAGAGGAAAAACGTCAGCATTTTTATTTAAAATACGTCAATCTTAACAATAAATCACATGCGCTCTTTATTAACCAGTGAAAGTTAATTAATGATAATTGTTCAATGTTGATTCAATTTTTTAATTAAATTTCACTATGTAGTGTGTAAAATCCCTGGATTTTAGTTTTACGTCGCGTCGAAAGGAAGGCTACAACTCATTTTATAATTACAAACAGTTTTCAGTAGACGATAGAAGAAGAAACAAAAGCAATAAATTTGTCGGGGAATCTCTGAATTACAAAAACGAATCCTTAGGAATTCAGCTCCGAACCAAAGATAAACTCCAAGTCATTAAGAAAGGAGCCACTGTACGCTGACTTTGGCATTTTGCCCGCACTTTTACGTTATATGTATATTTACCTCTACGTTATCTATTTCTAGACTTTTCACGTAGAATAGAGGATTATTTTTAATTTTCTGCGAAACTTAGCACAATAATACTAATCCTTTATTACAGAGCAGCGATTATACATAAATAATTATTTTAGAGAAGATTTCAAACTGTTTCAGTTTATTGCTAAATAGCACGAATTCAGATTAAGATCATTGAATAAAGTAAATTTTATTCGATACTTCGATTAGTAAACTAAAATTTATACATAATTTAAACTCACCTTCTTCTTCATTCAGGTCCGCGAATTTTATGCCACCACTGAAAATAGTAAAAAATGATGAAACATCAATATAAACAACACGAAAAGCTGTTAATCATATCAAATAGTTACTGAAATATAAAAAAAAACATTAAAAATGTATGTGTTTTAAAATCTAAATAAAACTTCACAATATTTTATTCCCAGTATGATTCCACCACAATCTCCAATCGTCGCCTATTAAATTTATTACATATTTCTTAATTTTGTAAAACAATGTCCTTCGACATTCCCAGAATTATTTTTCTTTAATCTAACGTTTATCTGTGTTATTTAATACAATGCAACGTCACGTAATTGCATTTTTAGTTTCGGTTCATATTTCGCTTCACTGCAGATATTAATTGTTAAAGTAAGTGCTGAGTCTTGTTGCAAACTGCAAAGTTAATTAAATTAAATATCGTTGATGAAAATATTTTCTGTGTGAGAAACGATTGGCTAACCTTATACAACTAGATTAGGGTCTGAATACACGGACCGCTTTAGCATCTGAGATCGGCCCCTAAAAGTGCTTCGACAATGATCAATGTCGATTCTTTTTAACTACGTTTAATTGCGTAGTCATTGGAAAAAAAAATAGTGCGGTAACAGAATGTATCAAACAATGAATTATCAACTGTAGGTACCTATCAAACAATTAATTATCAACTGTACCTATCAAACAATTAATTATCAACTGTACCTATCAAACAATTAATTATCAACTGTACCTATCAAGCAATTAATTATCAACTGTACCTATCAAACAATTAATTATCAACTGTACCTACCAAACAATTAATTATCAACTGTACCATCGAAAAATGTTAGCAGTCGTTCGTGCGTTAGACATTATCATAGAAAATGATATTAGAAAAAGTTATATCAAGTTTTAGGATAGTGTAAAATAGAAAAAGAAATTATGTTGGCAAGAATAGTATAGTAGAAAGAAGACGTGTCCTATTTTCACCTAACAGAAATTAGTGTAATCTAAAACAGGCTTTAAACTTGTATTTTAAATTTTTTGACTGCATTGCCCAACCATTTTTATTCGTCGATTTCGTCTGCCAAAAATGATCCGTGTGTTCAAACCCTAAGAGCCACCACCTGTTTATTATAATAATAAAATCATTACAATGAATAATTTAGTTGAAACGTTTTATGGTTAATAAGAAATGCCACGAAACTTTCATAAGGAGGAGAAAGAAATTATTTACAAGTGAAGGAATGCGTAAAGAAATTAAGGAAAACATTGGAGAAAACGAGGTTCATTCGGTTTTTGACACCGTGAGATCCTTTACTGGCAAAATAAATATAATTATTATTCTTTAAAAGGTTCAAAAACGTCATACAATCAATTGCGAAATGTTGAACTTCATTTTTAAATAAACGTTCATTTCATTTTTATTTATTATTTCAATTATTATTACTATTTTATTTCGTTTAATTTTTTTCATAAAAGGAAGCGATTTTTTTTTGTCTTTTTATTGACTTTCAATTGAACTAGAAGACTGCCTTATATAAAAAAATAAACCAAAATCAATACAAAACAAATATAGAAGAAGTATTGCAACTATTTTACTCCAATATTCAAAAAGAATTGTTTGCAGGCCCAGAACGGCTCCGTAAATGTTAAAAAAAAAAGAAAATACATTTCCAAGTCACTTCTACACCGACAAACAAATAATATTGTCAACGCTGCGAACAGTGGTATGTTAATATGTATATTTTAATCGTTTTAGATATTTGACTCGATAGCGTAATATGATCATTTTGATACAATCAAAGAATAACACATTATGGTACAAGGACTCGAGAGTAGTGTTTGTTTGGTCTTGAATTTTGCGACTGAAACCTAATCAGAAATTGAATGAAAGTGATACATGTTATTTTTTTTCTTTATGTCTTCATTGGGGCGATCTAGCCTAATTTGAACAGCCTGAAATTAAAGATTTAATTTAATAAACACAATTACAGTTATTTAGGATAAGAATGAGTAGTGTCGATAATACCAGCCACTACCATCAACTGTGATCATCTCAGTTCTGTGTAAGTGCAAGAGTGAGATGCATGCGTAAACTTTTTGTATTTGCTTTTACATTTTTGAATTTGAGTTTCCGATGTATTTAATATATGTATTTATTCACTATCGTTGTCCATTAGAAGAATAATTACATCAGGTCTACAAAAAAGGGAAAGACTCACGCACAGTGTTCAACAAAAACTCCAAAGCTCAGCTTTGGTCTTAAAAAACTAAACATCCCGAAGATTGGAAAATAATTTGATCACTAAAGCTTTTAGATGAAATCTGTCTGTGCACGAAAAATCCTGAAACATTCTTATTATTGAAACAATAAAAAGTTGCTTTACATTTTTTTTTAAATATTTCAATTCACTTACAAGATTAATTTTTCTATTAACTCCTTGTATAGAAGCCTTTACATTTTTTTAACAAACGAAACTTCATCTTTTTTTAAATACTCGCATCTTTTTTAATTCCTGTTTGACTAGGCTCCAAACAAATCAAAAGGAAGAAGTATGTACTACAGTTGTTTGGCACGAAGTATACCGTGCCTTCAACAATTTGCGAGTCCCACGTGGCCAAATTAACTATCGTTCTTAGGAAATTTGTTTCGCACAGATTGGCAACTCTTTAAGATATTTCGCATGTCATTTTAAGTTAACTCTCGTTTTGTAAAAGGAAATGTTCTGACTCTTCTTTCTGTGGTCATTCATTTTGACCAACAATAAGAGAACTTAAATGAAAACTTGAAATTCAATTCAAGACTGGCTCGTGTAAAATTAAAACAAAATCCAAAAAATTCCGTTTCGAAAAAAACCCTTTATTTATGTTTCTAGATTTTCTCGTGCATAGATCTGAATTAATGAATACTTTTGAATACATTGGGTTGTATGTATGTAGCTACATGTCTTGTGATACAAGTAATTTCATAATAAAGGTATACCTACCTCAAGAGAACACTAGCCGTTTCAGGCACACGGAATACCTGTAAACAAGGGACGAATTGCCAACAAACCCCCCAAAAGTAACAGCAAAAACTTTTGAATTTACCTGATTTTAAAATGAACGTTATTTAAGTAAATGATCTCACCTTCCATCCCAGGTTCTCGAAGAATGTACACAGACGGGCTTGCCCCGTCGTTTTGCCACCGCAAGGACCTGAAACAATTAAAATAAAAACAAATAAAATTTAATAATAAGCAAAGAATCATTCAATTATTTAACTAACTTACACTACTTTGTACAAGCTTGTATATTATTTTTGTTACAACTGAAAATAAGCAATTTTTTTCTTTATAATTAAAATATGCTTAAATAAACTGATAAGTTGTAGTGCATATATCAAAACAATATTAATAAATAAACATGGAAATAGATAAACAAACTATAGCAACTAGCTTATCTACTTACAAACGGTATTAGTCATATCATTTCTAAGAATACTAGTTACTATGGTTTGTTTATTGATATATTAACAAAAAATTTATTAAAATACTAAATTAACAACCGACTGTTATTAGAAGTCCTATCAAATAATAGACGTGTGTTTTGAAAATATGCAGGTATTATTCGTCTAAATACATATTTTGTTCATAACTCGTTCGAAAGTGAAATATGTATATACACTCTAGAACTCCGCGTTAAAACGTACCCTCAGGGGCCGTCGAAATTAGTATGTTACTTATAAATAACTAAAGTACGTTAAACAAAAATAAGCCACTTAATAAAAGATAAGATAAAAGATATTAATAAAAATAATATATGAAATACTATAAATATAATAATAAAACTAAATATAACTTCTCTAAAAAAAAAGTAAAAAAAGTTAATGAAAAAGAAAGAATAAAAATATGAAACTTATGGTACCTACGTAGTGCTTATAAATTTTATTTTTAAACATGCTTGAAGCTTCATTAAAACTTGTTTAAAAGTACCTTGTTTATCATCTTCACTTCACTTATTATGTTGCTTGTTTTTAAAGATTTTTAATCGTCTCCTGTAGCAAGTACCTTGGAAAACTGATGAGAAGTTAGCAATAAAATTCCAGCAATAAAGTTATAAAATTTCAAAACGCTGTTGCCGCTAAAATAACGATCACAGATCAATAATACTTAATCCATTGCAAAGAGTATAATGTGTACATTCTCCTTGTACCAAGAAATTGATGAAATATTTGATATTAAGTTAGAAATCACTATTTAAACCAAAATGAGTCATTATTCATGTAACACACTAAAAAAAATGTTTTCAATGAAAATTTTCACGCAGTCATAAAGTAAACATCTATATCTATTCAATAATGCCTTTGGAAAGTTTTAGCCGATCGATTTTAATTAATTACAGATAAATTAAAAGTACACTTTCACGGTCATATGACAATAGTCAAATTAGACGCTCATATCTGATTAACCAGAATTTGCATAAACATTTTCTTTACAGAATATGAAAGTACACATCGAGATCTTTCATTTCAAGTGAACTGTGAGTTTTAGCCGGTTGATTTGAAGTAATTAGAAATTAATTAAATGTGACGTTCACAGCAATAAAACAGTACCAACTTGATTTTGATGTGTACTTTCATGTTCTGTAAAGAAAATATTTATGCAGATGCTAGTTAATGAGCTTTAAGCGTATAAAGTGACTATTATTATATGACCTTGAAAGTGTACTTTTAATTAATTTCTAATTATGTTAAGTAAACCGGCTAAAACTCAGGCTTCACTTGAAACGAAAGATCTCGATGTGTACTTTCATATTCTATAAAGAAAATGTTTATGCAAATTCTAGTTAATGAGATTTCAGCCTTTCAAGCTAGTACTGTTTTGTGGCTGAGAACGTCACTTTTAATTAATTTCTAATTACTTCAAATCAACCGGCTAAAACTCAGAGTTCACTTGAAATGAAAGATCTCGATGTGTACTTTCATATTCTATAAAGAAAATGTTTATGCAAATTCTGGTTAGTCAGATATGAGCGTCTAATTTGACTATTGTCATATGACCGTGAAAGTGTACTTTTAATTTATCTGTAATTAATTAAAATCGACCGGCTAAAACTTTCCAAAGGCATTATTGAATGGATACTTTATGACTGCGTGAAAATTTTCATTGAAAACATTTTTTTTTAGTGTGTTACATGAATAATGACTCATGCTGGTTTAAATAGTGATTTCTAACTTAATATCAAATATTTCTTCAATTTCTTGGTACAAGGAGAATGTACACATTATACTCTTTGCAATGGATTAAGTATTGTTGATCTGTGATCGTTATTTTAGCGGCAACAGCGTTTTGAAATTTCATAACTTTATTGCTGGAATTTTATTGCTAACTTCTCATCGGTCCTTGGAAAGTAGCTTTTCAAACTACGAATTACTGTCGAGACTTCCAAGAATTTCTGTATGCCGAACCGCTCTATTATAAATAATAAATAACATACTGATTTATAACAGAGTCGAAAAGTAAATGTCAATTGACTATTTTATCTTCTCAAGTATAATATGTATTAGAAAGTTTTTTTAAAGTCACTCTGTATAAGTGATAAGACGTTAACTCGTTAGTGAAATAACATAATGCATTTTCCATTGCGCACCAGTTTATCACAAATGAAAGTTCAAAAACAAACTTTTAAAATGTTTAGAATTCTATTTGTCAACACACTTAAGGTCTTGAAAACTTTGCTTATTGCATATAACTCATAAACTTATTTCCTACAGTTATTAGATCTTATTATTATTTATCATGTCCTACACTGATAAAAACGGTGAGAAAGTGAATTTTTAATACTACATAGAATTCTATGTATTATTACTTAATAATAGTAAAATAACATGAAATTTTGATGTAAAAATGATGTAATTTTTCCATCACTTTTAGTAGGTAGTGCACGAATTAGCATCCTACTAATTACATATTACATCATCAATTTATTGTCCTACTTACTAATTGACACAGGCCCGTCTTTTAAGTGTATTGTTAAAAACTTTTAAAGAATACTTTTGATTGATTTTAATTCTTTACTGTATAAAAAAACTACTATGCGATCCAATATTTTTTTAGAGAAGGGGAGGGCTATGAAAAATAAAATCAGAGTCAGCTTAATTGATACAATTAACTTATTGACTATCTGTTAAAACTGATACGTCAAGATACATCTCCTAAATCTTTTCATTGAGGGGAGGACTGCAAATCTCACTTTATCAACCTAAATAATAATAATAATAATAATAATAGCTCTTTATTTTTTTCCTTGCAGCAGAAAAGTACATACAAATTTACAGTGTAAAAAAGAAAGAAATGGCGGAGTTCAAGTTACATCCGTTAGGATGCTCCCTGCTCTAACACAACCAAATAAAAAATAATTGTAAGCATTGTCCACATTATATAAAGAAAAAAAAAACATGTTCGAAGATTGGCAACTACACTAACTACAATAACTGCAATAACGCGCTCAATGTTGACAGATGCAAATCTGAACAGAGAAGAAAAAATAATAATAATAATAATACATATTAAACATAAAGGAAAGTTTGTTAACTATTTTGTAAATTTAGCAAAAACATTTTATAGTGTTGCTTAAATGAAATTATAGATTTCAACTCTCTGATATGCTTCGGAATACCATTTATAACTTTGGAAATCTGATAAGAAAATCCCTTTTCATAAAACCCAGTATTATGAATTGGAGGTGTTAAACTACCTTTAAATCTAATGTTAAGATTATGTGCATCAGTTCTAAATGTGATCCGGTTATATAAGTAAACTGGCTTCTGGTAGGAAATAATTTTATGATAAAGACATGCACAGTGTAAAAGCCTGCGACTTTCGCATATTTAACCATTTAGATTCAGTAAGCTTATTACTAACGGAAGTCCGACGTTGCATACCAAAAATTAGTCTGAGGCATGAATTTTTAAGCTTCTGTATCTTTCTAATGCTAGAGCTATCCAAGAAAGAACTGAAGACAATGTCACAATAATTGAAAACTGATAAAACTAACATTTCCCAAAGTAAGGTTTTTGTCTTTTTGCTAAAGAATTTTCTGTTGGAGTAGACAAATTTCAAAGCCCCGTAGGCTTTCTGAGTACACTTATTGATGTGTTCTACAAATTTCAACTGGCTATCAATATTCAACCCCAAACTAATCACCGATTCCTTAAAAGATAGTTTTTGGGCCATTAACATAAATATTCAACACATTTGCCGCTAAGGCAGTCGTTCTTAGTTTTCTTGGACCAAATAGAATAATTTCTGTTTTTAAAGGGTTTAAATGAAGAGAATGTTGCTGTGAGATTTTAACCAAGGAGCTAAGATCAGCATTAATTTTAGTACAACTATCATAAGCATTATTAAGAGTAAAAGAATAATAAAGCTGAGTGTCATCAGCAAGCATAAAAATGACATTTACAAAATTTCACAACAGATTTAAAGTTAAAAGTGTATAAAGTATATAATAAAGGGCCCAAAATAGACCCTTGAGGTACTCCAGCTAAAAGTGATAAAGGAGTTGACATTAACCCGTCTACGATGACCGACTGTTTCCTACCCATAACATAGTTAGTTAAGACACTTATGGATTTATTATTTAAGCCAATAAAATGCAAAATTGCGGAGAGCAGAGTGTGATCAATAGTATCAAACGCTTTTGAAAAATCCATTAAGCATAATATCGTTAATTGATTTTTATCAATCGCTGCGACGACATCATCCACAATATTCATTAGTGCCGTGGCACAACTGTATCCCTTTCTGAAACCGGACTGCTCCAGTGGGAGTATGCTATTAAGTGTTAAATATTCTCTTAATCGCTCTTCAATGATTTTTTCAAAAATTTTTGATAGCATAGGTAATATGCTAATTGGTCGTAAGTCTTTATTATCTACAGGATTACTTTTCTTAGGGAGGGGAATAACTAAGGAATGTTTCCAGCTAGACGGAAAATATCCTTCTTCAATACAAGCGTTTATTATATGAGCTAGATAGGGTAATATATGAGGGCAGCATAGTTCAATAAAATTCTTGTTTAAACCATCTAAACCGGAGGCTTTGGACTTAATAGAAAGTATTTTATCAAAAATACAATTTTCGCTAACTTTTTTAAAAGAAAAGCTTGTTACCAAGTTGGTTATTTTGATAAAAATTTAATAAATTAAGATCTGGAGAAGCAATTCTCGGAATTGAATTAATAAAATAATTGTTAATAGCCTCAACGTTTTTTAGGTGCTCCGGAATACTCAATCCTTTTTTCTTATGAATTCCCAAAGACTGTAAAATCTTCCAAGTATTATTATTATTATTCTTCATTTGGCTTTCCATGAAAGCCTTTTTCTCTTTAGCTATAGCATTTGAAGTAAAGTTTCTAAAGTGTTTTGCAATAACTCCAATGCTCCATTTTATGGGATTTACGAAATTTAGTCGGTGCCTTATCTCTCAAATTTTGCATTAATCTAATAGTGTTAGTTAACCATGGCGCTGGAGGTTTCATGAACTTACGTTTAATTAATGGAGCATGAAAATTCAACAGATCAAGTAAATTGCTACTTACAAAGTTTAACTTGTCATCTATATTTTTCATGTCGTATATGAAATAAAACGGAATATTATATAAATCTAGTAGAAAGTGATTATAGTTGAAGTATTTAAAACTCCGGAAACTTTTGACTTGTTCTTCACTAAAAAAGCTCCTTAATTCAAGTTTACAAAAAAGTAATTCATGATCAGATAGATCAGATACACTAGTTGACCCCATTTCAAAAAATATCTCAGAAGAGACACAAATAATATCAAGTAAAGATGATGATGATTGAGTAATGCGAGTAGGACTATCAATAAGTTGCTGTAACATATCCAAGAAGGAACTCGATTGTGAATTATCTATATCTAATAGATTGATATTAAATCACCTGTCAAGAGAGTACGATCTGCGATAAGAATAGCTTGTGATAAATTATTTTAAACTTCGTTTAAAAATTGATTGAAATTACTATGAGGCGGATTATAAACAACACCAACAACAAACTTAACATTATTTAAAACTGTTGAGATCCAAAGCTGTTCAAATATAAACACTGCTCAAATATAAACACATTACCTTGCATGTACAGGATGGATCAATTTCGATGTCTCTTATGGGCATCTCTGTAACTATAAGAGATACTACTATAACTTTAGAGATAAAGTCAATAGTGTAAACAAAAATTGGCTATATTCTTTTGTTTTCGAGTTATAAGCCAAAATTGACATTTTCGACTTTTCGTCAATATCGTCATATCTCGTTTATTTTTGCAGATATTAAAAAACTGTTTTGACATTACCAGGACGCTTTTTGGAATACAATTCAATGGTGTAGCTAGTTTTTTGATATTTAATTAAATTTTCGAGTTATAGCATAAAGTTATATATGTATTTTTAAATGGAAATCATAGTAGGCAATGTCATCATTAAATAGAGATTTTTTTTCTGTTTTCAAAAATATAAACTTTGTTGGGTTTATTTCTTACAGCTAATAGAATAAAACCCCTTTTTATTATTTTTGGTGCATTCTTTTCTTAGTAGGCTAGTTTCAACAAAAGCCGATAATTTTCTTTTGTTTTTATTAAATATTAACAAACATTTGATGATTGGATAGCACAAGAGTGAGAGGTATTGCGATGAACATAAGAGATAGAAAGCTAGCGCCGACAGAGCTGGGTTGGGTCACAACATGAGTTGGCTGCGTATTTTAGCGCGGCAGTGTTTAAATTGTGATTTTATTTTGATCATATTTTCTGGGTTTTAAGTTATTTATTGTGATATATCAAGAGTTGTATTCATTATCTACTTACATTTCAATATTCTTTAACTTTTTCTGCAATAATTTCTTACTTTTAAGATGTTTTTAATTTATACAAATAATTTAGTTCATTATCCCATGAAATGCATATATTTGATCGAATAAAATGCGTTTTAAACTTAAATATTAAATGAAGTTACATAATTTCGAATTTGACCCGAACCACATGATATCGGTATTGTTGTCATTTTTGTCACTCTTAGGGGATGCTCGTTCTATCTTTCTTTCTCTTTATGCGGCTGCAACTGTTAAAATATTTGAAGAAGAATTGATATTTAATAAAAACAAAAAAAAAATTGTCGGTCTTTGTTAAAACCAGCCCACTAAGAATAGAATGCACCCAAGAATAATAAAAAAAGGCGTTTTATTCTATTAATTGTTACAAATAAACCCAACAAAGTATATATTTTTGAAAACAGAAAAAAAAATCTCTATTCAACGGTGGCATTGCCTACTATGATTTCCATTTAAAAAAATATAACTTTATGTTATAACTCGAAAATTTTATTAAATATCAAGGAATCAACTACACCACTGAATTGTATTCAAAAAAGTGTCTTAATAATGTCAAAACAGTTTTTTAATATCTGTAAAAATAAACGAGATATGCGCGATTGACGAAAAGTCGAAAATGTCAACTTTTGCATATAACTCGAAAACAAAAGAAGATTTGTTTAGTCTATTGACTTCATCTCTAAAAAAGCGATCGAGATTTGGCCACTAGTTTTTTTCTATCAAAAGGAGGTTCCCTTATCTTTAAACCAAAATATAGCTTTTCTAAGTCTTGAGGTTTCCAAGTATACTTTTTCATAAGTTTTTTTTAATATAGGTGCGTTATCCAGGCTTAGAAATGTACCAGCTTTCCTAAGATCACAATTAGCTTTTCGATCTTCAAACATGAAAATATATAGCTTTTCTAAGTCTTCTGATCTAGACAATCTTTGACTTCAAATTGTAGCTCCTTTGCCTTTAAATAAGTCTTTTGGTTTTGAAGTACATGAAATTGTAGCTCTTCTGTCTTTAAATTTAAAAAATATAGCTTTCCTAAGTCTTTAGGTTTCCAAATACATTTTATGTTAAGTCTTCTTGTAAATAGGGCCGCTTTCTCCGGACTTCGAAATATGTTTAGTCTTTCCAGACTTTAGAATGTGAGTTTCCTAAGGCCACAATTAGCATTTCGACTTTCAAGCGTGAACATATATAGCTTTTCTAAGTATATAACTTTCCTAAGGCCACAATAAATTAGGCTTTCGATTTTAAAGCATGAAAATATATAACTTTTTATAGCCGCAAGCTTCGACTGCCTCTGACTTGAAAAATATAGCTTTTCTTAAACTTGTAGCTTTCCTAAGGCCGCAATTAGCCTTTCGATTTCAAGTATAAAAATGTATAGCTCTTTGTGACATTAAGCTTCGATTTCTTTCTACTTGAAAATATAGCTTTCCTAAGCCTCCAGTTGCAGACAGATATACAATAGATTTTCTTTTGTTTTTTAAAACTTCTTTTCACGTTTTCTTTTGTACAGGCACATCTAATATGAAAAGAAATCACCGGAATAGCAACGTTATGAACCACAAAAGGCTGAGGAATTCGACTTTTAATTTTTTCGAAATTTAATTTTTATTCCTAAATCTTATATTTTCTTTTGTTTTTTTAAACTCTTCTTCACATTTTCTTTTGTTTAGGTACATCTAATACGAAAAAAAAAAAAAATTACCAGAATAGCAACGTTATGAACCACAAAAGGCAGAGGATTTTTACCTTTTTCGAAATTTGATTTGTATTTAATTTTTTTCTTATATGTATTTTCATATTTCGAAAAAATTCTCAAATCATTTATATCGTATCTGCGAACACCACCATTTTTAAACTAATATCATGGATAATCCTTCGCATTTTGTTATAATTTTTGCAATAACAAAACCGGATTGATTGTTTGATCTAACTATCTTATAGTTACAGAGATGCCCATAATAGACATCGAAATTGATCCATCCTGTACATTCTACACTGCTTAATTTACATAAAAGACAACACAAACCAGTTCATATATGGAAAACAATGCGTTACACGATCATAACACAAGACAAAACGATAATATTCACCCTCGAACAATCAAGCTAAAGAAATCTCTGTCATCTGTCAAAAACCTTAGTAGTCTTAGTAATTACAAAAAATCAATTAAAAAACTTTCTTCTAAAGAAAGCATACTACGAAATAAACGAATTTTTGACAGATGTAGATGTTGTAAACATGTAACTCTTGCATTTTTATACTCATTTATATTTAACGTCTAGTACTAAATCTTTCCTGTTTTTTTATGTTTTTTTTTGTGTTACTGCCTGTAAAGTACTGTAAAGTATTACGTACCAATAAATATTATTATTATTATTATTAAATACATAAGGATTTGTTAATAGTATATTATTTTACAAGTTTCACAAGAAGGCTTATTGTAATACGAGTGGGGTTGGGGTACGACGAGCGAAGCGAAGCAAGCTCGGAGTGCCCCAACGGAAATATACTATTTTTTCTACTTTGCGTCACTTATCGAACAAAAATATGAAAAATACTGGCGAATTTTAGTTGTAATGCGTGGAAACACTGACAACCCTTCGTCTTAAACAAAAATCACGTTGACAAGTTATTAATTTTTCTCATCCAGTTTCATTGTGAGTATTCTGTTAAATAACAAATAAATAATGAATTATTTTGTAAAATCTATTAAATATTTTCAATTAAAAATTGGCTAAAATTTCCCCAAAAACAGTTTCACAATGAAGCTCATTGTGAAACTGTTTTTGGTGTCACAATGAATTCATTATGAACGCAAAGTAGAAAAAACGCTTTAATATGATAGCGACCAATTTCAAATGTCGCGAGAGTGTTCGAGAGCATTTAATCAACTAACAGATTTGACAGAAGCCAGAAAGCAAATTTTGAATCAAGCTAAGACTCTGATTTCATTTTTCGTCGCCTCTCCTTATCTAAAAAATATTGGATCACACAGTATTAATTAATGTAGACCAAGTGGCACGGCAAATATCTCTTCTGTTTTTTAAAACATCATTAAATGTAATGGAAAAATTTAGAGACTTTTTTTGAGGATGCCCGGGGTACACGTTTTTGAATTTCTCTTCTAATTATAGTTTATTTTTAATAATAATAATAATAATAATATTTATTAAGCAAAGCAAACCAACATAACAACTGAGAAAAAAAATACAATACAAAATACAGTGCAAAAATACAAACGCAACAAAAATTTCTGTTTTGCTTAAAAGGTCATGGTTCAGATAAACTGATTTAAAAAAAAATCAGTTCCCTGATCTACCACCAAGACCGGAAAACTTAAACCCTAATGCTAAGAAATAAAGACGCAAAAACGATATTAAACAAGGATAATGAAGAAGAAGAAGAAGAAAAGAAGGAAAGGACAATAAAGAGGAGTGACGTCAGACAACAATCAAACACAGTAAATTATTTGTAAGTGAGAGTTTTCGCGGATACATATTAAAAAAATGTATTCATATGAAAATCACGGAACTTGAGCTCTGCGTAATCAATCGCCGAAGTTACAACCGACAATTATTTCAGTATAATTTCTTTGTTAACGGTGAATGAGAAAAAAGGACGGAGTTATGATTCTTAAGTCCGGTGGTGATGATGCAACACCAGACGCGTTTTATTTATGACGCAGAGCTCTTCTCTCATGAAAACAACTATATTTGAGGGTAAACAATATGAACGTGTTTACAGAATACTGAGTTTTCTTTATTTATAAAATATCGGGTCTTCAACAAAAAAGTAGCTCGAGTCAGAAACAAAAGTACGTATCGCAGATTGAACTGTGCAGGTGCTGTGATTATCGCAAGACTGTCAAAATTGGAAATTTAGTTTAGGCGAAGGAACTGAAGTCAGACAATTAATTTTAATATATTCTATTAAGAACAAAGATATTATTTTCAAAATATCTGTTTTGCGATGGCTACTTCCACCAAACCAATATGTGTCGTCCAACAACTGACATTAGCGATTGATTACGAACATTTTTGACATATAAGAAATTGATTACGCAAGCTTCGACGTACATTTTTTTTAAAACGTTACCTCGAGATACTTTTTTGTTGAAGACCCGATATTTTTAGATTACTTTTCGTCTAGATGTAAACAATTCGTGGGCAGACATTTTTACACTCCCCTTTATTAAAGAATAAACTGTAGTACAGTTCATCAATCCTACACGCTTGATTGACAAGTTGTCTGCATTCGACAAACTCATAATAAAATAGTTAGCAGTTCAATTAGAAAAGGATAACTGAATCAATACCACTAAAATACCAGAATGCATTAAACTGATAATGACAAAATAGATAAATCACAAATGCAAACGTAAAATAGTATATTATTATACAAGTTTCACAAGAAGGCTTATCGTTCCGTTGGGGCACTCCTAGCTCGCTACGCTTCGCTAGTCGTACCCCAACCCCACTCGTGTTACAATGCCTCTTGTGAAACGTGTATAATATACTATTTTTTCTACTTTGCGTCACTTATTGAACAAAAATATGAAAAATATTGGATCTTCTTAGTATATGGGGAATTTTAGTTGTAATGCGTGGCAACACTGAAAACCTTTCGTTTTAATCAAAAGTCACATTAACAAGTTATTAATTTTTCTTATCCAGCTTCATTGTGAGTATATTGTTAAGTAACAAATAAATACTGAGTTATTTTGTAAAATCTATTAAATATTTTCAATTAAAAATGACTAAAATTTCCCCAAAAACAGTGTCACAATGAGCTTCATTGTGAAACTGTTTTTGGTGTCACAATGAGTTCATTGTGAACGCAAAGTAGAAAAACTTTATTTCTCACAAAGCCAGCAACACTTTTTTGGTCGCCGTAAGCAAATAATTCCTACCAATCAACGACATTCAAATTCGGTTAGACATAAGAAACTGCGCCATTTAAAATCGATCCATTGTCTTCTCTAAACTGTAAGGTGATAGATAACTCCAAAGTACCAACGAGATGCGTTCAGAAACCATAGATAGACATGCGTGAAATATTTTCGACGCTAATTTGACTTCAATTGCATTTAAACAGTGTGACCATCCAAAAATAGATAAACCCACAATGTAGTTTCTGAACGCATCCCTCTACTGCAAGTGGTTTTGAGATGTATCGCAGTATTGTACGAAAGAAATAGTGTACCATTAATAAAATAAACAAGAAAGAGATAAATAACGACTATTCAATTGAAAAGTTAATCAAGACGCTTTTGATTTTTTGATGAAAAAAAGGATGACTTCCCAAATTGGTCACGTTCAGACGACCACAGCAGCTGAGTTGCTAACTCAGCAATCATTTGTGATTGGCTCACATTAAGATAATAGCCAATCACAAACGATTGCTGAGTTAGCAATTCAGCTGCTGTGGTCATCTGAACGCGACTATTAGCAGACATTTCATGTATGACAGGTGTCAAACAGTTGCTTGACATAACCTAAAGTGATGTTTCGCGTTAATCTTATAGCGTTTTCGACTGCCTGCTTCAGAGTAGGTACTCTGAGGTCTCTGAGAGTACCTCCGTTCCCTGTTATTAATTACATAAGGTTAAAACAAGATGGAGATACTCTGAGAGTGCTGTAGGGCAGTCAGTCGAAAACGCTGTTAATTCAAGAGCCGCAATGTTATAAAAAATTCAAGGGCTACTTTATGAACTTTTCAATTAAACACCCGATATGTATAAATAAGCATTTATTCGCAGGTAGCCAAAAAATTAAGATTAACAACTGCTGCATTCAATTACTATCAAAATCAGAAGCAATCTGAAAATAGGCTTGACATAAAATTCAATTAATTTTCTTGTCGAAAATTGCGGCGCCGAATTTTTGATTTCGTCGTCATGATTTCGCATTATGACGTAAACTTGTAGGTTCGCGTAACGTATGGTAGATGGCGCCAGCAGCGCATGTACAAAACTGAGCCGAATTTTCGATTTTGACGCAACCGATTGACGAACATCGATTTGTCAACTAATTGAAATAATTTCCACAATTTCCACACGATGACGCAAAATCCTATTGAGTTTCTTTTCAATTCACGTAACACCTGACAGATGGCGCCTGTTAACACGTTGAAAATTGCGCCGATTTCTTTATTTCTGCAAAAACCGATCGCGATTTATCGTCTAATTGAAAGAACTTATGAACACGTTATGACATAAAGCCCGATTAATTACTCCGTCGTTTCGCATGATTCGAGTAGATGGCGCCGGCATCACTTTAAAATTAACATTGAGTCGAATTTTGAATTGACCAAAGTCTAGTCTTTAACGGCGATTTCTCATCTAACTTAGTGAACTTCCACACGATGACGTAAAATCTCATTGATTAAGTAATTAATTAACGTCTGACAGATGGAGCCGGCAGCACATATTGAAAATTGCGTCAAATTTTTTGATTTCGTCGTGAAAATCAATATGTCATCTCATTTAAAGAAATTCCACATTATGAGTTCATGTAACATGCGGTAGATGGCGCCAGCAACACACGTGCTGAAAGTTGAACAGAATTTTGGATTTTGGCAAAACCGAATCACGAACATTGACTTTGTCACCTAACAACTTCCACATGATATGACATGCCATAAAATCCGGTTGATTTTCTTGTCGGTTCACGCAACGTCTGATAGATGGCGCCAGCCACACATATTGAAAACCGCGCCGAATTTTCTCATTTTGATATTTGAAGCGATGATAAACATGGTCCGGTGACCGCGGTAATAGTCTCGGTAAATGTAAACTTGCGGACAAAAAAACTGACTCATTCTTTTTTTAGAATAGAAATGTAAAGTGACATTTAGTATAACCTCAAAACCTGTAAGGCTGGTACAGAGTATGTAAATATAATCAAAACGTCATTAAATTTCAACAAGCCGCATTATCGAACGTTATGGTATAAAAAAATACAATGTGATCAACAATGATTGAAGGTTTGCGTTAGAAATATTTCCGAAATATTATCAATCTCATTCCGCAACAGCTATTTACTATCTATAAGGATATCAATGACAATTTATACACAGCGCCACGTCGTAGAGCGGCACATTCAATCACTGCTGCCAGGTCTAGGGAAATTTACCTATATCTAGGGATATTTGTACCACAACAGGAAAAAGGGGAGAAATTTATTATTTTGTCTCAAATCTAGGGAAATCCAAGTATTGACGTCTGAAATATTATTATCCAAGTTTCCAGTATTTTTTTTTTTTTTAATAAAATTTTAATATAACATTTCAGATAAATTTTATTTAAAATTACCGCTTATAAATGTGTATCCTCATTTGTTATGCACGAAAGTTTTCTGTACAGCTGATTTTGATGATTGATTTGATTTTGCTGCCCTCTAGTAGTGACTAGGACAATTGAAGGGTTTCATACAAAAAGTCCCTAAGTTATTTTTACCTGTTTTAAGATAATTAGGAGGATTCCTGTACAACATGGGGCTTTTTACGCGAAATCTATCGATTATGTACAAAAAAACGATATGAGGATACAATTACTTAGGGACTTCATAAGCAAATGTCAAATGTTCCAATCGAGAGTCGTGCAATTCTACAACAGATGCAAACAGAACAAAAAGGCCAAAAAGTCACTTATTATTCTTATTAAACTTGTAGCTGCAAACCATTGACATATTGGTTGTGTAACAATTCTTATAAGTAAGTACATAATTAATTTCACGTTTAATAGTCCAGAGATTCCTATAAATTTCCAATTTTGTACTTAATTAATTGGTGACTTAAGTATTCTTTGTTTTTTTACTAGTTCAGATTTATTAGCTTAGATTTTATTGCTCAATGGCTTTGTTAATACAAAATTGCAAAATTCGAATGTTTTTATTTACCTAAGAAGGTAGTTTTCAACAAATTTAGTAGAGAGGAGAGAGAAGAAAGTCTAGGGAAATCTAGGGAATTTTTCGTGAGAATTCTAGGGAAAAGGAACACATCGCGTCTGGCAGCACTGCATTCAATCATTTTTGATCACAGTGTATATTGTCCGTTTACTCGATATCTGGATTGTCAGTGTTAAAATTTGAAAAAAATCATGGTTTTGAGTGTAGTACTTGTACACTCAGTTACTAACATGTCAGTGGATAAAAACCAAATTAGTTTTATGGTATGGCGTATAATTAACGTTAAAAAATATTTGTTTGCTCTCAGAATTAACAACGCCTGTCTAAAATGTATTCAATTATGAACAAATTTAAAAATAATGTTAAAAAAACAGGAAATGTCACAATGCCAACATACTATCAATTTGACAGTGCAGATGTCAAGTAAACTGACAATAAGTATACTGTCACCTGCAGTGTTGTAACATATCTAGTTACAAGTATCTAGATACCGTATCTAGATAATTTCGGTGTATCTGTATCTGTAACTAGTTACATTGTAGTATTTGCTATCTGTAACTGTATTTAGTTACATTTATGTATGTATCTGATCATTTAGATACACAGATACATTTTTAAACAAAAATAATTTTTTTTTTCAATATGGTTTCTGTGCATATCCATTTTATAAAATTAGAACGTGCGAACGTTTTTCGTTCGTTGTGTGGTTGCGATTATGTCAAGTAAGGCGACCGTAGTGACCGATCGCAATAATATATTTACCAAAATTCAAGGTCAAATATTTAAAAATAACAGATTTACAGAGTAACAAATTTTGCTATTTTTTAACGATAAATTGTCACTGTCTTGAAAACTATAAACTTTAGATCAATAAAACCCTATATTATTTTGATCCAATCTGCCTAAGCTATTATAATCGTGCAATAATATACAGAGTACTTAAAAAATGGCAAAACAGCGCGATTGTGCATTATTCAGGGACACCCTCTGAGCATGAAAGAAATGTTAAAAAAATGCTGCCTTATGTTTATGTGTCTGTTGACAGATATTAAACAATACATATTCAGTCAACGTAAATTCATAGGTAATTAAATGCACTTACTTACCAAATTAATAGCTTGATAGCCAGATCATTTTGATGATAATTTATGAAAAACATGTACTATTTATTGATTTTAAATAAAAATTATTGTTGAACATCATTTTAAATAGGTCTTCCACTATAAAAATTGTTGAAATATTCAGAATTGGTAAAAATTTCAAATTCCAATCTTGTAACCTCCATATCTCTAAGGAATCACGAATTTTTTTAACACTTTTTTTAAGCACCCAGTACAGAGTATTCCATTTAAAAAGATTATATTACAAACTCTTTTAAACGGACACTAATTGGTGCACAAACACTTAACGTTTCGCAGTCGTTCGACAGCTTCGTCAGAAGTGAAAAATATAAACATGACAAAGCTGTCGAACGACTGCGAAACGTTAAGTGTTTGTGCGCCAGTTAATGTCCGTTTAAAAGAGTTGGTGATAAAATTTTCATCGGACAAGAACTAGCTTTAATTTAAAAAGATGTAAATTAGAATTGCCACACTCTTACGGAACACTCTGTACATATCTAAATAATTTTAGATTGTGCATCTAACCGATATGTATGTTAATGCAATTTTAAAAATATTAATCAGTAACGCCAGAATCTTCCGATCATGCATTGTTAAACCACCCTGTATGTACAGGTTGGATCAATTTCGATGTCTCTTATGGGCTCGAAAACAAAAGAAGATAGTCAATTTTTGTTTAGTCCATTGATTGATTGATCCAGAGATGCCTATAAGAGACATTGAAATTGATCCACCCTGCACATGTAAATAATATATGTATGTAAAGGTATCTAGATACATTTATGCTGTATCTGTATCTGGATCTAGTTACTTTTCAAAAAGAAGTATATGTAACTGTATCTAGTTACAAATTAGGGTAAGTATCTGTATCTGAATCTAGATACTTTGAAAAATGTATCTGTTACAACACTGGTCACCTGATACTGTCATATGACATTTTCATTAATCAGAAGACCAACAAAAATGTCAAAATATGCATTCAAACTAACCCCCTTATTCTGTAGCTCCTAACGACATCGTTAAATAACGATAAACATTAAGTGACATATTTTGACCAATCAGTAGATAGAAATGCGTTGTATCTAAGCAATGATTGGTCAAACTATGTCACTTGACGATTATCGTTATTTGACGATGTCGTTATGAGCTACAGAATAAGGGGGTAAATGCGTAAGTTATCAAGGTTATGTTTTTCATTTACCGTAAAGTATCTACTCGATTTGATGGAAGTTCGTTATTATCGAACCTGTTGGTCAATACCGGCATGAAACCCTCCAAATATCCAAAATATATAATCTAAACATAAGCTGCGTTAAGTAAACAGTCAACTTGCACAAAATCATCAAGTCAACATCAGTTTAAATCACGTGACCAGTTTTCTGGTTTTTAACTTGACGATTTTGTGTAAATTGACAGTTACTTAACGCAGCCATAATTTTGTAACTTGACATTTCAAGAGAGAATTTATTAAAATGTAAGCGTCGAACGTCTGTAAACAAAATCTATTTTTTTCCAAAATACATTGTAAGATTTGAGAATGCGTAAATATTATGATTTATGAGATTTGAGAATGTGTAAAAATTAATGAATTATGGATCTATTGTTAGATTATATTTGCTGTCTCATTTAAATTACTAGAATTAAATTAGTGTAAACATAGAGGAGTCATGTAACGCTGCAGATAGTTTCATAATTCAAGGTAGGTACATAAGAAGGAAATCAGTTTGTAGAAAATACTTTTGATACAAAAATACAGACTCAATTTTTCATTAATAAATTAAAAACAATTTTTTCTATTAATCCTTATTAAAACAAATGCATAATGTACGTAATTTAAGTGACGTCAAATCACATGGTTAGGCTCTAATGTTAACGTTATGTATGTATGTGCGTGTAGTATAAAATATAACTATATGTACATGTATAATGGAAATCCCCATCGCTCATTAATGCACTATAATAAAAATATAATATGCTACTTACCGCCAGTTAGCACGAGCCTGTAAACCCTTTTCTCACCGTTCTTTGCCATTTCCATTGATAACTGTTTTGTTAAATAAACGCGAACCGAAACGATCGAAGAAATAAATTCAAAATTTGCCTAATTCCCAAGAAAATTCCGGCGAACATCAAATACATATACTAACAAGCTCATTTTTTAACGCGAAATATATCCTCGCGCGATACCACATCAGTATTCGGTAACAAACAACTACTGTAAATTAAAACAGAAATGTGATCGACTGACAGTTCGCGTTGGGGGTTTTTTACTGTTAAGTTGGCACACTGGTCGCACATTACAAGTTACTGTAAAATCAATACGAAAAATATTTTCGAACAAATTTACGACTTATTATAAATTTATGTGTCTGCGGGATACAAATATTTGCACGTTCCGTTAGGTAATCTTTTACTAATTCAACTTAAGCTCCGTTCGTTTATTCAACTCCGTTCACTCTATTTACTCTTCTCGCACTCTAAAGAGTGAGAACGAATAAGTTTTAATGCAAGTAAGAGTGAGACAAAAGTGCGAATGGAGTTGAATGAACGAACGCAGCTTTAGTACCACTAATACCGTTGACAACAGTGGCGTATCAAAGTGCAATGTTATTCTAAAAATACAGTATTCACTTTTTGTTTCCGTTTCTTTTCACAATATATTATGCTCATTTTATGTATATCGGGTGATCAACTGCATTTTATCTCTAATGAGGCTTGAAAACAAAACTTGATGTCTGAGATTAGTGCTGCTCTTTTCAGAATCAGTATCTTAACAAGTTTGTCAAGCTGTCACGTTAGAGTAATAAAATACTGCTATTCTAATTCTATACTTTATGTATAAACGTGTCCTTTTAAAGATACTTGTTTGAGAACTTTAAAATTTAAAATAAATAATTTTGAAGTTATATCTATAGAAAATGAATGAATTTAAAAATATTAAAGGACATCCTCAATGTTAAGTATACCTATGTGTTTCCTCGGTCTAAAATAAACTTGTTATTGTGTACAGGAACGTCTTTGTTATATAAGCACGGTTATTTATAAACCGTTGCTGCCGTAAATAAAAATATTAAGGGTATTGTTTTCAACCGAGTTATTTTCGCTCAAATTATCTGAATTACTTTCAAAGCGATAAACACCACAACGCCATCTGGCATATGTCCATCTAACGAATGATAAAATATTCACAGAGTAAAAGGGCGATTTACACGAACAAGTTTTTCTTTGCAAGTGACATTAAAAGTTTCCTCTCTATAATATTTGCATGCATTAGAAAGAAACAACTAATTGCTTAAAAGTTTATTTGTGCAAGGAAACTCTTACAGAAGAACTGGAACAAGCGCTATTTTCTACAAGTTTCTGTAAAAGTTGACGGTTTGCACAAGCGCAATTTATCGATTTCACGATATACCAACGTAACTTTACAACGTGTGATTCGTTATAACCTTTAATTCGGACAATTAGAAGTTAGTATCTTTATTGTTTATGAAATAAAATGCGGCAATGGAAGACTGTCCTGTCCCTTCCACTTTCAAGGTTATGTTCTTATTTGGTACTTATCATGTTTATATTTACATTCGTTTTAAAGTTGGCAGTTTTGCACAAGCAAGAGAATTTACAAGAAAAATTTATACATGACGGTGTACTTTTAACGTCACTTTTAAAGCTGCTTCAAAAGAAAAACTTGTTCGTGTAAATCGCTCTTATAAGCTGGTTTCGCATGTATACGATTTCCGATATCTGTGGATATCGGATGCACGAATCGTATTCGTGTTTTGGTGATGAAAATCAGTGTTGCCACCCGTAGCGGAATTCCGCTACTGTAGCGGTTTTTTACCCCTTGTAGCGGCGCACAGTGGTTTAGGTTCTATAGAGATGCGGAAAAAACTAATTATTTTTGAAATTATCATTGTCCGTTATAATTTTTAATTTATTTTACTTTTTTTGATGCATTATGTCTTTAAATGAATAAAATAAAATAAATGAAAATTAAGCCGAATTAAAAAAAAATTAATTATTAAAAATCAAAATCTAAAACGAAATAGAAACTTATACATATTTTTAACACCATAAGAACTTAGAAACTAAGGCACTGGATGAACAACAAAGGTTTCACATCAACAGGTCGACAGTTGAAGCGATATTTACAGTATGTCAAATATTAGAACAATTGTAACCTAAAACGAGGGTCGCAAGTGGTCGCAGCTAAAAAGTATTTTATTACTTAAGAGCAATCTTACGAAATAACTCCATATACGAAAACCATTAAAACGGGCGAATTCTTAGAGACTTTATTTCTGAATATAATTAATTCATTTTTTTTTCCTATATACCCGACAACTAGCACTACAAAGTGACCACAGGAAATTTCTCTATCATCATCTGGTAATTAAGAAGAAAATAATTAACATTGAAAAATTGTAGTTGAATTTTACAGCGATAGTAAAAATACTTCCAGATCGAATTTTGAAAAAACGCGTTGGTCACTTTGTAGATTGAAGTTTTGTTAACAAATCAGTGAAAACAGCTTTTAAAAATATATAACCATAATTAAGTTATGAAGTCGCCCGATTTGTATGTTTTCAGTGAATTATTTCTGTAAGGCGTGAATATTTCTCCCCACCTTAAGAGCTGGGGGCGGTAACAAACTAGACAATCACGTGATCTTTTTTCACGGCCTGGAGTGCGTTCGAGAACTTTACTTTAGAGTAAATTTTACAGATGGTAGTGGGGGTAATAAAGTAAGGCAAAGTTACTGTTACTTTTCGAACGTGTGTTGCCTGGTTTATTGTTTACAGATGTCATATGTCAAATGTCAGTAGCTCAGTAGTTTTCGTAGTTTTAGTACAACGGTCGTAACTTAAGATAACAAACAAGTTGTAAGTATTGTAAGCGGCTATAGATAACGTTTTGTATTTTTATGATATTGTGCTTTTATGTTGTAAGTAAGTGTAGGTACGTATACTAATTGTCATCCTCATCATTTAATATCACTAATGAAAAATGCATAGATATTATTTTCAGAAATAACAATGGAAAAAAATATTGCTTTGGTTAGTGTAGCTGCATTAAATGAATTATTTTTTTCCTTATTAAGAAATGTTTGTTTTTAAATGAGAGTACATACCCAGCACTTACCTAGTTTGTTCATAATTAATAAATTTCCGGAATCATCTCTAATAGCTTCTCCATTCTCTTCCCGAATCAATATGTAATTTTCCAGACCAATAAACTTGCCTTCAATCTCCATACCAGCAACAAAATATTCGAAACGAATAATAACAAGCACGACAGGTGCGCAAGTACGCATGTCAAGTAATTTTCACCGCAGTCTGGAGTGCGGCGATTTTTGTCACTTTTGAAGCGACACTTTTAAAGTTTTCGAACGCTTTGCTGCTCTACTGCTAGAGCGCCAAACAATAATCTCGAACGACTATTTCTGTAAGAGTTACAGGAAAGTGTTATTCTCGAACGCACTCCTGAGAATATATTTTGCGTTCCGATTTTTTAGGGGTTATTGCGCATGATCTCAGATAGGATTAAGGCGGGTAATTTAAACATATTTAAGTTTGTGCACTGCTTTTTCCAGTACGTTTTTGGTATTTTAATATTTATTTATACATACACTGAGGTCTAGCAACAAGTACATTTCTTGTTAGTCAAGAAAAGATCAACTTCACTATCTCTAAACAGTATTCAAAGGTACGGCTTTTTCCACAGTTGGAGGAAAAGGTATCACTAGGAAAATTACATTTTTATAGAATCATCGTTTTGCCTATTCTGACGTACAACTTTTTTGTGTGAACTTCCGCGTCGTGGCATTCTTCGTTGATTAAATAAAAAAAAAATTTTGAGACGCATTTCACTTCGAAAACATTATTTTGTGTAACTAACTTTTGCATCAACTCCTTTTTCTCGTTATTTTCTTTTTTTTTGTAAATTTGTGTTTGACTCAACCTATGTGTATTAGAAGCGAAATAGTAAAAATATAAAAATGTACATTTAAATAGAATTAGGAAAAAAGTTCAAATGAAGTTTCAGCAATAACTTTCAGCAATAAAAAAAATTCTAAAACTATACCAACAGTTTCAGTATTTATATATTAGTATAAAAATCTAATAATTAAGTAATATTCAATAACTTAAAATGAATATTTTTAGAAATTGATTCGAAATTGACCTATCAAGTAATTTTGCGTTAGGCGTACTCAACTTCTTCAAAAATGACAGCGTTGTCTTATTTTTAAATCAAATATTTTTAGACGAATATAATCTATTAATAACGGGCTTTCGATAGTATAAAAACAAAAAGGGATATATTTTTTAATAACGGAAGGATTAATGCCAGGAAAAAATAACAATACCTTACAACACCTTACACCTTGGTTATACTGTCCTGATGAAGCCTAATAAGACCGAAACGTACGTCGACAGTTACTTTTCTTTGCCAGCTAAGCCGTTATTTACTTCTTTTATTGATATATTTTTTGTTCGGCCACAATAAAATCTTAAACTTTCCGCATACTCCAGGACATCGAAAATCTAAGGTGATTTGAAAACTTGTTCAAAATAAGTATGTAATTGAAAATAAAAAGATACACAATGTATTTTTTACAGTACTATACGCCTCTTATTGATTTATTTGATTTAAATATAAGACAACGCTGTCATTTTTGAGAAAAAATGTTTGTTTTTACACTATCGAAAACCCGTTATTAATAGATTTTTTTCGTCTGAAAACATTTGATTTAAAATAAGACAACGCTGTAATTTTTGAGAAAAACGAAGCGCGTGTCCTGCGAAACTAAAGTTTAAGATTTAATTGTGGCCGAACAAAAAGTATGTCCCTTTTTGTTTTTACACTATCGAAAGCCCGTTATTAATAGATTATTTTCGTCTAAAAACATTTGATTTAAAAATAAGACAACGCTGTCATTTTTGAAAAAGTTGAGTACGCCTCGCGCAACATTACTTGATAGGTCAATTTCGAATCAATTTCTAAAAATATTCATTTTAAGTTATTGAATATTACTTAATTAGTAGATTTTTATACTAATACATAAATACTGAAACTGTTTTGGTATTATTTTAGAATTTCTTTTTATTGCTGAAAGTTATTGCCAACTTCATACCGGCTTCAAAAGAAATAAACTTTTATGATATTTTCTTAAACTGTGGCCTTTTCTTCAATCAAAAAATTGCAAGATGCGAAATATTTTTACATTCTTGATTTAATAGTTATTTATGAGCAAGCAAACGAGGTCGATAAAGACACTTTGCTGCCTTGGTGCATATATAGTATATTGTGTCACAAGGGCAGAAAGTGAGCATTAGAAGCAGGCGGCTATGAGCTGCACGAGCGAGCCAAGCGAAGCGAGGGCAGCTCACAGCTAAGGGCTGCTAATGCGTGTGTGACACACAACTGTTTTTCGCCTAGCCCTAAATCAAATTCAAACTTTGTTTAAAACTGACGTTTAATGAAAAATTCTGTGAAATGTCAAAGCGCGCAAATGAAAGTCAATGTGTTACTAGGTTACGAACTATAAATCGTGTTGTTATGAGTTTAGCAGCCCTAGGGCAGATAAACATTACTTTCCGTAACATTTTTAGGGTTAATACGAGTTACTTTCACATCTGTTAGGCGAAAAATATTTTTTCGACTACTACATACTCAACCATTTATTTTGAAATATTCAAACCTTGCAGATTTATATCTATGTTTATATCTTCGTAAATTTTTGAAATATTTATTTCATTTACCTTATAGTCCATTATAAACAACACTGGCGTTTCGATGACACCAAAAGATGTGACGCCAGCGCAAAAAGACTTTTACGTTCTGCAAACAAAAAACTTCGCGTCATGATGTTTGTCATGTACTTAATTATCAACATTTTTTAACAATTTTCGAAAAAATATATGTAGATACATATTTATATATTTACATTTATATTTACATATTTACCGCCAATTTTTCTTTTCCTATATATGACCTTCTTGTTAATGGAGTTTAATTTACCCATGTTTACAATTCAAATAAATAAAATAATGAATTTCATTACAGTGTTGAGCTGCAGGTAATATTAAAATTGCGCATGGGCATGAAATAGGATTATACGTAAAATTGCAGCTCCAATCCTCTTCAATATTTTACAAATATAGGTAACTACTTGTTCCTTTTCTATTATACGACGCATACGTGCAATTAAAAATAAAGTCTACTTTGAACGATAATTGCGTCTTATTACAATTTACCGTAAAAAATGTGTAAGTATTTGAATATAATTATGTACATGTATGTGTATTTCTGAACCCGTTGAATATACCAACATTATGACCGAACGCAGCCTAGTAAGTTGCTCATGATGACGGAACCACCGACACGCGAGAGTTATTATCGTTCTTTCTCAATATGTATTGAACAGAGATAGCTCTAAGCAACTAATGTTGGTGGTTTTCAATAGCCGCATGATCGGAAGGCGACTGCCAACCAACCAATCATAATATCACAAATATTTCCCCTTAACGTAGCAAAGTAGGGATAGTAAAATGCGAACTTCTGAGGGGTAACTTTGTACGATTTCTCTTAATGATTGAAAGGTGTTTGAAATTCCCGCCCATTAGATTATTTGTAAAAGTTGGTACTGCATACTATTTTGTTTTACCATGGGCGGCACATAAAATAATATATTATTAAAACAATTTATTAGTGATTAGAAATTATTTTACGTTTGTTAATTACATACATTGATATGGAGAATATAAAAAGTAAAGCAGCTATAAAATAAAATTATAACATCTGTTCAAAATGTCCCCCATTTGAATCCAAACCTATCCCCAAAGAACTGTTGCAAATGATTCAACGATGTTAGTGCAGTATGGGCTGTAGCTCCATCCTGTTGAAAGTAACCCCGTTGTAATTCATCGTCTTGAAGTTCTTCAACGAAAGGATTTAAAATTGCTTCTTGATATGCGAATGCTTTAATATTGTGATGAAAAAAAAAATATTTCAATAATTGATAAAATAAATAGTTTTACTATTTTAAGAACCCTTTTTAAAGTCTGCATGAAGAATAATTATAAATTTGTACACAAATATATTTGTTCGTATATATCCTTCTTTATTATCTACCCAAAAAAGGCAAATAAAATAAGGGCCAATTTCAAAATGGAACTTAAAAGAGGCTTTAAATTTAAAGTCACATTCTGATGTGTAAACAAATGTGTTTTCATATTTGTTTTGACATCCGAGAGTGACTTTAAATTTAAAGTCTCCTTTAAATTCCATTATGAAGCTGGCCCTAAGGAAATTAGTTAGGTGATTATCAGGAGAATCCACATTAGAACATAAAGACATCTAATAATAATAATTTAATAAACTTTATACATTATGTAAAAGTTACAAATTTATAAGTGTAAATGTGAAAGCATATAAAATACAGTTACTAAAAATGAATGCATGTAAACGTACATTCAAAACGAAATATTACAATATTTACTATTACGTTGGTTTTGTAACATAAATATTATCTTTGGGTTACCTAAATACTAAATTAAACAAATTACGTCACGTCATTACTGCGTGTTAACATCCTAAAATACATTCGATTAAAATATGACGTATAAACATTTTCAAGAACAACATACCCAACCTTCATTTTCGCCAGCTAATTGATAATGTCGCCTTCTAAGAGCAGACAATCTTAATCTTTCCTGTTGCAAGTCCTTTTCTAGTTCAAGGACTCGCACTTGGGCATCCATTTCTAACCGTTTCGCTTGATGTAGGGTCAAGTTCGTGGTATCTAGTTCTAAAGTTTTATTATTAATAAAATGCTCACTCGTTATTTATGGGGTTCAAATCTACCTGCATCATCCATTAACTGACTGCAGTCTTTCACAGTGGCAACGACCCCTCCTGTGGCATTGGTAACATCTTTGGAGGCTAATTTAAGCTGGTGCAAGTTTTCGCTTTTGCGATCTGCTTTGACACGACTTGCTACAACTAACTGAGCAGTGGATGCACTTATTTCTTGAGCAGCAACTACCAACGGTTCTAATTTTCCTTGACCACTTACAACTTTATCAGCAGCAACTCTAAAATAACAGTTTTTTAAATATACATATAATAAAATGCGTAATACAAATTTACTTACAGCAAAAATTTCGCAGCAGCTGCAACTGCTTTCGCAGCCGAAATAAAACCATCAGTCCACTGATGATTTCTCTTATAAAATTCTTTTGCTGAAGCAGTTCCCTAGAATATAACCAAATTAAAGTCGTTCTACATCATCTGGAAGCTAATTAGTAATTACTTTGCCTTGAGCTACAATTTCCGCCTGTAAAAATCGAGACTTCTTTATAAGTGCTTTAATAGCTTGCATTAGAGTAGTGCAAGAATCTAAAATCTTTTCGTTGACTTCCAACTTTATACCCGAATCTGCCTCCCTCGATTTACTTAACATATCCTGAAACCAATCAGGTCTATTCTGCTGTTAAAAAAATAAACAAATAAAAGACACCTGTATTCGCTGTGCAGCTTCCTCGATTGCTTTGTCCATGGCAATCATCTCGCCCTCAATCATATCAGCCAAATTTTCAGGTGTTTCACCTTGAAGTGAACCGCTGATAGTTTCGGCGAGCGTGGTAATTTCTTTCAGCTGTTCTTGACACTTTTCAATCACCTTGTCCATTACTTTACCCTCCTTCAAACACTCGAGAGCATGTAAAGTTAACTCTCCAAGTTTTTTGCATTCTTCAGCCATCTCTAAGTAAAATTATTGCAATGAATATCATATTAGGGGACATTGAGCTACCCACTCACTTTCACCGAACATTATATCAGGACTCGAGTTCGAAGTTGCTCTTCCTTGTAACAGAAACATGGCAAGTTCATGCGACATTCTTGTTGCAGACGTGACTATAAGAGACGGTTCGGAGTAAGTTAGACAAGCGGTGGCGTGTAATGATTCGTGGCAAGTAAGAGCTAAGCTTCGTAAATAGTCAGGACTGCAAGAGACTGCGGACAGTGCAGGGTTATCAACCTCCTGAATAGCATGATGTACTATTTGTTCGTTTTCTTGTATTAGGTTGATTATTAGTAGCCTTATATCATCAGCACTTTTACTGTTTACTGCAATAAAAAAATAATATTAATGATATAATAATAACTTGTATTGTAAGCATACGCTTACATATTTTTATTTGATTCTCAAGGTCAGCAACTTTGGGTAGAAGATTCGTAATTTTCAATTCCAATGCTTCTTTTTCTAAACTTAAAGATTTCAGCGACTCGCTGATTTCATTCTTCTCTCTAAATGCATCCTCGACGCTTCTTCGTAACACCTAAAACTTAACCATGAGCACTCATTTGTGTATTGTCAATAATGAACACATACTTCTGTTTCCATGTTGAATAATTCCTTGTCCTTTCGCAAGGACTCTAACTCGTCCTGTTGAAACGCAGATGACTGTTGTATTTGTTCGTTTTGTTTCGCAGTTTCTAGCGTTAATTCTCTTACTTTATCGTCTATTTCTGTGTTTTTTTGTTGCAGTTCTTGAATTCGTTTTTGTCCAAAGTTACACTTTTTGTCCACCTCAGCTTTCTGGAAGATTTTCGTTTTGCTTTATTGACGATTTAGTTTCTATTGTAATTAAGGCCCTACCTGTCTCAGTAATTGTATGTGATCCTCTCTTAATTTTATATATAAATCTTTGATTTTATTAAATTTCTCATCTTTTACTTTTTCTAGAAATGAAAAATGTGCCTAAGCATATACAGCGAAAGCTTCTTTTTGTAAATAGCTCTTGTAAGTGGATATTATGATATTGTTATGGTGTTGGTTGAGTGGTCGAGCAGCAATACTGCTAAACTCCGCCAACAGAAATAAAGTCGTTATTTATTTATTTCAATTATTTGATTTAACCAAAAATACAACTTATCTAGTATATACTTTTTTGCTAACCACATACTTTTTACAACGAATTAAAAAAGTGTGTTCACTTATGAGAGCTTTTACTGTATCATGTTGGTTAAGACGTACGTTCTGAATCCTGTGATTGTGCAACAGCTGATGCCTGGTTGAATAAATCTTCCTTAATCTGGCGTTCCTGAACTAACTCACTCTCTTTTGTAGCTAAGTCTGTTTCTAAGGTAGTTATTTGTTCATGTAAAACTTCCATCGCCGAGTCTTTTTTGTGAACTACAGAATTAATTTCAGTACTAAAAATAGTTATTCGATTTACTACTTTTACCCTACTGGAAGGAGCATTTACCAAAAATTCAAATAGTTACCGTAATCTTTCAACTTCCGTCTGCAGATGTCTAATAATATTATCTCTCTCTGCTATAAGTTCTAAATGAGCATTCGATGAGATGGGGGTCGTCGACCTAGTACTAAAACTACTTTCATTGCGCTCGAGAGGAGCATCTGTGGTGTCAATCAAATTCCCCTCAGAAGGCTCTTCCTCCTCTTGTGTTACAAAAACCTCCTGAGTGACGTACGTACTCAAATTGGCCTGTATCAAAAAATTCGGTGGGTGCTGAAAATTCGACGTTAAAGTTTTGCATACACGTGAAATGAAAGAGTACCTCTGGTAAAGGTGGCACTGTAATGAGGTCCTTAAAATACTGCAGTGCACTGGTATTTTGATAAAACTGCTTCAGCTGCTTAAACTGCTTCAAAAATCTGTCTCGGTGGCCTTGCAACGTATCTGGAGGTAACGAGGAGTGCAACTTAAATAAAATCTTGACACAATAATCGTACAGCCTCGATGCGTCTTGAATGCAAGGTATGAGCGGTGCTAATCTACACTGTCCTGCACTCGTCATCGAATTGGAACGTGACATGTCAAGCGAACCGAAAACTATTAAAAAAAAAGCGAAATTAAGCTTCTTACTTGAAACAGGAAAGTAAGTTAAGGAAGTAAATGAAGAACATACTTGCCGCTTGTAAGTCTAAAATTGCATCCAAGTAATCAAACATCTCGACGGACATTTCAAAACTAAAAACGAAACAATTTATAATTACGAGCCAACAGTGAAAGTGTATTTGTTTATTTACTAATTGTTGATGTCGTTGGATCCTATCGATTCTAATTCTTCTTGCGTCACACCTAAATGCCCAGGGAATCTGGGATTTCTCCTATGGAAATCCAATTTGATTATTAAGAGGGTCGTGTATAATCTAATGAGCTTGCCGTAACCCTCTCTGAGGTGGTTCTATAATTAACAGTGAAATACAAATTGTATTTAAAAGAAATCTAGATTATCTTACCCATAATTTTCCAATTTCATCGAGGTCATTTCTATGTCTCTGGCTGTGCACGAGACACAAAGGATGACCCTCTCGTAAAACTTTGTGTAACACATGGCAGAGCTTCCAAGCTATTATCCTATCTGCCATGCTGGGTAGACGAGTGGCGATTGCCCAGAAAACTTGGGCGCCTTGCTGTTGGAATGTGCCGATGATTGCAGACCGAACATGTTTCTGCTTTACAGGCACCTCTTGTGAATTTACTGCTTTTGTTAAAGCTACGGTCTGCAAATTAATAATAATGAATAAATAATAAGATTAAGGGGGCTTAATTTAATAACTTTGCTTTAATTGCTTGAATAGATTACCGACCTTTATGTTTCTTGGCGCATAAATTTACAATAATGATAGATGCACATGCACACGTTAATAATTATTCTGCTCTATAATTTTTTTGCTCTAATAAGTATAACTGTTTGCGTCTTTGTTTCATTAACGAAGTAGCTTACGTTTATAAAAAAAATACAAAACATAAATAAATTACTGATGCTGCAACCCGCTTTAATTTGAATTCGAATGAACGGAAGCTTACTTTTACAAACTAAAAGGATCCGTTCAGTAAATTCCGACACATCGTGGGCCTTTTATTTTCTAACTAGGGTACAGGTAATCTAATCTCAAAGTAAATTTACCAATCTGATAATAACCACGAGAGCAAATAAAACGTGTTCATGCCGGAGAGTATTTAAAAATAATACAAGTTTTACAAATTAAATAATCAAACACTGCGTGTTCTTACATTTTGAGTACTGCACGTACGTTCTATCACGCTGCACAGGAAGTCGTTTAAAAAGGATCAGATTTTTACTTCCTTTTTAATAACAGAATGTAATGCTTATTATGCATGTATTATACAAGTGACAAAACTAATAATGATGCATATTTTGCGTCCCTTTCACATATGTGTACATATTCTACAGAGGGAAAAACATATTTAATTTTGAATTTCTCAGATTTCCTCGTCATTACTTCATGCAATTAACGTCTCTGTAATTTCCTAGCGATGTTTATCATCAGGTAAATTACCTACGTAACGGAAGCTCAGACGAACTCTATAAAAAGGTAAATTATGGGAACATCTGCATTTCTTTAGGCATGATTAATAATAATATGACATATGCAGTTGCGTGTATCACGAAGCACATGCTGAAATTTTAATTATTTTCCCCAACTGCGTAAATGACTCTGTTTGTTCAATCTGCTCCGAGTGATGGATTACCTATTTAACTATTATAAGATACCTACTGGCTTGTTAAAGTTGCGCAGTTTCCAGCGAATTCCAGTATATTAACGTGCCTGCTGATTAGTAACAAGCAGAGCATGCTGATTAGTTAAGTACTTTTAAATTTAGCTGTAGCAGTTTAGTTTCCAAAGTACTTGTGATATTGATTACGTTTTCTTATATAATTTAATTATCTAACGTGCGATGGAAAAACACAAATATACATAATATATATACAGTGTGTCCCAGATTGAGTAGGCTACCATGGGTAACTTTCTTATTAGTGAAGATAGAGATTTGGTTAAATGGGCATTAAATCAAGTAAGCGGGTTGCCTTTACTTGATTAGTAATAAGTAAAGGCAACCCGCTTACTTGATTTAAAAAAAAATATTAAATTTTTTAAATAATTTTTTTTTAGATATGGGTTGTGATACACGGTTGAAACGAGAAAAAAAAATGCTATTTAATCGTACAAAAATTCAATATGGCGTCCATTTAAAATAAGAAAGTTGCTATCAATATCTTGACAGCCGCCATCTTGAATTTTATTTTGACTGTATTTTATCAAACATAGTAACTTTTATATGAAACATTTTTTCATATTTTTATAATTGCGAAGTTATTGGACATTAAAGAAAATAGCGATTTTCAGTTTTTCTGCGATAATATCTGAACTATTCGGAATTTTCAAATTTTCTCAACGGAATCTGAATCAGCACATAAAACTGCAAAATATTGCCCATTTAACCAAATCTCTATCTTCACTAATAAGAAAGTTACCCATGGTAGCCTACTCAATCTGGGACACACTGTATATCCCTATAGTTAAACAAATGATATTTTGGAACACCTACAATTGCTTAAAAATGTTTACGTTCTGTAAGTAGAACTTGTTATTGTACATACACAGTAGGTATTGTTAATGTTGCAAATATATTTTCAATATCAACCAAAGTAGTACGCCACACTTTAATAATTCGTTCATTTTTCTATACAATTGTACTGATTTAACATTAAGGCCCAGTTTTACAATCGTGGAATAAGCAGGTCTTTTACGGTGGATCTTGGAAATTTTTCAATATTGGGTCTTGGTTATTGAAATATTTCAATAACTAATGATATGTCCAATTACGGTGCTCCTCTTGGAAATCACAAACAACCTTGGATATTTTCAGATATTGGAATTTACATCGTGTGAAGTTGTTGCGTATCATGCATACCAACCTCCATCAATATTTAGGGAATTTAGTATTATCTGTTGTTATTACTACATATTTGTCATTTTCTGACTGTATTTTTGGTCGCCGATTTGTGTATCACTCCGCGGTTGTGAGGTTTTTTGTATTTATTACTGGGCAAGGTAAGTTAAATTTTATTAATTAGAGTTTTTAATTAAGAAATGTGCACACAAAAAGTTACAGCAAAATGGCAAGCAATAAAAAAAGGACGACGAAAACACAATTTAAAATATTCTTAGAAAATTTACAAAAGAACCCGATTTTAAGAACTGGGAGAATGGCTGGCCCTAAAGAAGGGCCACAGGATTTAGACTTACTGTGGCAAAATTTAACAGATGCACTCAACTCTTGTGGCGATGGACCTGTTCCTTCCACAACAGAATGGAAAAAAGTAAGAAATATTAAAAAAAATATGTATATGACGGCTTCAGGGGAAAAACCAACTAAGTCACAAATAATGATATTTGAGTTATGGGCCGTTTGAGGTTAAAATTTATTACAATTTTCTAATAAATTGATGTTAAGAACTCGCAGCTTGATAACATAAGACCATATCATGTTTTATATATTGTCTAAAAATATCAAACCCACAGGGTAGCGAATGTTCACATAATTCAAGATTAGAACAAACATGAGCGTGACTTAGCCGGTCGGTTTTTCCCCTATACCCTTTATATGTAAAAAAAATCAGTATTTAATAATAATTATATACATACGAGCCCATCATCAGTGAAGTTTGTACCTCTTCGAATGAGTTTTTAATTTATATATAAAACGAATATGGACATTTATGAAGGCCAGTAGCAAAGATCGTAATCAGCAGATGACTGCTAGATAGCTCAAGGATATTTACCAGAAGCAGATTACTCTTTGATCAGGCTCAGTTTGAAGGAGTGTTTGTCTGAGCATTGGTAAATATTATCTTGTAGTTTTCTCTATAAGCAAGCGATTTGTCAGAAATATGCAAGACTGTCCGAGCCAATGGTACGAATGATACGAGCATACCATTGGCTCAGGCAGTCTTGCATATTTCTTGCAAACTGCTTGCTTGTAGGGAAAACTACAATATAATATTTACCAATGCTCAGACAAACACTCCTTCAACCTGAGCCTGACCAAAGAGTATCTGGCAAGTCTCCTTGAGTATCTTGCGGTAGTCTTTTAATTATGATCTTTGCTATTGACCTTCGCAAACTTCCATAATTGTTTTATACATAAATTTAAAATTCATTCGAAGGGGTTACGAACTTTACTGAAGATAAGCTCGTATTATGATACGTGTTTACTGAGTGGAAGTCTAGTACAAGAAAGAAGAAGAGAGAAAATAAAGAGTTAAATGAAAATGAAAAAGTATTATTAGAATTAACAGGTTTGGCCGCAGTTGAAGGATTAATTATATTTAATTTTGTAGATTAATGAAAACATAGTAATTGAAATAGAAGCTGCAGAAGCTGATGTTAGAGACGAAGCCACAGGTACTGGCACAAAGAAAAAACGTAAGTCTCAGATTTTAAAAACAATGATATTAACTGTAAGTAAGTTAACATATTTTTCTTCAATAAAAATGAAATATTAAAAGTTAGTAAGATTCAATTTATTAAGCAACGACTTTCCTTTTCTATAGGTATAAGGAACACAACAAGTGTACAACAAGTGTACTCACAAATGTATACGTCACAGCAACAAATTCACAAAAAGATGGTTTATTGGAAATTGCTAAAGGATTAACGGAAATTGCAAAGGCTATTAACAGATTCTGTGATATCACAGAATCATATAAAAAAAATAACTGGGCTTGATTTATTCATTTAATTTTTTGTCGTTTACCAGGATGCCTTTTATTTGTTTATTAATTTATTTTTTTTAATAATTTTGTAAGGAATTCTAAATTTGTTAGAAATAACAATGTCAAAACTAATTTATTTATTAAACAAATATTTTAGGTTCAAATATTTGTTATGAGCAGTATGAGTTATATATAAATTATTTACTTCATAAAGATATCAGTTTCCAAGAACTTTGTGAAAAATTAAACTCAGTTCAGCAAGGTGCAAAAAAAGGTACAAAAGGTAAGTTTTTTCTACTTGTTAGTAAATATTGATTGTGATTGTTTTTTGTCTCAGGCTTTTTGGAATTGGGTCTATTATGTAAAAAATAAGGCCAGACAAATACATGTTTATCGATATTTAACAGGTGGAGGGAGTGCATCTTCTATAGTTTTAACTCATTTAGAAGAAAGACTACTTCAAATTTTAGGTACTGTAAGTGTTACAGGAATGGAAAGTGTTAAAGAATTAAGACTCGGTCGTTCAGTGGAAAATAAAGTAAGTAACTAAAGACTATTAAACTAAGATACATATTTACGAAGGCATTTTCAGAAACCAAAAATTAATAAACATGTTACGTTTTCTATAAAAAAATCGAAAAGGAGATTGGACTATTCAACAAAACTAATTAAGAGAATTGCTAATGAATATTGCAAAACATCCAAGGAACTCTAAAAAGCCTTTTGTAAGTGTGTAAAAGCATTTTTAATACTATGTAAATCTTTAATACGTTTAATAAAGTTGTATCCAGTCTAAAAATATTGATTGATTATTTGATTTCTAACCATTTGCCCTTCATTCATAACATTATTAAGTGGAATCTGCACTCCATCATCATTTTGATCATTGTCATTTTGATCAACTTCAAATTCAATTATATCTTGCCTATTTACGCAAATGTTGTGCAAAATTGCACATGCATTTACAATTTTCGCAGCTTTTTCTGGAGAATAATGCAAAGATCTTTCTGCAAAACAACATCTAAATCTGGACTTTAGTACACCATTAAATCTTTCTACAACATTTCGAATACTTTTATGTGCATTATTGAAATGTCTTTCTCTTTCATTTTGATTTCTACCTCGCACGGGCGTCATTAGCCATGGTTCAAGCGGGTATCCAGAATCACCTATCAGCCAGCTATTACGAAGTCCATTTTGATAAGAATTACGGAGATGATTTCTAATCTGACTCGTAGCCCAAATTGCTGAATCGTGAACAGAACCTGGGTACCTATAGCATTGATTGCCAGTAGCCTCAAATCAGCAGCAACAATACACTGAACATTTAAGCTGTGAAATCCCTTACGATTTAAAAACAAAATTCCAGGATTGTTTCTATCGATAGCAGGAGAAAAAATTTTTACGTGCGTACAATCTATTGTGCCCACGATGCCTGAAAAACCATTTTGTAAAGTGAGAAATTTTCGCTTTTCTTCGAGTTTTTCTTCCTCTGTTAATGGAAATTTAATCAAGTGTACAAAATGTTTGTAACAACATTGACAGAATTGCTCACAGAAGCTTGGCACATAGGGAAGACACAATCTTGTCCAACAGCTTTCTGATAGCTTCCTTGTGCATAGAAATGCAAAGCACACAGAATTATAAGATTATCAGGCAATGCAATTTCATGACGGTTTCTAGCTGGCAAGTACACACCAATCTGTTGAATAAGATAATGAGCCGTTTCTCTTGAAAATCTATATAATGATCTAAAAACGCCTTCGGGAAGTTCTAAGGGATTAGAAACATCTCTAAGTGTCCTTCTCATAACATTAAAGTGTTGTCTAAAATACGTTTCGTGTAAAATAAAAAAAAAATTAAAAATATTTATTACCGTTCTTCTTCATTTCTAAGCGCCCTAATTAATAAAACAAAGTCTAAATCCATTTTTACAATGCTGTCCTTTTTACTTACTGTGTGATAAAATTTTGACAATGTGCTTCAGAGTAGTTAAACGACTTCTTAAAATAACCAATATCCAATATTGTTTATTTTAAGATATGCTACCACCGTAATAGGGCAACTTGAATATTTTTCAATAATCTGAAAAATACCAAAGTTGTTTGCAAGATCAGATAACTAATGTTGCACTATAATTGACATTCACTGTTTTGTCTGTTATTTACCAATCTATAATTAACAGATATCCAAGTTTCACCATAATAAACCTGAAGGACGGAATAACTGGTCGCAGAATATTCATATCTACGTCACACCTACCTCACGTTATACCAATAATAATGCTTATCTGACGATTGTAAAATCGGGCCTAAAAGGATAAGAAACACAAGTCTGTTTCTATTTTCTATATGTATAAGTCATCTGATCTTCAACTTATGATGATTTCAGTTGTCTTTTCTTGATCTATTAAGTTACTTTGAACTTTAAGATTTCGCACAAGAATAGTTAAGTGTAACTAAATTTTACATTCTTGAATCATTCGCGTTCGAAGTCTACTATCTTTTACTTTGATCATTTCAAAGTCGGACTATTTTTAATTGAAGATTTAAAACCGATTATTAATAACTATTTTTAGGTCGTTATTTGCAAAACATTAATGTTTCATCAACTGAAATAATCTGTATTTGAAAACACAGCGACGAGGTTTCCGTTTTTCAAATAATTTCAGGCTACTTACATCCTAATGTCTATTTTTAAGCTTCCGTTAGATGTATGTACAAAACTGAACGCGATAATTGAATATACGATTTCTAGAATAGAACGTAAGCTCTGACGACATTCATTAATTTTTACTTAATATTTATAATGATCATCGAAAAAAAAAATCATTTGCTCAAGCATAGGCAGTGAAGGTAAGGAAGTAAAGAAAAAGAAAAAGTTGTATCGTAAGAATTCTACAACAAAAAAAAAACTAAGTAATGTTAGTAATTCCAATTTTAAATTGGCTGAACTGATTTAAGATTGGCGTTTGACTGAAACATAGATTTAGGCTGGGTTGCACAAAATATTTAAGCCAGGATTAAATTTAAGCCTAACTTAGAATGTGATACACGTTATGACGTGCAGCATACTGTGTGTCACATTCTAACTTAGGCTTAAATTTAATCCTGGCTTAAATGTTTTGTGCAACCCAGCCTTAGAGTTTTTCATTTTTATAAATCTACAACCCAAGTTACTAACTTATTCGTCTTCTTCTTCTCCGATCTTTCATGCCCTAACAGAAGAAGAAAAAATTTCCTATTGTAGTATTGTTTAAAAAAATATATATAAATAGCTGCACAGAAAATATATTAAAAAAAAACACTCCTTTCAATTAGATTTAATTTAATTTTTCGTCGAAGGTGCGTACGATAGATATGTCATTCCAAAAATTAAATATAATATATTTCTGATAATCAATTTGTTTACAAAAGTATTAGCAATATTTGGTAAATAACATTTAGGTACCTACTTAAAAATTTTCATTTGAAGCAGTTAATTCTGCGAACAGGTAGATTTCATATCTAAAAATTGATTTATTTGCCATATATCTTATCTCCTACATGTTTATATATTGTTAACAAAAGTTTAATGAGTCATTTTTTACTCCACCACGTTTTTGTTCAAATTTTTATATTGCAAATTCCTTTTGGCTTGGCCATTTATTTTTAAATTAAAATTGCATTCTAAAAAGTTCTAAGTTCTTTGTCATGTTAAGCAATAATAAAACTGTTTAGCAAATGGCAATGAAAATTAATTAAAGTTTACTTAAGATAAATAATGAAATTAAAATGAAACACAATTGACCTATTATTCAATTAATAGGTTAATCAATTGAAACTATAGTTCCCATTGAGAATTACCGGTGGAAAATATGCAAAGGAAATTAACTAATTCTTTCATCCGGTGTGTGTCACACTTTTGTTAGAATCAATAAATATGTTATTCTTATGACCCGAACATTTTTTTGAATTATTACTAAGGAGCGGGAGAATTATATTTCTGTTACCGAAATGCTTGCAAAGTGGTCGTACGCCTCGGACCGATAACCTTGAAAAATATAATCTTTCCACCCATTAATTATTACTATTTTGAAAAAAAGTTTCTCAGCATATCGACATTACATTCTTCAAGGAAATATAATTATTTAATTTCAGAAATTGAAATGTTAGAATTGCTAAGAAGATAAAGCACAGTAGCGCGATTTTATGGCACTTGAGTTATTGTAAATATTATTAAGTATTATTAGTAATATTATTACTGCCTCCACAAACCTGTTAATAGAGCAATAGTTGTAAAAGTGAATTAACAATTTGATTTATAAGGTGCAAATTCTTGTACTTACACGAATTTTAAAAGAAAACGAACAGAAACATCCCTGATAAATTAAAACCTGTGTACGTTCGAGTTGATTTATTATTAAATCTTTGTCATCCTTTTTTTTTATTTATGAAGGGCTTTAGAAATGACATGCTACAGTACTTCGAAATTAATTTCCATTTGAATTAACCTCTCAATTCAGAAATTAGGAGAAACACGAAGTGTCGTTTTGAAAATAGAATAAAAAAAGTATGTACAGTAGCGGACAATAAAATCCGGGCAAGAATTTGACATGTCGTGCATATTTCGACAAATTTGGTAACTCAGGTAACTCATTGAGGTTATATTTCCGTCAAAATAAATGAATAAAATTTGAATTAAACGTCAGAATTACTAGTGACATGCATAAAACGTCCAAAAATATTAAAGTGTGCTTTACATTGTGCAAAAGGCTTGCCCGGATTTTATTGTCCGCTACTGTACCTGAATTTGTCCTTAAATTATTACTTCTGAGTTTACAGTTACAAGTTAACTTGAACTTCAGTTTATTGTCATAAGAACAATTATTTTCCAAACTGTTTATTGAAAAATTAGGCTATTTCAGTTTGAGAAGCCAAAGTTTGGCGTAAACTAACTGGTTACTAAAGCCCGGTTTTGTAAAGGCACCCCTCAGTTTGTTGCCATAACAGCAATTGTGTTCACAATTGTTGCCGTGGGAATAAACCGATAGTTAAAGTTAACTTGCCTTTATAAAACCGGGCCTAAACAAATTGATTAAGGCAAAAGTAATCGGCGACCTAATTGTCAATGCAAGAGGTCGCTGTTAATTGCAACCTGGCCGATAAAAGAGTAAACAACATTGCAGCTGAATTAAATACGAAAGTGCATGTTTTCAATATTAAATCAATCCGTGAAATGTTGTTGTGGTTCACCCTTTTGATGGTATCAATATTGACCACCAGAGGTCGCCTACTTTGTTTGATTTCGCGAATTTGACGTTTAGTTCCAAAGGATTTACTGAACTAGTCCATTGACTGCATAGTCGAATAGAGAATTGATTAGTAAATTAGTCAATTAATTGAATAGGTCCCTAAGGGGATTCCCTGTATCATTACAAGAGCATGGAAAACTACTAATAACATTACTATCCAGGATTCTACCATAAACCTATACACATTTTTGGTGAAAACAAGAGTAATACTTACATATTTATTAAAGTTTTTCTCGCTTAGAGAGTACTCGTCCATGGTGTTCTAAAAACTTGGCGCAAGGTCAAATTTAAAGTTAGAAAATCATGCTCATGCAATTCTGAAATTATAAACAAGCAAATTTAAATGTAGCATTGTAAAGACCTAAAGACCAAGGAAACTGCTCAACAGGACAGATAGATAAAGCACCTACACAGATAAAAGTGACAAGCCCAAAGCTGAAAGCCCACACGTTTTTTTTTTAGCTTAATGTGTATAGCAGAAACATGAATGGAAGAATGATTCATACAACTTCGCAACCCACGTTTTTTGTGTAAGTATGCGTGTAAAGCAACAGGCACGACAACGACGTGATTGAAATAAAAACGATCTTACAATTTGCCTAAAATACCCGACACAATAAATTCTTAAGCTACGTCACACTGAAACGATAAGTACTATTTAAGAAGAATAATGGTACGTAAGGATTTAAACTTAACTAACCCCAAAAGCAAACATACCTGAGACTTTTCGAAATTTTCGCGTTCGATTTCCAAACTGGTTTTCCTCGGATGTAGGACTCGCGGTAAGGACAGCGAAGCCATAATCAGGAACACTTAACAACCATTAAACTATTGCCCTTCAGCATTAAAACCTAACACATAATACACTACAACAAATTGCAACAGACAACGACAACACCCGTACTTGACAGCTGTGAGGAACAAATGACGAGATTGCGTTTCTGTTTATAATGTTGGCTAGACTGTGCACCAGTGACCGTAAAAATGTTAATCGTTCGAATCTACTTCATCCAATTTATTATTGCATTTTATCTCCTAATTAACGCAATTAATGCACGACTATAATCATAGTGATTACATAATAATATTTTATTACGACAAGTACAGCCAAAGAAATTAATACATCTAACGGTTTATTGATAATAGGAACGCCCAAGTATGTACTTACTTCATTTAATTGACGTGCGCATTTGCAATTTATGGCAAAACATATAATTTATACGTTGCAAGTAAATTAATAACTGCGGATTTTAATGAATTATGTATATTTGCCTTATACGGTTATACATAATTTATCTATGTGAATAAATAGATAACGGTGTATTATACAAGTGCAGGTCTAAAAGTTTTCAATTGAAGACAAAAGGTTTGTTCGGGTTCTCGCCAGGACCACAGTATCACACATCAATCAGTATCGACAGCTTGGGGTTTCCGTTGCTACAGTTTTTCAGCGCGCATACCTAAAAGCAATGCTAAAAGTAAAAACTAGAATTCATCAATTGCTTTTAAATGGGCGTTTTTTAATTCAGCATTTTGTGTGATGGATGCGGAGTGATGAAAAAGATTGAACAGAAAACCATTTTTGTTAGATTATATTGGATTTACGTCTTGTAGAAAGCTTGAAGTTGTGTAAAACAACATAGCATTCTATGATTTACTTGCAATCATTTTTATCCGTGCCATTTTTTCAACCAGTGACATCTACTAGCAAAAATATGAAGGCTCGCCAATAACGGCCATATTGGATGTAAAAACGGTAATATGAACATCAAAGGCGCCGATACGAGCTGTCCCTACTGATTGATGAGTATACTCAAATTATTCAAATTTATAATCATTTATCTGCCTTTTGGCTCACGTTTCAGCTTGATTCAATAGATTTTTGACATTGACTAAATTATCATTATTGTATGATTACATTTTTAAATATTTTTTTAATGTGTTTTAGGTTAGTTATTATGCTGGTTTCCATATTACATGCTTGTAGTCTGAGGAAATAAATAAATTGATTGATTGATACTGTGCCAGGCAGTGTTGCCAATCCACTCTAGGCCGATTACCCTTTTCAAATTTTAAAAAAACCCGCTCTTACCCACACTGAGTAATGAAATTGAAATGAATGAATGAAATGGTACAAAATTTATTTTATTTAAATACCTAATATTATTGGACTTACCTTACATACATGGACGTTGCACAACAGATTTCAGTTAAAATCATCTATATGTGGGACTGTGGGCGGCAATCGGCAACAGTGCTCCCAACCGATCAAGCGAAGCATTTCGGAAGATAGTTATCAAAAATTCCGATAGATGTCTCTGAACTTCGGTTGAGCTAATTCAAATCACTTGATTAAAATCATGTTTAATCAGTGATTTTAATCAATTATTTTTATTTTTAAAAATCGTTTTAAAAAAAATTTAAAAAATCCTCATGACACAAACAAAACGGTCCAAATTTCTAAAATTAAGACATTTGACAATTATTGTGCAATTCTTGACGCTAAATTAAACAAAAGACGATCGAGAAATAAAGAAAATTTATAAAGTAAAAAAATTCATAGCAAATAAACAAAATTTTCTAAAATTAAGATTTGACATTTGTGTAATTTATGACGTAAAATAAAACAAAAGACGATCGAGAAATAAAGAAAATTTATAGAATTATTATTATAAAATAAAAAAAAAAATTAAAATAAAAAATCTCATTGAATAAAATTAGGAAAAAATAAAAATAAAAGAAATCTCATTAAATAAAATTACAAAAAAAATAAAAACTAAAAAATTCTCATTAAATAAACAATACTTTATACCTTCTATAAAATTACAAAAAATTATAAAAAATCATAAAAATTAAAAAATATGTAAAAATTAAATTTCTTTAATTAAATAAACAAAACTTTCTAAAATTAAGATTTGAGATTTGTGCAATTCTTGACGATCGACAAATTTATAAAATAAAAAAATATATATATAAAAAAGAATCTCGTTGAATATAATTAGAAAAAAATAAAAATTAAGAAAAATCTCATTAAAACTGCAAAGAAATAAAAATTACAAAATTCTCATTAAATAAACAAAACTTTCCAAAATTAAGATTTGAACTTTAGGCAATTTTTTGCGTAAAATAAAACAAAAGACAATCGACGAATTTATAAAATTAAAAAAATCTCATTGAATAAAATTAGAAAAAAAATACAAAAAAAACTCATTAAATAAAATTACAAAAAAATATAAAAATGAAAAAATTTTCATTAAATAAACAAAACTTTCTAAAATTAAGATTTGAGATTTGTGCAATTTTTGACGATCGGCAAATTTATAAAATAAAAAAAAAATATATATAAAAAGAATCTCGTTGAATATAATTAGAAAAAAATAAAAATTAACAAAAATCTCATTAAAACTGCAAAAAAATAAAAATTAAAAAATTCTCACTAAATAAACAATACTTTCTACTTTCTATAAAATTACAAAAAATTATAAAAATTACAAAATTCTCATTAAATAAACAAAACTTTCCAAAATTAAGATTTGAACTTTAGGCAATTTTTTGCGTAAAATAAAACAAAAGACAATCGACGAATTTATAAAATTAAAAAAATCTCATTGAATAAAATTAGAAAAAAAATACAAAAAAAAAACTCGTTAAATAAAATTACAAAAAAATATAAAAATGAAAAAATTTTCATTAAATAAACAAAACTTACTAAAATTAAGATTTGAGATTTGTGCAATTTTTGACGATCGGCAAATTTATAAAATAAAAAAATATATATATAAAAAAGAATCTCGTTGAATATAATTAGAAAAAAAATAAAAATTAAGAAAAATCTCATTAAAACTGCAAAAAAAATAAAAATTAAAAAATTCTCACTAAATAAACAATACTTTCTACTTTCTATAAAATTACAAAAATTATAAAAATTACAAAATTCTCATTAAATAAACAAAACTTTCCAAAATTAAGATTTGAACTTTAGGCAATTTTTTGCGTAAAATAAAACAAAAGACAATCGACGAATTTATAAAATTAAAAAAATCTCATTGAATAAAATTAGAAAAAAAAATACAAAAATAAAAAAGAACTCATTAAATAAAATTACAAAAAAATATAAAAATGAAAAAATTTTCATTAAATAAACAAAACTTTCTAAAATTAAGATTTGAAATTTGTGCAATTTTTGAAGTAAAATGAAACAAAAGACGATCTAAAAATAAAGAAAATTGATAAAATTACAAAAAAATAAAAATTAAAAAAATAGTCGAGTTCAAAGTCGGTAGATCTACCGAATTATCGGTAGAGTTGGTAGTGCTGATCGACAATGTGGATTTGTCTGTTAGTTAGTTACTTTAGTTTTTGTCGGCTTCCGGCTTTAGTGATTTCTTTGTTGCCAATAGTAAAGCTGAAACATCACTAACAAGTAGTCAATCAAAAATTTAAAAATTTATCTGCTTTTTTCTTCCTTGAAAATATCCATTTTTACCCACGTATTTTTTTTACTCGCAAGGTTGCTTAAATTACCCGTAATTCGGGTAATTGCCCGCACATTGGCAACCCTAGTGCCAGGACAGTCCTAGAACCGTTCTAGAACGTCCAGGAGCATGCGCACAACAGAAAAACCTGCGTTTTTTTTTGTTATGCGCATGCTCCTGACATTTGTGGACATGTCCTAACGGCAACACGAACAAGCATTAAAAATTCGGGACGCTAGTGTTATCAATAGTCTTTCACACAAAATCTGAATATTTTGCTTAAAATTACTAAAAGTAGATATTTAATTCACTGAAACACATGCAGAAAATATTAAATAATTTCAAAAATTAGGCGTAAATAACGATGGAAAAAAAAGGCGAGTTGCAAAAGCGGAAAGGAACAGAAAGAAGAAAAGTGAAGGTGGGTTACATGAAATTAATTATTGAGGACAAGATCTTTAAGCGGGACAGCAGCAAAGAAGCTTTGGAAGATATGAAGGAGCAGAAAAAAGTGAATATTCCAAAAAACTAAGAACAAAGCAAAAAGAGGTCTGCAAGTTGACGTACACAGCAAAGGCGAAGGGAAAAAAAATGGAGAATGGAACAAATAAAGGAAATAACGACAAAGAACGACTTAGCGCGGGAATAGGGCGATTAAAAGGAACATTCGAAGTAATAAAAGAACAAATCTATTAAAACTTTCACTGGTTATAAATCGTTCGTCGTTCTACCGTACGCAGCATTCATTTCACTTTTAATTATATATATTCTTCATTAATTATAAACTGTTCCTTGGAATTTTTAAACTTGATCCCATAATCTATTACATTCATTCAGTACGCGACTTAATTAGAAACTGGACGCATATCACCAACGACGTTTAAAACAGTTGTACATAATAAAGATGAAGTTCAGGTCTAATAAATCGTTGGAGATTTTCGGAGAAAACCGATTCTTTTAAGCAATACCTTGCAAATGTAATCAAGTAATCGTTCTTTTGTGGCAACAATTATTTATTATGTGGCCACCGTATTTCGTATGCAGTGCTGAGCTTGATTTTGGGGTAATTTTTTAATTAATTATTAACGGTTCACAAGAATTTTTTAAACATTTGTGACATCGATTCTCTTATGCGTCTTTTTTGTCGGTACAATTGTCATTCACCCTGTACAGGGTGACTACGCGAGAATTCCTACCCCCTTTAACTCTTTTACTTTTGATTTTAGGAAAAAATGTTTAATACAGAACTTATAGGGACTAATTCAAAGTTTCTCTGTGTGCTTACAGAAAAACAATTGATGGCCGGATAAACGAGATATAAACTAAAGCTAGGTTTTTTTTTAAATGGAACACCTTGCATATTATTACGTTTTTCGATTCTAAATTAAATTCTAATGGGACTACATATATAATAAAACTAATAATGTAGAAGGTGTCTATAAAATAATTCCTATTTAATTCTTTTATTTGTGAATTTAGAAAGAAAAAAAGATAAAAGAAGTTGTAGAATTTGATACAGATATTCACAAAAAACAATTGAGCGACGAATACCCAAAAAGTAAACGAAAGTTTTGGCTTTAAATAAAATTTCGTTTATTTTTTGGGTATCCGGTTTTAGGTTTTTTCTTCCATTCTTGACTACTTCTGCCCGGGTCTTATCAGTCTTCTTTTCTTCTTCTTTCTGTACGACTTTGCTTTACATGAATAGGTATACCCTTTTCCCATTCTCATTACGTTGCGAACCTTCTTCGATTATTATATGTTAGGTTAATTTTGTTTTCAGTATTCTCTAAAGATGGTTTTTCTTATTTTATCCTTTCTTGTTTTGTTCCATACATTGCTTTAAGTTACAGATTTTGTTAAATAATATAAGAAAAGTTGCATCAATTCATTTTCAACAGCAGAATTGTTTTTCTCTTGCTTGTTCTTTTTTTCTTTGTGCTTCTATTGTTATGTTACTTTTGGCTCCTTTATATCGTCGCCTAACTCACGAATAGGCGTAAGCGCCAAAAATTACAAATTCGAGTTACCTATGCCCTGAACAAAAGTATTATGGGTTGATCTGTCACTTGATAGTATTTTCGTTTTCGTTTTGTAGCCTGTAACGCTAAAATTATGAAATTATTTTGTATTGATTAATTAATTAACCAAATGTGTTTAGATTTTCACAGTTTATTACTTAACACATAACAATTGTTTCAGTACACAGTACCTTCGTCAGATGTGAGCTTAAACTAACTAACATAAATGTAAAACAACATGCCTATATGGACTACCTGCTTCGAAAATAACCGACTAATTTCTGTTAAATGTGTGAATGAGAAAAAACAGATGTTTACTAGTAGAATAAATTTAATAAGGGTGAACTATTTGTTTCCGTTTGATCATTTAGCACAAAGTTAGAATTTTTAAGTTTATTGATTTCCAATGATTCAAGCAAATTTAATCTTTTGCCTTTATTTTCTATGTGCATTAATTTGAATTCAAAATTAGAGTGGTGGTTATTGTCTATTAAATGGTTTGCAAAAGTCGAGTCTATTTTATTGTTAATGAATGAATTTCTGGGTTCAGTTATACGCTTTTTAAATGATCTTCCTGTTTGACCTATATATACCTTCGGGCACGTATTGCAGAATAGCTTATATACTCCTGATTTATTACTGGTTGCTACTTTGTCTTTATTATTTTTGATATATCTTGATATAGTATTGTTAGTCTTGAACGCTACTTGTATGTTTTGTTTCTTTAGAAATTTGTTAATTTTAAGTGTAGGCTGTCCAATATATGTTATAGTTTTAAATTTATTAGAAATATTGCATTTTATAATTGGGTAGACATTCGAAATAGCTCTCTGGAATAACTTTTTGGATAAAATATTATGGATAATTAATGGGTTGTAGTTATTGTTGTATGCTATTTGTTTTATCACATTTAGTTCTATCTCAAAATTTTCTTTTGTCATTGGAATGCTAATTAATCTATGGATCATACTATTATATGCTGCTATTTTATGTTGGTACGGATGTGTAGAACTGTTGTGCATCGTAATATCTGTGTATGTTTCTTTGCGATAAATTGAAAAGTCAAATTTATTATTGATTCTTTTTATAGTTAAATCTAAGAAGTTAATGCTATTGTTAGTTTCTGTTTCGATTGTAAATTTAATCCTGTTATGTAATGAATTAATGTAATCTAAGAATGTGTTCTGTTGTCTAATTGTACCTATAAAACTAACTAAAATATCATCAACATACAGCCTTGCTCATATGTATTAGACACCCCTTGAAAATTAACATTATTAACAATACTATTCAATTTCTAAGAAAAGAAAGGCGGTATATATTTCAGTTTGGATGCCTTATGAAATTTTATTGGGTAATAAATCCGTATTTCTCAAGAGCAGGTAAGAAAAGAATAATATCGGAATTTTAGTACATCAGTATCCTTCGAACGCTCCAAGCTCTGTGAATTTCTATATGCGATTTGTGATGTATGATAATTTGTATATCGTAATAATAGTACAGTGCGTTAAATAATGCCTAAAAAACGTGAATTAACGCAAGTTGAGCGTGCTCAAATTGTGTTATTGCATTCGCAGAAGATGTCATTAGCTGCAATTGCAAGAAAAATGAAATGCTCGCGATGTGCGGTCCGCACTACGATTAAACGTCATCAGGAATCAGGATCGTTTGTTAACAGAAAAAAAAGTGGGCGAAAACGCATTACAACGCCAAGGGAAGACCGACTTTTAGAGCGAATATCCTTACGTGATAGAAGAAAATCGTCGAAGGAACTCTCTGGCGAGCTTCTCCAACGTCACGGAGTGTCCGTTTCTGCTCAAACAGTGAGGCGACGCCTCGTAAGTTTTGGTTTACGGGGATGTAAAGCGCGACATAAACCTCATTTAACTGAGGTACACAAAAAGAAACGTTTTTTATGGGCAAAACATTACAAAAATTGGACCGTCGATGATTGGTCGAAAGTTATGTGGTCAGACGAATCCAATATAGAGGTACGTGAGAAATTGTGCACACTTTTCTTATAGACGTAAACAATTCTGTTTGCACAACGCATTTTTAAAAATCCGAGAATTGTATTTATTGAACAATTTCTTCTTCTGTCTTACAGCTTTTCGGGCAGCCTGGGGCTCAATACGTTCGTAGAAGGCAAGGAGAAGCATACAATCCAGACTGCGTTATACCTACCGTAAAATATGGCGGGGGTAGCATTATGGTTTGGGGTTGTATGTCTGCCTCAGGAGTGGGAGAGTTGTACGTGTGCGAGGGTCGTATGAACGGTCAGCGTTACATGACCATGCTGGAAGAAGTTTTAGAGCCCTCCGCTTTAAAATTATTTAATGAGGAGACCCCTAATTATTACTTCCAACAAGATAATGCCCCCTGCCACAAATCACGGGAAGTGATGCGTTGGTTCAACGAAAATGGGGTGCGCGTGTTAGAATGGCCAGCACAGAGCCCCGATATGTCACCAATTGAACATTTGTGGCATATACTAAAGGTGAAAGTGTCGAAGTTTAAATGTGCTTCAAAAGACACATTAAAACGGAAAATTTTTGAAGCGTGGAACTCAATAACTGAGGAAGAATGTCACAATCTCGTATCTAGTATGCCGAGAAGAATAGGTGCACTGATTAAAGCACAGGGGGGTGTCACAAAATATTGAATATTTGTAAATAAAGTGACTTTGAAACCATGTTTATTGATACAGATTTCTTTTATTCCTTGTAGTATACCTCAAACTGATAAACATGTAGGGTGTCTAATACATATGAGCATGGCTGTATCTATGCCAAAATAAAACATTCTTGCTTAAGGGGTTATTGAAAATAATAGATTCTAAATTGTCCATGAATATTTCTGCGAGTAAAAGGCTTAAAGGAATTCCCATAATTAAACCTTCTTAGTGGTATAAAATACTTTATTGAATGAGAAATAATTTTGTTTTAGGCATATATTCAGTGCATCTAGAATTTCCTTTTTGATTACTGAATTTGTATTATTTTGTTCTAAAAGGTTGTTAATTAAAACTATAGTTTCTGCTGGTGGTATACTCGGGAATAAGTTTTTTACATCAAATGAAATTATTTTTGCATTATCAGGTAGTTTGATATCTTTAATTTTATCTATTAATTCATACGAATTTTTAATACTGTATTTTGGTTTAAATTTAGTGTAATCATATATAATGTCAATGAGTTTTCTAGAAAGTTTAGCTGATGGGGCTGTAACATATGAGACTACCGGTCTTATGGGGTAATTATCTTTGTGTAATTTTATCAGTGAATATAATTTGGGGGATTCGGGGTTCATTGTTATTAATTTACGTTTTTCATATTCATTAAATAAAGCGCAAGAATTCTGTATGACATTTTTAGTTTCAAGTTGGTATTTATTGGTAGGATCTTTCTTTAATAGATTATATTTTTCTGTCTCAATAAATTATTTTGTGGCATATGTAAACAAACGCGCATAAATTAACTCACGTAAAGACGTAAATGTAATTAAGAATCACCTCTCCACCCTCCGCCTCATCTGAAACATTATTTTCATATCTATGTATTTACAGAAAAAATATGGCTTACAAATATTTCAGTTAATACAAGAAAAGAATAGAGCGTCATTTTTAGTTTCAACGCTCCTGAACAATTTATCGAATGGCGCTTACGCCAGTACGTGAGTTAGGCGACGATATAAACAGATATCAAAGAAATAAAACAATAATAATAAATAAAAGATTTTTTGGAGCTCTTTTACATTCTCTAAATATTCACGACCGAAGTCCCTACTTTGTGTTTAATGACATCATCAAATGATACTCCTTTTTCTTATATATTAGTATATAAAAGTTATATAGTGCCTGTCATTAAAATTCTTAAAAATATAGTTACTCACAACTAACAGCATTATTTCATTTTCTTGCAAATCATTTTCTATTAGCAACACATTTAGCGATTTTAATGAATTTAAATAATCCTAATCCTTATCGAATTTTAAACAGCCTGTATATGGATATATTTTAATATCGTTAAAATTCTAGCGCTCATACAATTTCCAATGTCGTATTAAACTCAACACTGATAAGGTGGGGCAGTTTTTCAACCTGCTTCAAGTTTTTCTCGGCTCGACTTTATCAGTTAATTAGTGTACGTCCAGATTCAGTCTGCGGCCAACTTAGGCGTAGGCTAGAACATAAATAAATACAACAAAAATTTTCAAGTAAGATAAAATTTAAAGAAAAGTGAAAATATTTAATTGTATGAAAATGCCGGGTCGATTGCCACAGCGAAGAAAACCCCTACCGCAAAGACAACTAAGTCAACGCCTGCCAAGAAAGCCCCCGCAGAGAAAACGGTTACTGTAAGGCAAAAAAACCAAAGGATTCGAATTCTTTTGTAAATTTCAAAGTTTGATTTCAGAAACGGAACGTCAAAACAGAAGTTGCAATGGTTGTTGTTACTACATCTCATCCGAATCGCAAAGCACCAGCAATCGTTGTAGTTACTCCGACACCCATAGCAAGAATTTAAGCAAGTTCACCAGCCATCGGCCATGTTAGTGAAAAAGCGGGCCAAAGTTTTGATTCGTTCAATGTAACTAATTTTTACTAACAATGTACAAAGTTTTAATAGTACAACTTTTTTGGGTGGAACAAACTTAGTGGATTTGTATTAACTTTTTTTTTAAATTAAACTGTTGGTGTGTCTTATTTTTTAATGTGTAATGTTCTCTCGATTTTCAATTTAATAAATCACTTGTATTTTATAAAATGAAATTGTAAATGTAGCATTGATTGAATAAATAAAATGCAAAGTACAAATTTCATTTTATTTTTCTATAAATTTCGCATTTTATTAAAAAAAAAAATTATGGTTTCACGAAATAATTCAATGTCAGGTATGTTCTGATAAAATCATCGAAGCAGAAAACGTGGAGAGTATAATAAATTAAAGCATCGCCGTTTCGGTTTCAGATAAAATGTAATTCTATTATATTAATAAAATTCGTATTGATGCAAACATTTATAATGCAGAATGCGTTTGTAACGTAAGTAATTTTTACAGTACCAAAGATATTGGCACTTCATATTGGAGTTTTGAATTAATCAAATGCTCAAGATCGAATTTGAGTTGTCAACGGTATTGCTTTGAGAAGACGAACCGAGGGCTGGTGCAAAAATTTTTAATAATAGTGATAACGAGGACAAAACAACTGAAATGGATAAGCCGATATAAAGGATTAATGATAATAGATTTAAAATATGTAGATAGATAATAGATTTAAAATTAAAAGTTGTATAATATCTATAAAAAACAAATTTCATTTAGATATATTTACAATGATTAAATGCATAAAATTATGATTCTCATATCTGATTATTATACCTAATCATCTTCCAGTCTCTGTCTGGTATTCCGTTTATTACTGAAAGCAGATTTACGCTTCTTAAACGCCGCATTTCCTGAACCCAGACTTTCCACAGTTTTTTCCTTAAATTCCTTCGGAGCCGGTTGCACATCTTGTATGGCAGGGACTGGAAAGTATTCGATCTCTTGTTTTGGTAATTGCAAATCAACAGTATTTTTACTACAACAATACGTTAGAAATGATTTCCTTTTCACTTAAACTACTTTCCATAACTTACACTGTTTCCACGACCTTCCACTTTCCATACGGGCCTTCATTTTCTGACGATAAAATAGGGCCTGACACCGGTTCAGGTTCTTCTTCGACTCGATACTCTTTCAGTTTTTCTCTTGCCAATGCTGCTCTAGCCTCTTCTTCTTCTCGTTGAAATTCTTGAGCTCTGTGAGTAATAATTATAATTACACATAACTCTAAAATTGAATATTCTAACCTGAGTCTACCCTCAACCTGTCTTTGCTTTTGGATATCTTTTAGTTGTTTCTTGGTCTCTTCGAATTTTTGTTCCCTTTGTTCGCTTAGACTTGAAAAGCCTTCCTTGGGAGGTGTCCAAGCAGTTTCTAAAAAAAAAAAAAAATCAAGATGATTCCACGTAAATTTAATTTAATGTGAACAAACCGTTAGTGAGTTCGTTCCAATAATACACAAGACCGTCAGCTCCTTTCGCCTCTTTCCAAATCTTCCTTCCAGAATATCCAGCGTCACTTATGGATAAGTTATTCTCCTGCAGTTTCTTGTTAATCAAATAAGACGACAAGTCAGCATTATTTTCGACGTCCTTCCTGTAGGATTCGAGCGCCGCTTGCTCCATTTGTTTTATAGCAGCGTCCACTTTGATGGCATCCCTTTCGTCTTTCTTGCTCTTCTTCGTGATGTATTTGAGTTTCTTCGCGACATTGTCCTGATGCCTTCGACCTTTCTCGTGGAATTCGATGCTCTTAAAATTTCAACCCCCGTCAGTTTACAAGAGATACATCCGAGGTCACTTACGGGTTTATTATCAGCGATCCAGCACTTGCAGAAATCACAGTATTTCCTCGCTTGTGACTTCCAGTAATCGGCCCTGTTTTATGGTGATAGAGAAAAGAAACGACACGCTATTAGATGAATAATTTTAATAACAGTCCAATCTTACATTATTTTGTTTAACTACAATAAACGAGGAAAAAAAATCACTATATTAGACTAGACATAAGAGACGATAGCGCTAAGAATACTGGTTAAAGGAAAAAATGGTAAACATAGTAAATACGTAAACAATATCAAAAATTGAGGAATGGGTAGAGCTCGATAAAATCATCTAAAGGATACGATATCGAAGGATTCAAATCATATTGCAGTAGGAACTACGTTAATGATGGTTTTAAAGTCCCTGATTTATGTCGGAGGTAAGTTGCTTACAGAGTAGTGCCGAATCAGTTAATGAAATCGTTTGAGCAACGGTAAAAGTAGTGTTAATGTAGTAGTGATAATACTGGTCGACTGAAATAAATGTAATATGATAAGTTGTAGAAAAAGAGATTTGTTGTGTAACAGTGGTCCATATTTTTGAGCAAATTTGTTGTGAGTAATCTAATTTAAACTACGCCTACTGCAATTCCATTTATATTAAACGACAGTCTTCTATGAATAAACAAGAAATATCAAATAATAAAGTTGGGTTTACAGAGTCTTGAACGATGAATTGATTGCATTGTAAGATATGTCTTTCTACTGAAAAAAATTAATTTTCTTGCTTCTTCATTTACTGATTCTGCTTAATTCCTTATGTAACTGTGTCATGTATCACAGGCGATTATGGCAACAAGCAACCTACTTTGACATTTTTACAGTACACATACATATACCATTTGTAAATATTTCATATACGTACAGTCACAAGTAAGCGGTATTACATTGTAAGCACGTTAACAGGAATTGAAGATTCTAAAAAATTTCATGAAGAGATGAATGATGTGAAATAAAAAACGTTTTGAGCATGTTCCAGAACGGAAACACTTTGTTTATTTAATCGGGCCTGAGGCAAAGAATTGATTTAAAGCGAGTGATTATGTCAGCTGTAACAAAAAAACAAAGCTATTTTGTAACAGCGAGCAATAAAATTTTTATTACATACGCATGCAGTGGACCAAACGAAATTGTCATTTCATTTCGAATCGAGATGAGTTACAGATAGTCATTAGGTACAGAAGATTATGATATTACTTTTATAAGAAAATAATTTCGTTTGCTGGAATGAATTCATTTATATAATCAAAGCAAAGAGCCAAGCGATTGTTGAATCAGGATAAACATACTTAAATTTAGTATACATTGTTAGTGTTTGCAACATCGTAAGGACTATAAATACACGCAAGATCAAGTTTAAATATTTTTGTTACAGCTGGCGATGAAAGATGTTGATTGAGATGTTTCAAAAGAATGAAATTATTTTTAAATATTTATAGGTCTCGTTTCTTTAAGTACATGTATTTGAAGTTGTGTAATATGATATTACAAAACTTGATCTCGTGAACATCCTAACAGAAGGAGAAACCGATTTAAGTTAATGTCAATTAAAACAGAAATTTTAAAACTCGATGTTCACCAAGTCAAAATTCGTTGGGACAGAATATACCTACACACACGACTGTAATATGTAATAATACTACATGTAATACTAGAAAAATATAACTGAAAATTGAAGAGTATTTTAAAATACAAAAGATAAACACCCTGTATTTTTGAGTATAATACAAACTATGAGCATTAAGACACTACATATATATAATATTAATAAGGAAATTGGTATTAATTATCACAGACAAGGTAAATAGGTCACAATAGACTAGATTAGGAATATTGTTGACTAACAATATGAAATTAGACTAGATCATTGTACTAAGGTCACTTATAGCTTGGTCAATTCTATAAGTATAGGGTAATGAATATTATCGTCATATTCATCGTTTTCAAGTAGCTGCAAGTGCTTTTGCCATACAACGCAATTGTAATTGATGATTTCCTTGCAGCGAAAGCCTCTCTCTTGAGACTGAAGAATAAAATTCTGTAGGGTCGAGCCGCGTTTCGGGGCCATCACAAGCGCCAAGCCCTTCTCCGACAGTAAACCCCATAGAGCATTTATCAAATCAGATCTGGCCTCATCAAAAAACAAACAATCTGCGCATAATATAACATCATACTTATTCTCAGCTTTGAATTGACCCCATTTTAGTACCTCACACACAACCGGACATACGAACTCATTGCATAAAATACTCACTTGAACATTCTCAACTGAAACCCTGTTGCCGTCCGTTAAAGTAACACGCTTGGGAAACGCGTACTTTGCGCAGAACAAACCAGCAAGACACGACATTCCACCCCCCAACTCAATCACTGATTTATCTTTGAACAAATTCAAGTTTGATCCAATATAGTAGCTTAGGGTTTCTTCTGACGGCCAAATGCAAATGTTTCCCGTGTTGTTGAAACCCATGAGGTCTTCAGCTGAGAATGTTCGTTTCCTTTGCCCGATTGTGACGAAAAATTCGTTTTCGTTTATGTACATGGAATACTTATACCAAGCGCATTTTTTAATCTGATCTAGGCTGAGCGAATCTTTTAGGTTTGATGGCACGCTATCGATTTGCTGACTTTTTAAAAGCATGAAGGATGAAATACGTCGAACTGAGAATTCGTCAGTCGGACTCGACGGTTCACTCCCAGTTGGACTCTGTACAAGAAATTAAATAAGTTTAAACAAATAATTTATGTGTATTATTTTTAACAGACCTTCAAAGCCTTTGCCAAAATTGCCCAGCGTCTGCGAGCTACTTTTTTCTTTTCATTACTGTCAGTCGTTAATACTTGATTAATGTCAATGCTGCCGTTTACACATTTTTTACTATTTTGGTCCATAGAGTTAACATGATGGTGTTTTCCTTCTTAAGCACTGCCTGCAAAGGCACAAAATAAATAAATAAGTGCAAGGCTACATATTTCACTCCTTCATGCTTTCGTACACATAACATTTAATGCATTACCAATATGAAGAGTGTAACAATAAAACGTAAAAGAAAACGTGTGTACTTTTAATTATTGTGGATGGTGTGTAGGTACTAAGGTTAGCTCAAGTTTACGTACAAGTGATTACTTACATTTTGAGTCACTGTAGATGTATTTTTCCTTTAATTTTTAAATTTTAAACTTAAGCTTCGATTTTTAAAGCAAGTGTCTCAAAACGCAATCATGTCAAACTAATCGCAGCAATCACATCAATGCATTCTTATGGAGCCAGAGACATCTGCACACCAACTTTTATACTAAATTTAACAGCGTTGGCATCATGGTGTTGCCAAATTGTACTAAACGTCGAATCCACTAATGCCTACGAGTAAAGAAGAAACAGGAGGGAGTCATACTAACATGGATTCTTGTTAGTTTCTGCAATAAAGTTGTCTTCATAAGAGAAGTAGTGTTGGCAACGGTTAACCGATTTTGGATATTCGCGGTGTACAGCATGTCACTCATGCAAATAGAGTTGCTTGAAAAATTTGTTTTCATTTAAGCTGGATTTACGTGGAGCCTTGAGCGCGTCAAAACGCCGAGCATACTCTATTATTTAAAGTAATTAGCCATGTTGACAAACATAAAAATCGGGTTCTTCTTTATCAACAATTTGTGCAAAGGAATTCTTTTACATTTTTGCAAAAACGTCGTTTGGCCAGAAGCATTAAGAAGACAACGACGATCGATTCCTGTTTCTTCTTTGTTTGAATGTATGGAAAAACGTTTGATACAAAAATATCAACTTTTCAAGCTCCGCATAATTGAAAATTATTTTCAAACATACAGGCTGTCCCAATGTCGCTGTACGATGTGTAACTTCCTTATTTTAAATGGTGGATTTCATAAACGTTAATTAAATTTAATCATCCGCTAAAAGTAAACGTTGCTATGGTTACATGTGCTGAAGGTATAGGAATGATTATTCTTAACCAAATGATTCACTTTGATTGACTTTTATGAAACCCAGCATGTTTTATAACGAATTTGAGCTTGTCAGGCTATTTTAGGGTAAGTTTGATAAGGGTGCCCTGTCCTATGGTTTTCAAGATATCAGGCTTTGTTTATGGTTTTCGGAAAATACAGACGCAACTTTTATAATTAATATCTCATTAACGAAAGAAAGTTAGAATGCAGATATTGTGATTCTGTTACAAGCTAAGTGAAAGGTATCCATCGCAGTAACAAAATTTACTTTTCATTAAACAGGGATTTAGTAAAACTATGTACTTCAGTTTCAACAACAAATGAAGGGCAATAACTTTTGTTTTTTAAATGGAACGGTGTTATTTTTATATCGATATGTATTTGATTTTGAGACGACGTTTAAACGTCAATACAATCTAAGGGAACCAATTCAAAAACTCTGAACATTAGTCACGTTCACATACAAATTCTTTCTTCTTTATCTATAAGTAGGTATTAACAGCTAAACCGGATTTCCACATTCTACGAACAATTGTGAGAAATAAATTCTGCCACTAGGTAATTTAAAAAGAACAAAGTAAGTATACATTGCTGCTACGATTGTAACTTTCGCCCAAGTTATTTTACCAATCTGATAAGTATTATGCACAGCTAACAGAAGAGACGCACATGTGCAGTTACAGACGAGATGTTTCTGTTTTTTTTAAATATTTTTTCCAGACAAGAATTGCTCGCGTTCATAAATAATTAATTAATTAAAACAGCGCTCGCGATTTTTCCCGAAAACTAACAAGCTGAAAGGCTCAGGCATTACGTATGCAGATACATTCAACAATTCGATCTAGTTTCGCCGATGTAAATTATAGTCGCTTAAATAAATGGTAGCCAATTAGATTTATAGCGTACACATTATGGCAAGGAAAACTGGAACAAGTAGGTAATTATTACCTATTTAATTACGAACCAAGAAACCACTTGATATTTGAAACATTCCAGAAATTATTTCGTTGTCTGCTTCTGTTTATTATTAAGCGTCGCCCACATATGCTGAGATGTTTATCGAAATGTTTGACGAATTCTTTAGACGGATGAGTAACCATTGTAAGTTCATACCTACTTCAGGCAATTATTATAGACGGAAGCAAAACAATCGCACTAAAATTATGAACAAGTTACTAATTTGGCAACACTGATTTCTTTTGGGTTTAAAGGGCGATTTACACGAACAAGTTTTTCTTTGCCAGTGACATTAAAAGTTTTCTCTCTCTAATATTTGCATGCATTAGAAAGAAACAACTAATTGCTTAAAAGTTTACTTGTACAAGAAAACTTTTACAGAAAAACTGGAACAAGCACTATTTTCTACAAGTTTCTGTAAAAGTTGACGGTTTGCGCAAGCGCAATTTACCGATTTCACGATATACCAACTTAACTTTACAACGTGTGATTTGTTATAACCTTTAATTCCGACAATTAGAAGCTTGTATCTTTATAGTTTGTAAAATAAAATGCGGCAATGGAAGACTGTCCTGTCCCTTCCACTTTGAAAGGTTATGTTCTTATTTGCTTCTTATCATATTTATATTTACATTCGTTTTAAAGTTGGCAGTTTTACACAAGCAAGAGAATTTACAAGAAAAACTTATACATGTAGGTGTACTTTTAGTGTCACTTTTAAAGCCGCTTCAAAAGAAAAACTTGTTCGTGTAAATCGTTCTTAAGTTTTACAAGAACTTACCAGAAGTTGCCAGAAAATAGTACAGGCACAGTATATTCATCAATCAGTAGGAACAGCTAGGGGTTTCTGGCATTACAGTTCCTGAGTGCGCATGTGCGAAAACTGGCGGACTTTCCACAAACGGCCGCGTGTGGCGCACCAGTGAATTCATCAATTGCTTTTAAGCGGGCGTTTTTTAATTCAGCATTTTGTGTGATGGATGCGGAGAGATGAGAAAGATTGAACAGAAAACCATCTTTGTTAGATTATAATGAATTTATGTTGTGTAAAACAACATCGCATTCTATGATTTGCTTGCAATCATTTCTAACCGTGCCATTTTTTCAACCAGTGACATCTAGTAGCAATAAAATGAAAGCCCGCCAGTAACGGCCATATTGGCTCTGAAAACGGTAGTATGAACATCAAAGGTGCCGACACGAACTGTCTCTACTGATTGATAAGTATATGTAATTTTGATCGCCATCGCTATCGTGATCGTGGTCGAGATCGCCTATATGTGTCCTTCGCTTAACTCCATCCTTTCTTCTCATTCACCGTTAACAAAGAAATAATAGGTCTGTTCGTTTGCCAACACCAGCGCACACCACTCACACTAGTGCTGAAAAATGTATTCGTTTGTCCAAATTACTCTGAACTGCACTTTCTTGCTCGGTGTGTATGGTGCAAACAAAAAAGTGCAGTTAATGATAAACTAAGCGAGTAAAATGTAGTAGCGTTTTCCACTGGCTGCACCGATGTGCAGTCAGGATATCTCTATCTCGTTTTATTACATAAAGCTGAATCGAGATGAAAATAAACTCAAGGCACACTAGTGCAGCCAGTGGAAAACGCTATAAAATTTAAATGTAAAAAAAAGACGTATTAGAACAGTATTTTTCGAATAATTCATTATTTTCAAGACTCTGGTAAAAAGAATAAGTATTATTAGATAAAATTGGAAAATTAAGAATTTAATTAGCTAACATTTATAGCATTTTCGATTAATCGCACTAGTGCGCACTCAGAGTATCTTCATCTCATGTTATTGCATGAGGTTAAAAGAAGATGCAAACACACTGAGTGCAACCTGTGTAGGTTAATCGAAAACGGTCTTAGTTTAGAGGAGAAATAGCTATGCAGAGGAGCCCCATTTGTAATCCAGCCGACTTGAAGCCAAAATTTTGCAACATTTAGTTTAGTATTATTATTGTTAGCCGGTTCCACAAATGCGCTCGGCAATATGTACAAGGTTTAATCAGCTGATCGTATACTTGCCTTCCTTGTATGCTAACCCCTAACTTATATATTTTATTTCGAACGCCCCCCTGATTTGCTGGAATAAAATAATTGTTCATTTTGTGTACTAATAAATAGTTTTGATTGAAAATTAAAATCAATAATTGTATTGCGATTAATTCCTATGTTATTTGTGGTATCATTTATCAAGAAGCTGATCATAGTTTCGTTACGCCAGTAAATGTTTATCAAAATGTAAGTCAGCGGCGTCACATATGTTTTACTCATCGAAATTGGATAAACTGTATATTCGCTCTACATAATTTAGAATCACACGTTGGATTTCGCAGAATAAGATTTTTGATAAGAGCTTTTTATTTAAGCAAATTTAGAGGCTATGCTGGCGTCAATGTTTGATTGTTCGATGCTATTTCTGTACTTAATAATATAATTCATTGTCGTAAGATAATTGTCGGATTTTGTGTTTATTTCTGAGTTTAGAACGAATTTACCAACTGTGATCAGTAGTACGACTAGTACGAGCTCATCATCAGTGAACTTCGTACCCCTTCGAATGAATTTTTAATTTGTATTGGGAAGAACAAACGAAAGAGTCGCCGCCCTGGTGCTTATACGTGAACTTTCGTATGTGAGATAAACTGTCAGTGGAACAATCAAATATTTACCGTTGTGTGCCTCAGTGTCATGGTTATTATTGTTATTATACCGAAAATGTATGGTTCCGTTCGTTTTCTAAGCATAATCTGATCAAAAACCGAAGATTTATTATGGTTAACTCACATACGACGGCCATTTTGAGCGCCACCTACATTCAGTTGTTCTTCCCAATATAAATTACAAAAATTTGCAAAGGTCAATAGCAAAGATCATAATTAAAAGACGACCGCAAGATACATAGCTCAAGGAGACTTGCCAGAAGCAGTGAAAAATGTTATATGGCAATTTTTCCTACAAGCAAGGGATTTACCAGAAAGATTGGCTCAGGCAGTCTTACATATTTCTGGCAAACCGCTTGCTTTTAGGGAAAACTACAATATAACATTTACCAATGCTCAGACAAACACTCCTTCGACCTCAGCCCGACCAAAGATAATCTGCTTCTGAGCTATCTTCCGGTCGTCTTCTGATTATGGTCTTTGCTATTGACCTTCGCAATTCGTAATCGTTTTATACATAAATTAAAAATTCAATTCAAATTATATACAAGCGATACATATGTAGATTATTAATATTAATCGACTTCAGTTAAAAAGTGAATGACTTTTAGGTTAGTTTTGGAATTTTTCGATGATCAGTGGCGCAGCAAGCGCAATGTAAGTAAGTTCCTTCCAAGTACCATGCGATTTATAGAGAACAGGCCAGAGTGTGCAAACTTATGTCGTAGATACATAATATTACCACGGTATAAACAAATACTTAATAGGGACACTTAAACGTCAATGTCAAAAAAAAAACGTCATTCTGTTTGATACACTTATGCAAATGTAAGGCTGCGTTTAGTTGAAAGACGAACTGTCAAAGTTTAAGCAGCTCGGGCGGGCTGTTTTCTAAACGGAACTCATACCCACCGTGGTTTTGGCTAATGGTTGCATCTCAAATCACGACCACCGTGACCACTCAGCTGATTAGTCAGACAACGTAAAATAACTACGGACTAAACGAAATCGACAACGTCGCCCATGAACTTAACGCAGCTTAAAGTAATTTGCAAATCAGTAGGTAGGTATCAAACAAAATAGCAAATATGTGTCGTAAATTCTTATACTGTGATACATATTACTTTTAAAACAAAATAATTTAAACCGTGTGAATGTCAAAACATCGCTGTACTTCATAATAAATTGCATCCTTCTTTTAAATTAAAACTTTCTAATAACTGACGTCACGGGCTGCTGCTGTTGGTCAACATCAGCAGCATGTGCACACGTACAATCAACAGCAGTAGCCTGTGACGTCACACGTGTTGCTGCTGTTGCTTCTGGAATATAAGAAGACAATTGTCTTCAAGCCCCCAGTCCCCAGTCCAGGCTCGGTTAAGAGGTTGCGGTACCCGCCGGTTTGGTATTACTGCTTTTCCTGCAAGTTGGGGGAATATAAGAAACGTGGGCGAAAGATTTGTACGTAATCAATGTAGTTGGCAATTGGCGATTTTGGCTATAACAGTGCCCTCTCTTGACGAATCCTACAAGTTTTACATTAATTTTAACGTGTTTTGCGAATTATTCTAAATGTTTTAAGAACTATTTTAAATTGTAACTATTGTAATGTGCTATTTTACATGGAACTCTTAAGCTAATGTAAGCATAGATAAAGGAAGATAGAAAATTGGTAACTCAATAATAAGAATCCACCACACTGTTTTTAGCGCCACAGGTGGTCGTTAGTTAAAGCTCAGTAATAGGTGGGAATTATTTAAATTTGAATGTTGACAACACTCGTATCTTCTAAAACATTAAGGCGTCGTCATCCTACTTCAAGACTACTTTATACTTTTCCAACCTTAAATTTTCAGTTTTAATAAAAAAGAAGTATGTAAGGTGGCAAAAGTAATATTGAGTGAGGATATCGAAGGAATGACGGCTCATAATGCTAAGTTATTGTTTAATTTATTTAGTTATTGTTTAATTTTATTTAGTTTAACTTATTTAGTTGTATTAATCAGTGGAGAACTAGTGAAATGTAATAATTATTAAGAAAAATAATGACCTGCTTGAGGGTGCTGTATGATTTTGCTAATGAATAGTCTCCTTGTACCAAAGTGTGCTCATTATTTTTTTATACACAAAAAATAATTTCACCAAGAAATTTCTTGTTCTGAATGTATGAATTAATAATCATGGCAACAGAAGGAGAAAGGAAAGATGTTCTCTTAAATTTGCTGTCATATGAATAAGACATAAACTCTTGTGTAATATATATTTAATAGGTCAAGTTATATGTACACAGGCAGAGCGCATTCAAAGCTAACTAGTAATATACAAATAAGAAAAGATATGCCATTGTGAAAACAACCAATCTTCCTTTTAATCAAAACTTCTTAAATATTTCTGATGTACGAACAAGAATAAACTATACATTGTTTGATTTGCATACTTTTTGACAACAAGAAATGATGTTGAGACAGTCTTCAAAATGTATTATGTATAACACAAATTCTGCATAAAATATCACTCATTTGACAAAGAACTGTGTACTCCTCCTAAGCAGCAGTTCCTCTTTCCTGCAAAGACAAAGTAAAGAAATCTATTAATGGAATAGTAACAATAACCCATTCTTATGTTATAAATGCAATAGTTATAAATTAAAAAATGTAATTATTGCTTTAAACAAGCAGAAAATGCACGGCATTGAAAATTTAGGCGTACATTTTTAGAATTTTTTCTGTTTGTTTTCAAACAGTAATTAGACATTTTCTAATTTATAACAATTATTAGCTTATGACATTTTAGCAGTTTACAAAATATTCACTCGATACTCGAGGTAAAAATGTGAGTAAGAATGACTGCGTTTCAATGCAAGTAAGAGTGAAAATATAAATTAACCGCAGTGCATCGAGTTAATTTTCAGTAAGATAAACTTTTTCATGATACTGATGTCTGACCTATTGACAAAATGTATTATTCTGTTATTACTTATACTACTGCTAATTATTTTTCCTTTACTTAGGTAAGTAGAAACTAAAACTTTACCTTGTACATATAAAGATGGAACTGCATTGTATTTTAAATTTCTTGTTTGGTACAAGCAGGTCTTCAGTGAAATGTCTGCCACAAACCCTTTTGTTTGCATAGATACTTTCTATCGGTAAATGTATTAATTCTGGATTATTAATAATTTGCAATCATACTTGCAAACGGTTTCTGCCAGATTTTGGATGTGGAAAACGAAATCTTCATGACATTCTATCAACACATCCTAGTACACAACACTTCTGTATACCCATGGTCTCACCTATAACAATAGTTTTACTTTAATCCTTAAATGCAATACTAGCCTAGATTATAAATTATAACACACAATCAGAGAAATTTCATCGAGTTTACATGCATATTTAATTTTAATTTACATAAATACTTACTGGGCCCATAAAAAAGTTCCTGCTTCTTTAAATATACACCAATTTTTGCAAAAAGGTATTCCATACGACGTACAGTGGTTTAGGTTCTATAGAGATGCGGAAAAAACTAATTATTTTTGAAATTATCATTGTCCGTTATCATTTTTAATTTATTTTACTTTTTTTGATGCATTTTGTCTTTAAATGAACAAAATAAAATGAATGAAAATTAAGCCGACTTAAAAAAAAATTAATTATTAAAAATCAAAATCTGAAATGAAATAGAAACTTATACATATTTTTAACACCATAAGAACTTAGAAACTAGGGCAACAAAGGTTTCACATCAACAGGTCGACAGTTGAAGCGATATTTACAGTATGTCCAATATTAGAACAATTGTAACCTAAAACGAGGGTCGCAAGTGGTCGCAGCTAAAAAGTATTTTATTACTTAATTAGAAGTCTAATGTATGCAGAAAAATAGGTTAGAACATAGCGCTCGACAGAGCTTAAAAATTATGCCCTATTAAATTTTTTCACAAAACATTTTTCAACAATTCTTCGAGTTCTCTATCAGCGTTGTTCTTGTCATTACGGGCGTAATAGATTTATTACTTTTTATGTTGCTTGTCACGCTATTACTCGACTATAAAATCTATTACATTTCGTTTTATCTGCAACTTACAAAGTCGAATTTGTGAAGTTTATTTTTTATGTTAGAAATATGTATGTATATTATAATGTTTAAAATGTGTTACGAATTTAAATTAATGTTCTAAAGAATTTAAGTCTGATATTTATTATTAAATTTATATATAGGTATAATTAAAAATATAGAAATTGAAATAATTTTTATGTACTGTCATGAAGATAAGTTTGAATTTAGCACAGTTTTAAACTTTTTCGTTCGGCTTTTGTTGTCCACGAGTATAAACAATGGTATAAAGTAGAATGTTACATCCACCGATCATAACAACAACGTTCCAGAGATGGTCAGTGAAAAATAATTAAGAAATAAATATAGAGCACTATCTATTACGTCAAAACAAAATCTATTACAGTAATCTGTAAAATTCTGTTACAATAATTTTTACCCGAAGAACAACACTGTCCTCTATGTAATGGCATAACAATTGATTAATTATTGTTATTCAGCATAACATATTCTCCAATAGTGCTGCTATTCGTTAAAAAATATTTCTTTAATGTAGTAATAAAATCGTAAGAGAAATTCGTATAAAAATATGATGAATTTTTACACTGTCAGTAAGCATTATAATATAACTCAGGCGACTTTAAGGGCTTATATAATAATGCAATATGGAAATATATCTGATTATTTTGTCAATATACATCAGTTAATCATTTAGAATTACTAATTTAGAATCAAAATGCTCTTTGCAGCATTTTGAAAAAAATGGGTTTTTTTCCGCATATTGACTACTATGCGACGCCCAGAATGCGAATTTGTCAATATGGTGGAACATGGGAATACCGTAACAGGTGCATCCGCTCAGGAAGCGAAGGTTAGATGTTGGATGTTGCGCGCGTAATTTAAATTACGCGACTGAAGTGCTTTAGTGGTCGTTAGTTGTACTATAACTTTGTAGCCGCTGTTGTCATTTAATAGCGTTTTCGATTGACTGCACTAGTGCGCACTCAGTGTATCTTCTTCTCGTTTTATTACATGGGGTTAAAAGAAGATGCAAATACACTGAGTGCAACCGGTGCAGGTGAATCGAAAACGCTATAAGTTATCATACCGTGATTGTAAGTAACAATTATTATGTTAACATAAATTTTCACTAACGTCATATCTTGTATGTACTATCATAGAGCCTCTGATGATGGAACAAATTTGTTTCGAAATAAATATAAGGCATACAACAAAAGAGTGTCTTTAAAAATTCAGCCCAACCTTGCCGAATAAGCCTACAATCAAAATTTTGTAAATTTAATTATTTTTTTAGATAACTTTATTTTTCCACTTGTGTACCGTACCGCCAAGTTATCAAAAACTCAGCAGTCCCGCATTCTTTTTTTATTTTTCTGTAATATCATTTCAGCGCTAATTTTTTCTTTGGCGCACTAAAATAACACCTAAAAAGCACTTTTTTTTAATATAATTTTTTTAAAGATTATTTTATTTGGATTGTCAAGTTTATGGAGCTCATTATTAATGAGCTCCATAAACTTAATTAAAATAAAATAATTAGTGCTGGCAACGGTTAACCGATCTTGGATATTTTGGATATTCGCGGTGTACAGCATGTCACTCATGCAAATAGATTTGCATAACTTGAATGTGAATCTAAATGAAAAAAATTTCTTCATGCAACTCTATTTGCATGAGTGACATGCTGTACACCGCGAATATCCAAAATATCCAAGATCGGTTAACCGTTGCCAGCACTACTCATTATGGCTGTGCAAACTTTCAATTCCCAACTATTATTGGTCGCGTTCAGACGACCACAGCAGCTGAGTTGCTGACTCAGCAATCGTTTTTGATTGGCTATTATCTTAATGTGAGCCAATCACAAACGATTGCTGAGTTAGCAACTCAGCTGCTGTGGTCGTCTGAACGCGACCATTGTTTCTTTTGTCTGTTTCGTATTATGTGTGTTAATGTCACCGTAATCTATGAAACATTATGTTTTAAATTAATTTCAGTGACACGTTTCTTTACTTTTCCTCTTAAATCTCAGGAAAACTGTATAATATTATAGACACATTCCCTCGGTGGGAAACAATGAAAACGCGAAAATATTTTTTGTCGAATTAAGTACCTAGTTCAGCTGTGGTGGCATAAAATACGTTTTATGTCGTCATTTTATCGACTAAAAATGCAAGGCTTTTATGAGCTATTAAAAATGTCACCATTAATTTTGCATGAAACTTGCTTTATAATAAACAGGACGTATTTAGTTTGAAGGTTCTAATATTTATATTTTTATCATTTTATATCTAATAGTATTTGAATAATACATATTTTGTTTGTATACACAAACATATTTTATTATATACTTAATTATTTATTCTACTGGACCACTTTTTAATGTAATTATTATTACCATTCATTTCTGCCAAGGTTTTGTTTGCATAATTTTTTCCTTCAAGGTAAAATAATCCATCAGGATTTATTTATTTTGAGTTTAAAAATATATACCTTCCAAAAAAAGTTACTACTTACACATCATATGTATGTGTTTACAAAATTTTACACGCGAACTGATCGTTTTGAAATTTGCAATGACAATATGGAAAACTTTGCACAAGAGTGACAACGTTCTTATTGTTCGGCGATTCTTCTTAAGCACAGTGGTTGCAAAAGTGATCGATAAATTTTATAATCACATTGCCCAACTTTTACGCCCTTTCTCGAAAGTGTCTAATAAAGTTTTACATCGCAATAGCTTTGCTCACCGCTTGTGCTCCGCAGTAACTTAATATTTGCCATTTTCCGCTTAAATTCTTCTAAAGTAAAAACGCCGCGAGAATATCAATCTTGAGTGTGGTAATGGATGTTGCACGAGATCGATAGTAATAAACGTCAGCACTATTAAGTAGAGAAAAATCCGAGAACTTGCAACCTCTTTGAGAAACTTCAAAAATGTAACCCGAGGATGTTTATTTTATTAATTGCTATTTCCTTTTCTTGCACTATTACAGAAAAAGACAAATATTTTGCAGTGTTACACAAATAATTCCTTTTTGACACTGTTAGTCAGGGCTTGGACAGTTGGAGTTGTAGTGGTGCCATCTAACGAGACCACTCCATAGAAATTTCAGTTACTTTCTGATAACGGCTGTAAGTCGGCAGCATTAAAATTTAATCAAACATGACTTAGAGGCTCCCAATAATGAATAAAGATGCATTAAATAATGTCAGTAAAGAAGTAAGCTTAAGTGGGACTTTCATAAATGGTGTAAAACATGATCATTTGGGAAGCGCTTGGTATGGGTAGTGGAAGAAATCTGTCTTCACGTACCTACCTTCTTGGTGGTATACTGGTGCTTAAAAGTATCCGAATGAAAAGCAATAAAATAGTTCGAATTTGACCCTTGTGGTAAACTTCCACAGTGCTAGGCGGTCACGCCGGTCGTCCGAATACTTTTAAGCACCAGTATACTATGTCCGGCAATCCACTTATACCATATTTGCTGTTGACTAATGAGTTTATCCTTTTTTAGTGTCATTGACAGCATGTAAAGATCTGAAAAGCTGTCAAGCATTCCATGATTCACGAAATGTTTTTGTTAAACAATGACGTTATTATTTATCTAAACAACGTCATTTTTATTATATTTACAAAAGGTAAAAGCACGTTTTCAATGAATTGGGAGGAGAACGGGAAGAAAAGAGACCGGAAACCGTCTTCAACGAGAAGGTCGAGGATCAGGAAGAAAAGTGGCAGAAGTAAAAATCCGTTTGTTAACTTCCTGAAGGAATTGTGGAGGAGTCCAGACAGACCGGACGTATCGCCTCGCGATATGATGAGAATTGCTGGGGAACGATGGCGGAATATGTCTGAAGAGGAACGGAGCGTTTACAGAAGGAAGGGCTCTAACGTTAAGAACGACGACCAATGAATGGTTACACACATATTTACATATATTCTACATTTGACTTTGTAATTTTAAATTTACTAAAACTATTAAATTGATGTGCATTGATAGCTGGTTTGTTTGAATGAGGGATCATTTACCCCTAGAGGTATTAAAAAGTAACTACTCAAAAATTAAACTTTATATCCTAACTTTCTAACCACATTAGCCATTCTCGCTAAAAGAATTTAACGTGAATGTGGTAAAGATCTGATGTGGAAAAAGTAACTCCTGATGTCAAGCATTCCATGATTCACGAAATGTTTTGTTAAACAATGACGTTATTATTTTTCTAAACAACGTAACTTTTATTACATTTATAAAAGGTGAAGGCACGTTTTCAATGAATTGGGAAGAAAGCGGAAAGAAATCTGACCGGAAACCATCTTCATCCGGAAGATCGAAAATTAGAAAGAGAAGTGGCACTCGTAAAAGTAAAAATCCGTTTGTGAACTTCCTCAAGGAACTGTGGAGGAGTCCAGACAGACCAGACGTTTCGGCTCCTGAGATGATGAGAATTGCTGGGGAGCGATGGCGGAATATGTCTGAAGAGGAACGAAGCATCTACAGGCGTTGACGACCAGTGAATGGTTATACAAATATTTATATTCTATATTTGACTTTATAATTTTGAATTTACTAAAATTAATAAACTGATGTACATTGACAGCTGATTTGTTTGAATGAGGGATCATCTACTTCTATATTAAAAAACTACCTACTCAAAAATCAACCTTTATATCCTCTAGATAAACACTAGATAATAGACTACGGTCTGTTTCAGTCAGTAATGTCTTATGCAATTTTAGTCTGGGGCCATTGTTCTGAGGCTAAACGAATTTTTATTAGTGCTGGCAATGGATAACCGATTTTGGATATTCGCGGTGTACAGCATGTCGCTCATGCAAATAGAGTTGCATAACTTGAATGTGAATCTAAATGAAAACTTTTTTTTTATGCAACTCTATTTGCATGAGTGACATGCTGTACACCGCGAATATCCAAAATCGGTTATCCATTGCCAGCACTAATTTTTATACTTCAGAAAAGAATAATACGTATTATGGGTGGCTTAGGATATAGAGATAGCTGCAGGGAAACCTTCAAAAAACTGAAAATATTAACATTTCCGTCACTTTACGTTTTAGAATGTTTACTCTTTATAAAGTCTAATATTAATAATTTCATTGACCACCAGTATAACCACGAATATGACACCAGGTTTAAATCGGATATAGTGGTGCCTCAACACAAATTGAATAGATTCCGTTATGGCAGTAATTATTATGCAGTCAAGTTTTTCAATAAACTACCACCTGATATACGAAAGAAGCCATTACCACAATTTAAATCTATCATCAAACAGTATTTGACAACGCATTCCTTTTATTCCTTTGAGGACTTTCTTCGCAATTCTCATGTCTTTTAAACTATCTACATGTATTTTCTATTATGTGATTGCACCTTCTTGTATAACTTACTATACGTTTTACATTGTTTTTATACATATGCCCTATATGACGTGTGAAATACTTTTGTATTTATCACAAATAAATTATTATTATTATTATTATTAATACGTGTGGGTCTCGGAAGGCAGAATCTTAACCAGGAAATTTGATAACGCAAAAGTTTTACAATTGTGCTCGGAAGAAGATTTAGATAAAATAACATAAACCCCACGATTTTTGCTCTTACTGTTTTCTTTATCGTTCTTGCATCGCATGACCTCTACACCTACCTTGCTAATAAATGGCGAATTCTTTAATGACTTGGTTAGATACAGAAGAAACCACCCTTGTAGCTTCAGATATGGATACTTTTGTTCGAAAAACTGATATGACCAATTTGAAATTTAATATACTACATCTAAACATACGTTCACTGCCGTTACATTTTGTTTATACATTGGCGATCACCTGGAATCATTGCAAGTGATAATCTTGAGTGAAATTTATATTAGACAAGATATTATGAATGGTTGCCAAAATTTATACAATATCCAGGGCTTCCATATAAACTTTACCTGCAGGCACGACCGTAATGGTGGTGGCCTAATAATTTATACCCGAAACGATTTGAATGTTACAATTGTGAAAGACAAATTTATGCACTTTGAGGGCCTTCTTCTGAAATTTACATTGACAAACACTACTGTTTATCTGCTTGCTGTATATAGACCTCCGCTATGGAACTGTATTCCTTTTATCAACGAATTAGAGGAACTAACCAGTATGTTTCAGTCCAACAAATTTATAATCATGTACTAACATCAACTTACTGGACACCTCTGATTCCATAGCCCAATACGAAAACTTTATGGCATCACATGGATTTACAAAACAAATAAACCGTGCCACTAGAGAACAATTCAGATCTGACAGCTTGCATACTTCTTGTATTGATCATATTTTTATTAAAGGATTTTTTTAATAAATCAACTGGAGCTATTGTTCAATCCACAATTTCAGACCACTATATAATCATTGCCACCATTGACTTGAAAATGCAAAATTACTATAAAAAGGATTTACCCCTTTCAATATTTAAAACTCAAGAACAAAAATTTGAAACCTTGTTAGCTGAAGCTTTAACATTGAACAAATATATCTCATTAACTACAACTGATGAAGTGTATGACTACATTCGAGACTCATACATTTATGCCAAAAATAACTCCGTTATTGAAATAAAGCATAAACAACACATAAATAAATCTTGGCTAACAGCAGAAATATTACATGAAATGAAACACCGTGACAAAATATTTAAACTATGGAAAAATTCCACAGGAAAAAACAAAAATTTATATAAACGAACTCGTAATAAGGTCACATCTTTAATTAATAAATCTAAAAGAAATCACTACAGTAAGCTTTTCACAGACGTAAGTGGAGACATGAAGAAAACTTGGACATACATAAATGAAGTGCTTGGTAAGAAATCTGATGCCAATGCTGATGATACAATAGTTAAATACATGAAGGCACCTCCTCACGTTATTTCCTCGAATTTTGGTAACACTTTTCAAAGCCAGGTTGATAACGTTACTCATAGATGCAATCTAACCTTGCTAACTGAAAAACAAGATAATTATTCTCAAACACAATCAATGGTCTTACCTGATATAGAACTAGACGAACTTTATGACATAATCACAAATATGAACGGTCGCAAATCCCCTGGATTGGATAACATCAGAATGCAGGATATAATTACATACAATCGCGTACTTCTGGGCCCTATTCAAAGATTCATTAATCTGTCTCTTCAAAATTGCCGCATTCCCAAACAGCTTAAAATCTCCATTGTACGTCCAATCTATAAAACTATAAAACTATCGTCCGATTTTGTTTTTGTTTTTGTTGTTTTTTTTTTTTACTGAGTTATTGTTTATTAATTTTGTATGAGAAAGAGAAAACAAAATAAAATTATTATTATTATTATTATTATTATTTCGATATTACCTTCGATAGAAAAAATCCTAGAGAGGTATGTTTCTAATGTTCTGATGAAATATCTACGGAAATACAACGTTATTGATCCTCAACAACATGGATTTCAAACAGACAAAAGCACAACCAGCTTGCTGGAAGAATTTGCAGATATTGTTAACCAAAAGTTGGACGCAAATGTTTATGTTCTTGTTCTCTTCATAGATTTCAGTAAGGCTTTTGATTGCCTAAACCACGAGATTCTAATTCAACTCTTAGAAAAAATTGGCATAAGAAATCCTGTCCTGAACTGGTTCATAGACTACCTAAATCATAGAAAATTTATGATTAGAATTTCTGATACTTATAGTGAGGAATTTAACATGTCAAGAGGCGTACCCCAAGGGAGCATACTGGGCCCACTCCTGTACCTTATTTATGTAAACGATATAGATAGTTGCTTCAATAATTGCACATATTTTCTATATGCTGATGATACAGCCATCATAGCTGCTCATAAGAACATACATACAGCAGCACATTATTTACAATCCGAATTCACAGTGTTTCAAAAATGGGCACATGACAAGCAGCTGACTATAAATTCATCGAAAACCAAACTCATGCGGATTTCATCACCACATATGAAAAAACAAGTCCCTGATAGCATCATCTTCCACTCTATAGATTGCTTACATCAGCATATAGTTGGTTGTACATGTGTCCAAACAATTGAAGCAGTCCATTCTCACACATACTTAGGAGTTGTAATAGATGATCGCTTCCTATGGCAAACGCATATTAATATCTTGTGTAAGAAATTAAGATTACTTGCCTGCCGCTTTTATCACCTTAAATCAATTATGCCTCAACGTACGCTCATGATGGTTTATCATTCGTTGGCTGAATCTCTTCTTCGATATGGAATTTCAATTTGGGGGTGGACTTCAGAATCTCACATACGTATCTTACAATCGGTGCAAGACTCCTCACCAAATCAACAACATCCACCATTAGTGCCTACAAACAAAATAATATACTTATAGTCAAACAGTTGCTGTTTTTCATCACTGTGGTAAAGTGCTACTACTCTCGAGGCTTCAAAATGCAGACTAGTGATACTTACCCTACAAGAGGTTGTGGAAAAGGAAACTTGTTGGTGCCTCTTACGTCCAATAAATACGGCGATAGAGTGAGGAATGTAACAGTACCGATAGTTTTCAACCACTTACCTACTGAACTTCGAAATCTGAGTTCTCTAAGTGCAGTGAAGCGTGAAGTGAAGGAGTGGTTAATTAATTGTAACATCTTTTTGTCTTAGCCATGTACATCACTGTTTCTGACATTGTTCGTTAAAAAATTATTTATTTTCTCTTGTACCCTAATGTATACTTATATAGAAGTACTAAATACTACATACATCTTGTCATGTATCTAAACACAGTCATTTCACCTAAAATCTATCTAGTTTACTCACTGATGTCGCCACTGACAAGTCCTTGTGACTTAGTGGCACCTACACAATTTTTGGGAAAAAAAAATAGTTAAGTACTTAGGTTTTTACCTCATGTATTTCTATCTTATTTAGGTTATTTACACATGATATTATATATTACTCTAGTTTATGTTTTTTTCTTTTATTTTATTTTGTAACCGAATTGTATTAATTTCAAACTACTTGTTTGTATTTTGTTCAATGGTAAAAACTCTTTATTTTCTATTATGATTGTATTGATTGTATTGATTTCTCTGTTTGTTTTTCCTTATGGTTTATTAATAAAGTTATTATTATTAAAAAAAAAGCAATCGATTTTCTAACCACATCCAGCCATAGTATGTAGTACATAGTAAGTACTTTACACTATTAGTTATAAATATAAATTTGATTAAAAAAAAAAAACTAAACACACTATTACCACCACCTCCACCAAAATTTGAAAAGCAAATTTTGTCATTTTGTTTTTGCCAAAAGTGGGAGAACAAAAAAAACTGTTTTCTTTTTATAGCTGAAAAAAGAGCGAAGTTTCTTGTTTTCATAAAGTATTAAAATTCAAGTTAACTTTTTTTTTTTAAATAATTAATTCCATGGTGAGCGAACTGTTATTGTTCGGGTTGACTTCTTGCGGTGCTGTTTACTATTATTGCTGTTTCGGGCCTCTGAAATATTTAATCGTGATAAGCGTGCCGTTTTGGGGTGCGTGTGTTTAACTGACCAATCATTAAAATGTATTGCTCGGAAGCGGCAAGGGAGTCGGGGTGTAAGTGCTGCTCATTTGGGGAATATCCGTTGCTTAATTAATTGCGAAGTGCGTGAGGTCTTTTCTTTCCCTTTTCCAACGCGTCCTTTACTTTAAGAGATTTATATAAACTGTAAGTAGGTATATTCTATTTACACTTTAAGAATTGTTCTACTTTATTCGTATAAAATTTAAACAATCATTTACTTTTGTAACTTTTTATTTGCAAGTTTAGTTAAAGTGAGGTGAGGTGTAGTTTTTTTTTCTCGTGACAGCAACGAGTGTCTGATGGTAGTCAGACTTGAAAAGTAATATCTAAGGGGGGGTGGGTGGTATGGCGTCCTGGCAATCGATGTTATCTGTGCTATTCGTTTCATCGCTTTTCTGTTAGATGCACACAATGAACACAGGTCTGTCCGTGCGGAATGCATTTATTGACATTGCTGCAGCATGTATCCATCGCGTGTTATCGGGGGTTGCTTTGGTTAATGCCATGTCCTCACCCCGTCTCTGCTTCGCCTACATGCGACGATATTTAATAAAATTCCAGTGATGCCAAGGATAAAAAGCAATTCTCATTCTTTTCACCTTCTTAAAAAAAGAAATGCCAAGTATTTCTTTGGGCGAGTGTATAGATGAGAATATTCATATTACATTTCAGGGTTACAATAAAATATTTCTTTTTATTACGTAATACTTTTAATAAATTTTTAAATGTCAGAAGGTCGGTTGTTGTCCTACACGAATTCCTAAAGTGTTATAATATAGAAAGGGTCGATGGGGTGAAAGTTTCCCCGTAATTAATCCTTCTTACTGTGGTAGCGTGATTTAGAAAGAAATTTAAATAAGCATATTAACGAATGATTAAATAGAGAAAGTGGACAAAATTAAAGTAAGTAAGTTCGCTGCCACCACTGGAGTTTAAGCGAGTTCCAAACCCTGTTATGGCCGATGGCCGTTTAATAATCCTTCGGAGGAAGGTGCCCTCGAGCTGGAACTGTGCAAGGACACGTTAATGTCGCAATCCGCTCTACTAGGAATAAAAGTCAGTTGTGAGCTCAAAATAGGGGATATTGGAGCTGTTTTGGATAGTGCTGTCAACGGTTAATCGATTTTGGATATTTTGGATATACACACATATTTACATATATTCTACATTTGACTTTGTAATTTTAAATTTACTAAAACTATTAAATTGATGTGCATTGATGGCTGGTTTGTTTGAATGAGGGATCATTTACCCCTAGAGGTATTAAAAAGTAGTGCTGGCAACGGTTAACCGATCTTGGATATTTTGGATATTCGCGGTGTACAGCATGTCACTCATGCAAATAGAGTTGCATAACTTGAATGTGAATCTAAATGAAAAAATTTTCTTCGTGCAACTCTATTTGCATGAGTGACATGCTGTACACCGCGAATATCCAAAATATCCAAAATCGATTAACCGTTGCCAGCACTAGTTTTGGAATATCATAATAATACATGAGAGTCCATGGTACCTGGTAGGAAGATGAGATTTAACAGCAGAGGACCTTTTTCGACTTCCCCTCTGTGATTTCGCTGACTCCTTTCGGGGAAAAGCTCTAGGAGGAGGGTTCTCTTTTACACCTCACCCACCACATGGGAAGCTGAAAGTGGTAGCTAAAGTTGCCTACCTTTAAGGCACAAATTGGTCCAATTTTGACCGCTCCTTTCTCCGCTCGGTTCTAACAGAACCACTGATTCGGTACTGTTTATTTTATTTACGAACGTCGGTTACCTGCACCTACTTGTAAGTTAAAATGTTGTTCTAAAAAAAAGGAAGAATTTCTGTAATATTGGTTGTCGTATTTTTAATTGTCAATAAATTAAATTGAGGAATTTGAACTGAATTTGAACGAATATTTGCTTCCATTTGTTTTTGAGAAATTAATTAAAGAAAAAATGTAGAATCACGTTTTATTCATTTCTCAAACAGACATTTAAAGCATTTTTTTAATGATTTCCTACCTACGTCAGATACATCCACTTCAATCGTTCAAAATAACTTTTAATTAAGAATAATTGCCAAACGTTCTCCCCCAGGAGAGCACAAATTCGGCGGAACTTCATAAATTCTGCACGAGAGACCTGTTACCTGGTCTCTCTTTAACGCCCCTTTCCTCCACCGGATATTTACGACATGACTTAATAAATATAAACACTCGGAAAATCCTTGACCCACTTACCCCACATACAAACGTATAGTTACTGACGGGGGATTAAATTCGTACGGTCAGTAACTGTGAAAATGGGGTGCGTTTATTTTTAGAATTCGAGTGCCGAATTTTTTGCGCGATATAATGAATCGGGGGGGGAGCGAGGTATTTTTTTGTTAACGCATGATCGCACGGTATCCTAATTTAATTTTTCGAATATTTTCAGCTCGAAACATCTACGGCGAAATAAACTTGATTAGCGGTTAATTGACCGAGAAATAAATAAATGAAATTTAATTACTTTTCAATTCTTTGTTTCCCGGCGCTGATTGGCGGTGATAAAAAGTGCGAGGTAATTACACGTTTCCACTTCAATGGGATTAATTTGGGCGCGGCGCAAATCTCGACGCGTAAACGTGAAACTTCCAAAACTGATATTTGAATTGACGTCAGCAACTCTTTTAATAAAGTTTGCTTTTCGTCGAGTGGCAACATTTCTTTTCGCAAATGAAAAAAAAAAAAAAATACTTTTATATACCTACGTTACGAAAGTTTTATCGCTTCGACATTGTATGTGCAGACCCTACGCAAAAAGGAAACTTTTACAAACTAAAATAATTAGTGAATATTATAAGTAGCGACATCTTTCGATCGCTTTTTGACCTGACATTGCAGTAGGATTGACAAATTGAAGTCAGTTCGCTACATAATAAGTCATCCCATGTACAGAGACCATGCTCGAGGAATCCGCTGTAATCAAAACCGATTTGCACAAAATTTTTTAAAATAATTAAGTAGATATAATAATCTGAGTAACACAATGCTGCTTATTAAATAAACATGTATAAATAAAATATAACAACTCTGACAAAAAAAAACATCGCGTCGCGACGCTCACGTGTTTGGTTTTTTAATTGCCCTTTCTTAACACACTGTATTTTAACCGTACCGAAATAAATGATTTATCTAGAAAAATGAGTAAATGACTCATGAGAATTTTCATACGTATTTTCAACAAACAAGAAACCAGCTTAATTTAAATGCAAATGCCGACGGCGCCATCTATTAAGATTTTTCGAATGAAAATAATAAACTTCCATGTTTTGTCCCTACGTCAGGTGTATTCGCGGAATTTTATAAACAAATAAAATTAGGAAATAACTTGAAACTTGAATCCTTCCTTCTGAAAGAGCGAGAGAGAAATTTTTAAAAACAAAACCAAATTTGAATCTAAGTAGCGTCATCTATTACACTTTTTCCAAATTAAAACACTTAAATTAAATTTGTTTTTATTATTTAGTTACCCTACGGGAAAAAAACAATTAGTGGGAAAGAAAGGGCATCAACGTAGTAGTAGTAGATTTTTTCAAGTCAAAATTTTCTAAAAAACGGACTTTTATACAGACAGGGTGATTCGTTAGCCTGTTTACAAACTTTGGCAAATGAAAATATGTAGTTTTTTTCAGTGACTGAAAATGCAGTATGTTTAATAACAAAAATTATTTATTGTAGTGGTACAGACTGTCTCCTTTATTTTTTTTTTGTTTTTAAATGCATTTCAATCGCTATAAGTTAAACAGAAGCGAATCGAACCATGTTGATGGGATGTCTTTTTCATAAAATTACATCTACTTTAATTCGCCTAAGTTTGTAAAGAGCCTAACGAACCATCCTGTATGTACATAATTGAAAGAAGAAATTTCATAAAAACATATCTAGATGAACATCGATGGCGCCATCTATATTTCTTTTCCCAAATGAAAATCATGAACCGCCAAATTCAGATATTTTTGAAATGCGTTCTTTTGGCGATTCATCAAATTTTGATTTTGCTAATTTTATTTCCTAAATATTTTATGATATGTATAAGAATTAAATTATTTGTGACTTATTCGAAGTGGCGAAGAAAAATTTAAATTATCACTGATTTTAGGAAATCAAGATTTATTTGCAAATACAGTGAAACTCGCTTACAACGAGCAAGCGAGAAACTTGAAAAGTTTATACTGTATGTACGTAATGTACGTATGTGGGAATTCAAAAGAAAGGAAAATTTAATTTTTTAAAATTACCTCTCTTTTTATTCAGTTACGAAAAAGAAAACAAATAATTACTTTTACATCGGAAATAAAGAAATTATAAAAAAAACGTCGGTGGCGCCATCTATCCAAAATACATCGAACTAAAGAATAGACTCATCAAAATAAAACATATTATGTATTTTTAAATTACTTACATCTAACTGCATACATATATTCTAATTTTTTTCTCATTTTGGTTCATTAATTTCTTTTTTCTTTTCAATCGAATTAAAAAAAATTAAACAAATCGAATTACTTTTACATCCGGAAAGAAGAAATTTTGAAATACAAAAATAAATTAAGAACGTCGAGTGCTGGATGGCGACATCTAAAATTTTTCGAATTAAAAAATTTTAGCCGTCAAACTAAAACATTAATTTTTTTTCTAGTTTCTTTTTATTAAATTAAGACATAACTAAGAACCTCTCTGTGGCGCCATCTATAGAATCTATTATCTATCATTTAGAATTAGAAATTGGAGTTGCTAAATTAAAATATATTTTATTTTCATTTCATTGGAATTAAAAAGAGATTAGAGGCAACTAGAATTCCCTTAATTTTAACAAAACAAATATATTTTGAAGCTTTTAAGTATATTCTAATTTTCTTCTCATTTAGATTGTTTCTTTCCTTTTCATTTTATTACATTTAAAAATAAATAAATAAAGACAAATGCAATTAAATTACCCGCGCCGCAGCACGAGTTATTTCTGACCTATAATTCGTGTCGTGAATTGCTGCTATAGTGCTGCCCCATGAGCTATCACGCACGAGATGGCGGCCAGAGCGGACAAATCGTGTCAACGCAAGTTGCAAAATTGTTGTTTGCAAGTCGGCAGGATTACAATGGGGCCCCCGAGCATATTCTGTGAAGCTATTTCAGCCCTATTTGGGGCCTCATCAGCAGAACAGTAGCCCGAGAACTCCATTGCAACGCCGACGACCAACACGATATTATACGCACGGTTAGCGCGTAAATGCAAACATGTCAATTAACGGTTAATGTCAATTAACGGTTAATTGACTTGCTTGCATTTATGCGCGTATAATAAAAAAAATTAGCCACCAAATTAAAAAAAATAATTAAATTTTCTTCTTCTTTTGGTTTGTCAGTTGGTCGTTTCTTTTCATTTTATCAAATAAAACAAAAATTAAAAGCAAATAGAATTACTTTTACGTCAGGAACAAAGAAATTCTGAAAAACAAAAATAAATTTAAGACTGCTGGTAGCGCCGCGCAATCTATCTACAAATTTAGGAATTAAAAAATTTTAGCCGCCAAATTCAAATACAATTGTTTCTTTTTTCTGATTTTGGTTCCTTGATTGTTTAAAGGCGGAGATGTCCGTGTGCAAGCGTTAAAGAAAAAACCGCTAAGTCAGAATTTAAAATATTCGACCGCTCGTTCAAGAGATTCGAACGTTTCTGCCCGTTTTTCGCGTTCCGTCCTTTTCAAGTCAAAATTATTAAAACACCCCCGGACTTATAGAGATCAATTTTGAAATCATTTCGACCAATGACCATCGCTGCTTCGAATCTCAAACTACGCCTATTCCAGATGCCCGCATGTATCAAGAGACACCCCATTAGCTAATCAGGAACACTTGCTGTTGTCTATCGCAAATGAAGCACTCATAACTTTAACTTTACAAGTGTACAAGCTGACATTTTTTAAAAGTATCTGGTGCCTGCTTGAAAGTAACCAGACTAAAGCGAATGCTTCACTTGCAATGTAATTTGATATCTTTACCCAAATTGAACATGTATTGGCAATTTTAACGCGACAAAATGCATACAAAACCTAAGCAAAACAATCTAAAACGTCAAGTAGATTTGTTTTTTGATGTCTGTGCAGCTATAGTGCATTTGAATGGCGCCTGCGATTATCGAATTTCTGAAGAGCTCTCTGGGTGGTAAACCAGCCCCTTGAGAAATGACAGGGCCGTATTTTTACAGCGTGCAGTTTTCGAACACGTGTTCGTTATTTGAAAAGAAACACGCAACAATCGATTTTGTTTTGAAAACAAATTCCGCGTACATTTCAGTATTTACACGAATCTATTATTAATGATAGCTTTAGAGGGTTGAAGTTATTGAAGTTACAAACAAAAATATCTATAAAGCATTGCAAAACCAAATAACCGTATAAAATTTTTACTGTATATTTATCAGCTCTCGACAGTATACAGCCTACACCATTTAAACGGCGAACGTAAAAGCTAAATTGCATTGCAGAAAATTATATGCTTTATCTTTCCAATTTTATAACAAGCTATTTCTAATTTTATGCGGCTGTTAAAAGATATTCTCAGACTTTAATGTAAGACATATTTTAAGGGCTTAGAAGATATCAAAAGCTTTATAAACAAATGGGCTTGAACTGCGTCCTGAGTTTGTTCGTTTGATAATATTTTGTACAGGGTGTTACTGAACTTATGTCGTTAATTAAAACCATGGATAACAATTATTATTATTATTTTATTGCAGGATCAATATTACCCTCATAAAAAAACACATTTTGTGTTCGATTGCGAACGCATAGTTTGTTGAGAGGACTTACCTTGCGGTAGCCTACGCCGTGTACAAACAATTTAATTTGTTTAGTTGTGTACGTCTTCAGAAATTATTTTTCTGCAACCCTCGTACATACAAGTTTGGAATACTTTTGGATTTCATGCTTAAAGCGATAATCTGATGAAGCGTCCAACAAGAAACGTTCGGTTCTGGCTCCCTGCAATCCGCGTTACGTCATGCGGAATATTATTGGCCAACCACCACGTATCAAACCCACGTCTGCGGTCAGCTGTAATTTACAGGGAGCCACATTTCTGCCTTTTTAACGTGAAATAAGCTACAGTAGTTTCATGTATAGTAACGGACCATAGAAACGCCTCTTATAAACTCACGTCGACTAAAATTTATACCCTTTCGCATGTAATAGTGTTACGGTATAAATCGAAACAAGGGGCATAGCTTAAATATTATATTAGAAATATGACTAGACAAACATTAATTATACAAATATAACGTAAATACTTACATCCTTAATTCACAACACAAATCAAAGTACAAGAAGTTACATGCTGTACTGACAGCTGATAATACTCATAATCTTTATATGCAGATCGCGGGGTTTTTATAGGAAGTGTAACTCGAGCAATACCGAATTCTACCGAAGCCGAAAAGGTACGAGAGATAACGAAATAATTTAAATTCGTTTCAACGTGTTCAAGGTTTTTTCACGCAGGTGTCAAGGTTCCGTTGTTTACGTTGACGAGTTGCATTTTCTCAAGTTTGCTAAATGAATATAATATTTTAATTTATTTCTGTCTTGTCACAATAGGACAGTTAGTTATTCATCTTAGATCTATCTCTTTCTGTCATATTTAGAACCGTAAATAGCTTATTCTTTTCTTTCGACAAAGTTGTTATAAACTTCTTTATTGACGGTCGGTTTCCTTTGAAAAACTGAAGTTGTGAAACAAGGACTTGGTAAACTACATGCTACTATAAGCTGCATTACACATAGCCTTCAAAGTGAAGCATTTTATTTTATTTTCACATAAAGCAATAAAAGCTGCGGAATGTATGAGATTTCGTTCTACGTAACAGCCAATGCAGTGTCCTCTTTTCGATACATTTTTTGATCAAACCTCGAAAACCAATTTTTTTAAATTTGTCCAATAATTTGTGACGTCAATTCTCTTACGATTGGAACAAATCGTAATCACCTGTATAATCCTAAATAACCCAAACCCAATTAGTGAAAGTATCAAGTGCCAGTGTTGAGCTAAATTTAATCAGGACGGACGTTAATTACACTGATTTATTACCTATAGACTTTTTCTTTTTTTTTTTGTAACGGGAAATCATTTTCCAGAATGTAACCAATATACTTACCCTCGGCGATAATAACAGAGCCCGTTAGCCATAAATCATCGCGTAGCTTACATTCGTGTATCACGCCATGTCATCCTTCACACATTGTTCCCCTGCTGTGCCTCTAATAACGAAATTCTTCCCGCTGATTTCATGTAGCCAAGCACTACAACAACAGACAGACAGGCGTTTGCAGTAATGCAGTGCATATACAATATGACCTAATCGAAAATATGCCTGATGCAGACTGTAAACTTGCCAGAGGAATATCACAAAGATGAATGAACTTCAGCGTGTGCAGGGGAAGAAGGAGCAGACTATTTGATTGCATGCATCCCATCTTTGAAATGTTTTCATTTCGTCTGAAATTTAATTAAATTCTTTTCATTGTTTTAATGCTTGAATGAAGTGGCTCGTACATACCAGACATAATGTATTATACGTCGACATTTTGGGAGAACCAATGATGAAAAAAGGAAAAAAGTAACTACTTCTCGTTCTATTGTATTTATAATTTCCTTACAATAGGTTTTCCAGTTTATTTTATAAAACAGTTGAAATATTTAATTAGAAATTGTGAAATGTTGGCAAACCAGTGTATGTCACATGCAAATTGTTTCGTCCTTGTCCCAAATTTACCCCGCGAACTTAAAACCCTTCGCTGCGAGAGAACTCGCGAAATTCTCATGCCAGGATCTCGGAGGAAACGATTTTAGTTTAATGTGTTTGTAGTTTCGTTTAGGAACTAAACGAATTTTAATTAGAATTTAAGTTCGTCGGAACAGGTAAGGCGGCGGCTCTTGTCGCGGGCGAACTTCGCGAACTCAACTTCTTTAAAATATAATTAATGATTTATAGCTGCGGGCGAAACAGTCGAGGTGCCGCCCTAAATTGGCGGCTTACATCAATTAAAATTCTCATTTGGAAGTTTTTGTGTCTGAGATTATTTGGAATTCATCCTTCATCATTCTTCTTGAATGCCATCTGTGAAGTTTGTTTCAAATTAAAGAGCGGAACACCCGGAAAAACGTTCCCTGCTCCTTATGTGAATTTGTATAAACCAACAAAATAAATAAATCAAAAGGAAACATAAAAATTGATAATTAATCATTTGCACTACTGCCTCATTTCTTATCAGGCTCTAGTTTTGCTCCACACTTCTTCGACCTTCCTGTGTCAGCTTGGAGACTTGCGGAAAATATTTTGGACAACTGGACTTTAGAATATTTAAGGGCAATTCTTTTTTCGTCAGTCTGGAAGCTTCCAGTAGCTATTTTAGACAACTAGGCTTCAATTTGCAATCTCTCTCTCTCTCTTCAGAATATTTGAGTTTGGACAACTTGGCCTTCCAGAATATTTTCCGCCTGTTTGAAGACTTCCGGTAACTATTTGGACAACTGGGCTTCGATTTACAATCTCTTCTTTCAGATTATTTAAAGACGATATTTTTCCGTCACTTTAGAAACTTCCGTAGCTGTTTCGGACAGCAGTCTCTTCTTTCAAGATATTTGAAGACGTCCTCTTTTCTGTCGGCTTGGAGATTATTTTGGACAACTGGACTTCGATTTGCAATCTCTTCTTCCAACTTCCAGGATATCTAAGGACACACTTTTTCTCGTTAGCTTGAAGACTTCCACTAGCGCAATTTTGGATATTTTTGACATTTTCTATCAGCTTGGAGATTTTGGACAAGCGACACTTCCTTTGCAATTTCTCCTTTAAAAGTATTTGAAGACGACGTTCCTTCCGTTCCAATTGGTTCTTCTATTTACGATCCGTGAGTTGTCCAATTACATCCTTCCAGACTCTTCAGAGGTGTTTCTGCTTCAGACTTTTGATCTGTAGCTGGAGGTACCATTGTCTTTTTTTTCCTATGGGTCTCTTCAGAGGTGTTTCTGCTTGGGGGTTTCCATATAAGAAACCATTGGTTTTTTTTTACCTAACGGTCTCTTTTTTTCTCCTTCCATAATTTTTGAAAACGACCGTTTTCATCTCTGCTGCCCATTTTTGGACAACTTCTTATTTTTCATTGCCTGTCTGCTTCCAGAATCTTTAAGAATACCCCCTCCTCTGTTTTTTTTTCTCATTCTCTACCTACTTACAGGCATCCAGTCGCTATTTTGCGCAGATGATGATTCTTTCATTTGCTGGACCATCTCATGTTATCCTTCCAGGGCCTATCGCTTTTGTAATGGGGTTTTCGGTGGAGAACAACAATCTAAAAGCAAAAGCAATCTAAAACACTTGACCTCTCATCTCCCACCTTCTTTAAAGGTGACCTTTACATTCTCTGTTCAATCTCTGCTCTCCTGCGTGCTTTAAAGACGACCTTCATTGTCTCTGCTTTCAGGATCTCAGAGTTACTAGTGACCTTTTTGTATAGGTGTGTGTATTAAACGTCAAAAGTATTAAAGTGAGGTTTACATTGTACAAATGACGTGCCCGGATTTTATCGTCCGCTACCGTACAATGTCGGCAAGGTAGGGCAGCATTGCCGACATTCAGAATTCACTTACGTGTCATTTTTAAAGACAGATGGCGCTAAATTCACCAAAGCTGTTGAAATTTACGAGACTCTAAGCTATATCCGGTCTTGAGACTATTGCAAGAAAATTCAGGCTACCGACAGCTTCACGTTAAGGAAGAGTGTCATTGTCTTCTGATGTAAGTTTCGAGTTGCTGTGATTTTCGATGGGTACGTTACAACGATTTGCATCATGCGTGCCAAATCGTCTTAAGATTGTTTCAATGTAAGACGTTCTACCGCAAGTGTACTGGAATTGTATGCTGAACGGAAGTTGGGACGGGCCGGAGAGGTTCCGAAAGATCCTTCACCTCAAGTATACATGAATAGTTGTGTAGTACGTTTAAAAAAATAAAATAAATGCTTTGTGCACGTTTTTGTTATTTATTAATTTAAATTAAATTCGATTTGTATAATAGTTTACTATCGAATTGGAAAGCGCAAAAAACCAGAAAAAAAAAAAAAGAATTGGCGTTTACGTAACGAAAAAGCAATACCAACCGATTATATAATTTCAAAACTGAAGCTTTCACTCTCGTATTATTGGTACTTTTAGAAGAATACGTCCGATGCAAATGTTTATATTTTTCTGGGACATTGAAGCGCCTTTAACGCAAAAACAGTGTTTGTTTTTCGAATTATAAGAAAAGGTGTAACACAAGAACCGGACGGCGTAAGATGCCGTTTATAGAGAAACAATTGGGCAACGCATTTTTGAGATACGAAGCGAAGCAGCTACATTTTTGACGGAACACCCTGTATATGATTGCAGATTTGAATTCGCGAGGCAATTTTAGCGTGAAATGATGGGTCGCACCATGGGTCTAGGACGAACGGTAATCGAGTTGAGATTTCCTCGTGACGTCACACAGCCCGAGAACCGCTCGTCCTAGACCCATCATGCGACCCATCATTTCTGGCTAAAATTGGCTCTCGAATTCAAATCCGCAATAATATTAAGACATTCCTTTAAAAAATCATAGTTTTCATGTAAATTTCGAATTTTTTTGTAACCGTTGAAACGAGTGGGAGACAGCTGAAGCTTCCGAGTTAATTTTTTCCTGATTTCGAGAAATAGCGACAAATGGGATGAAAATGTTCGCGTTCTCGGAGAAACAATTGAGATACGAAGCAAAACAGTTGCATTTTTAGTGGAATACCTTGTATATTTTTGCAGATTTGAATTCGCGGGGCAATTCTAGCGTGAAATGATGGGTCGCACCATGGGTCTGGGAGGAACGGTGATCGAGTTGAAATCGAAAGCGTAATGGATTTGAGCTTCCGTGCATCACGAATTTTTGTTGCTGAATTGTGAATCACCCTGTACACTAACGCAATTAATATTAACATCTTTTCTTTAGAGTTTTGGAGCAAAAAGACGACGGATATGCAAAAAACAGAACAAAAACGTTATGACTTTTCCTTTAATAATAAATCATTTTCTTGTAGATATTTTTTCATGCCAATATTTTAAAGTATGTGTGCAAGCACTTAAAGTACAAGCCACGAAGCATTCTAATTGAAATCATTTGGAATCAGTGACCGGCGCCTCCACCAAATTATAAAGTAGCTCGCATTTAAAATGAAGCAGTTTAATAACGACAGAGTAAGTAAGTTTCTTTGAATTAATTAAGTAATTAATGCCTCATGTTACAATACAAGCTTTTTCACAATCAAGGCATTTTTTTAGGTAACTTGTGAAGGTAAGGCGAGAATCTATGTTGTTGTTTAATTCGATCAGAGAGGGTGGGCGTGTCATTAATTAATTGGAAATCAAATTTTCTCAGATTTCAAGCAGGTGATGTGGAAACTACTGTAATACAGAGCACTCACCGAAATTAATGTGAACGATACGACAACAAAAATAGACGTGACTAGGCGACGGGTTAGAATTGTTATATGCGAAACAGAATTAATCAAAATGAACAACAAATTTTAAATGTTATCATCCCTTCTTTTTATTTAGTAAGTCTATTAATTAATTTCAGAAGAATATTCTTTCTGGTTTAAACTTTATGCAACAATTTGCTTTGTCTTTGCAAAACACATACTTTCAACATCAAAGCTCTTGCTTCCTGCTTTATTTATATCGATTTACAATACACAAAATAAACGGTGTTTTTTCTTTAAATCTGACGTCGAAGTTGGCCATTAACATTTTATTGTGAACCATCAAAATATCAAAATGACGAAAAAACGATTTTATTCGAAAAGAAATCCAATTTTATTTTCAAAACAAAGCACCAGACAGTGACAGAGGTTTCAAAACTTGTGGTATGTGCAGAAAAATACTTTGATATGGCCAACTTCGACGTCAGATTTAAAAAAACACTCGATATAAATTATCATTAGGTGTCGTATACCCATGCAACATACAAAGTATAGAATATGTCTAAAACACGTTTTGAATTTAGTTTAAATGTCGAATATTATAGACTAGTATTTATACATATGAGTGACAGTCTAACTAACGTCTTTTTATGGGATAAATATAATGTTTACACAAAATGTATATTTTATATGGTTGATACTAGACGTATATTTTGAAACTATAAAATTATTATAATCATACGTGTTTATATTATTACAACTTATTCTAAAGAAGCTGCCAAACCGAAACGTATGGCGAAATGTTGAAATTTAATTCAACTTTAATAAGTGTCTCATCGTTTGTACAATTTAAGGTTAAGGCATTGATTTTCGTGTCTTCTCATCGACTACCTTTTGTTTTGTTCTGCAAGATTAACGTTTAGGGGAAACCTGAAAACCTTAACCATATTTCCGAATCAGAAACTACCAGTTTTGAGCGAAAGATGACGCTCTAGATCTAGAAGTTAATTTTACAAAATCAATCGGAGGTGGACACAAATTAGATCAAGGCATGAGTTTTCTATTTTCCCGTTGAATTCTTTTGTTTTGTTCTACAAAATGAGTTTAGGAGAACCCTGTGGAACCTTAGGTATATATCCGTGTGAGAAACTACCAGTTTTGAGCAAGAGATGGCGCTGTAGAAGACAATTTTATAGAAATCAATCAGAGATGTCACAATTTAAGTTAATGTGTCTGTTTTCGCGTCTTCTAGTCGATTTTCTTTTGTTTTGTTCTATAAAATTAATATTTGGGAAAAGTCGAAAAACCTTTACTACACCTCCGATTCAGAAACTACTAGTTTTTGGCGCTAGAAAACTATTTTACAAAATCCATCAGAGATATCACAATTTAAGTTAATGCGTCTGTTTTCACGTCTTCCAGTCGACTTTCTTTTGTTTCGTTCTGTAAAATTAGTATTTAGGAGAACCCAAAAACCTTAGGTATATCTCCACATCAGAAGCTATCAGTTTCTGGCAAAAGATGGCGCTCTAGAAGACAATTTCATAAAATCAATCACAGGCATCACAATTTAGGTTAAGGCATCGGTTTCCTCGTCTTCCCGTAGACTTTCTTTTGTTTTGTTCAGTAAAATTAATATTTAGGAGAAGTCTTAGATATAATCCATTCACGATCTTTTTAGACTCTAGAGGGCCATGCTTTTTTTTCGTTAAGTTACGTGCTTGTATTTTGATGGAAACCAAAATCTGACGTGAAAAAAATTATGACAGTGTCACATCAGCTGTACTGACTGTGTTGCCGATATATACCTAACGTGACCTACGATAGCATGATTAAAATAAAAAGTAACTGAAAACAAATAATTCATCTTTTTGTCAAAATGCCAAAAATTATTAAAGCAGAAACGAAACGAGCAATAGTTAAAGCGTTCAACCACTATAAAAAGAATCGCCCAGATTTGAGAAATGATGAAATAAAAGCAGGTTGACGGATATACATGAAGTAAGTTTTTACGTAATTTAAATGAGAATGTGATACCCAAGAAAATGCATTGCTCACACAAACAGCTTTGAAGAACTCTAGTGTCAGTACCAGTAATAGAATATAAAGATGTATGTATTGGAGGAGATGGGTGAAAATAAACAAAATTCTAAATGAAGTCTAGCACATGGTTTGTTCAGGACAAATCATAAGATACTGTACAAAAAAATTACATATGAAAAGTTCTGAGACACCAACAAAAGCAAGAGGAGCCTGTTATTTAAATATCTATGCATGTAGTACTTCCTTATTGAAAAAATAAATAATTATCAAATGTTTGTTCGGGACGATACTTCTCGTTTTCATGTAATGCTTCCGACATGCTTCAGGCATACGCTGGAGTCGAGCTGGCAACAGTGGCAGTGATAGTTTTCAAAAATATAACCGCAAAACTAAAAATTAACGTCAATCAAATTTCTGACACTAGTATTTCTTTGTGATACCAACAAAAATGTCACCCTGACATGGCCTACTCTGAGTCTAAATAGGTCGTGAACGGTTTATATATTCTCGTATCAGAAGCTACTCATTTTGAACAAGAGATGACGTTCTAGAAGACAATCTTACAAATCAGTGAAATATGTTACAATTTTTGTTATGGTCGCGACATCTCGCGGCGAAATTTATAAGTTACTCATATTTTAGGTATAGTGGTATAATTCCAGCTTAACTTTAAACCGAAACCCGAAACAATTGTTGCAATAATCGTTATGGGTTTAAACTTCAGCTTAAATTTAAACTGGCATTGTACAACTAGGCCAAAATGTTAGTATTTTTATGGAAAATTTACTTTGTAACAAGGATCGCAAGACCAATTTGGATAAATATTTTGAACATGTTACGTCTAAACATTTATTATATTTTTTGAGATTATATTTTAAATTTTTAATGATACTGTTACATTATGAGAAGTAGACTATATTTTTATATACTGGTAGCGCCACCTGTACCGCAGACAGGATTCTAATCTATTCTAGACACGCACCGAATTTACTGGAAAAATCTAGCAAGTGTTTCGACGTTATTCTCGACGAAGCGCTGGCTGCTATAAAGAGGAGCCGGAGCGCGGTTTTTAAATCAGTCTTATTTAGGAAGCGATGTGTAGCAAGCGAATTTAATAACGTTGAAGTGTTATTTTGTCAGATAAGTGTACAGCTCCATATTATTGTACTTTTATTGTGTGTAATGATCGTAGACATTAAAGTGTTTTAAAATAAATAAATAACGTTTAAATTTGTGAACCCGAAGTCGTAACAATACATTGATAAGATGGATGATAAGATGGAATAAACGTGTTTTGCAAGTCGCGACATTTTACATTTTAATGAAAACGTTTAATTAACGCTTCACTTATCCTACGAGAACTAATAGTACCTATATACCATACCAAAAATATCCCTGTCTGTCGTATATAAACCGTCTAATAAACGAAATGGTGTTGCTTGGGTATTTTATGTAATCCCTAATTTCAGTTCCAGTTCTTTACATATCCGGAAGGTAATGAGACTTTCGGTAATAAAACGATAAATTATTTACTGCGAAATAATAATAATCATCAATCAAAAGGACGTATCCTTTAACAAGGACGGCGAGGCAATAAAGTAAAATAAACATGCATGAAGGTTTTATGACCGCTCGTCGAGTTGTCGCTCTCCAAATTTAGGTCGCTTTTTATTGCCTCTACTGATCACCAGTATATTCATTTTAATAAAGGAAACACAGTATATTTTTGATGTTCTACTTAAGCCCCAATGAAATAAACGTTGGCCATCAATTCGTCGAAACAATAAAAGAGGACAAATTGGTTTGAGATGTCTTTGATGATCATTCAATTACTGATGAAGCAATAAAGTTGAAAAAGTGAATTTTTTACATACACTAAATGGGAAAGTTCTGGGAAAGCTGCGTCGTCGTTTGCGTTAATTAAAGGACACTAATGACAGATCAGGCAAACTCAACGCGCCCTGCCCATTTTATGAAATATCGAACGCGATGCTTTGCAGGTATTATTAATTAGCATCGTTTTATAAAAGTACACTCGACTTTAATACCTTGCAGCAGCGCAGGACTTTATCAATGATCTTGTCGGGTAAACATTTTGATAGAGTGAAATTGCAGATAATGCAGACAGTAAAATTATTTGCTCGGTGTTATGTAAAGTAAACTTATCTAGGTGGGTACGTGATAAGAATTTTATTGATAGTGTGCTCATTTGGGGAATATCAGCGTAATAACGTGTGTATTTTATGCTTTATGAAATGTTACGAGGATATACATACTTACTTTGCACATAAAAGGTCTTGAAAAATTCTTTCGCTTTTGTACTTACTTCTCGTTACTTTAAACGTCACATCATTATGCAAAAGAAGCGAGATATCGTTAATTTAATTGATTTATATACAGCTTGCGAACGGCTGCTAACGTCACACCCATTCTTCGTACTGTCGCTGTCGTGGGGAAGGGGGATGGCTTAAGTCTTAAACGATGCTTTCGTATCATTACTTGCGCTATATTAGTTTGAAGGAGGAACTTGTGATCATAGAAGTATATAACGGTTAGATAATAGCTAACCACACACGAGCATTCATTCCCACTGGAAAGTGCAAACGTGTGTTAGTGAAGTACGAGATGACTAGCCAATATTCTTACTTCCTTCGGGAATCATGTTAGGGAAGAAAGAGTGCCATGAATGAATGCTGGCTCGTGTATGGCTAGCTAATCGCTTAAAGACGTTAGCAGCCGTTCGCAACCTGTATATTTTTTAACTTTTATAAATTTCGATTAGTAGAATGTATGCACATTCCAGATTTAAATCGCTCCAACACCACAACGTACTTTAGCCAAACCTACAATCGAACGATTAAATTCCATTGTAACTTTTTAATCCGCATGCAGATTATTGTTTACCGGTCGCGTCACGCAGACAAATGAAATTGCAGCGTCGCGGCGCTCACAGTCAACAGGATCGGTTTGTGATGATCGGGCTTATTTGCAAAGCGTCCCGGCAAGTCAGAATTGCGAGAGGTAAATTACGCGGAGATTCACGTCAATCTTAATCAGATGTCATTATGTATACAGCGCCATGTGGGCCCGTTCCAAACGGGCGATGGTTTTAACTCCTCCGCAATCTTAATTCGACTTAATGTGTTTGTTTGCTGCTTCATCAGTCATAATGTCCAGATGGCGTGCTGCAGTAGCTTCGTCTGGAGCTTATTTTATCAATATAATGACAAATGTCAGGAAATTATCGTTAAAAAAGGAAATCCTCATTAAAAAACCAAGAGATGGCGCTCTAAATTGTTTGGAATTTTTGAAATACCGACGATTCATTTTTTTAATTTAATTTTGAGACAAATACGCGCACTAGGTTGTTGAAAATCGCGTTTGAAAATTTCAAGATTAAAAAAAAAGAAAAACTTTCTAAATCGACCTGCATTAAACATTATGAATTTGCTTCAAGAAAAAAGTTACCGGCCACTGACATTTCAGAAGATTATTCAAAATATTTTCAAGTGAAGCAACTTAATCGTCAAAAACCATATTTAAACTTCATTAAAAAGCAAGAGATGGCGCTTCAAGTTATTTGGAATATTCGTGAGCTAGTTCTTTTTACATTTTATTTTTAAATCGAACACACTTAACGGTCGTAAGTTACGTGTGAACATTCTTAAATAAACCGATTCAAAAGAGAACTTTATGAATCGATCAAGAGATGGCGTTGCAGTAAACAGTATAAATTTGCTTCAAGCACTGACATTTCAAAAGATTATTACTTATGCTTTTCTACTAACACGCGTGATGTCTGGGTTGCCTACCTGCCAGGGTTAAAAGAGCAAATGAAACGTCTTGCTTATGTCATTGTATCAGAAGACAACTTATTAAAAAAAAATAGCTTAAAGATAGTCAACACGAAGTACCAAACGGGACACAATGAACACCGAAATTAAAAAATATTAAAAAAATAGGTTCCTATACAGGGTTCACCGAAATTAAGTCGTTCGTTGAAACTGTAAAATGTAAGGGCCAATTAAATATAGATAAAATAAAATTTCCTGCTTAATTTATTGCAAAAAAAAGCTGAAGATAGTCACCGTGAAGTGTCAAAAAAAAAAAACGGGAAACAATTAATTCCGAAATGTAAAATTATTTTAAAACAAAATGAGCCTGTACAGGGTTCATCGAACCGTATCAGAAAAACAATTAAAAATTATTGCACAATCATATAAGCGCAAAGGCAAATGAAATACAGATGAAATAAAAATTTTCTGTTTAATTTATTTAAAAAAAAATAGTAAAAGATAGTCATATCGATGTATCAAAAAAAAAGAAAAACGGGGAACACAATAAACATCGAAATGAAAAATTATTAAAAAAACAAATGTATCAACTGTGACCACTGTAACGATTATTGCGCTATTTTTGTGCCGTTTTCTTTTTTCTCTCTTTTTTTTTTATTTTTAATGTTACAAAATTGACGACTGCAATGATATTGTTGATACTTTCTAATATTCAATGCCACTGGCAAACGAATAAATGAATCTGAATCTGAATCTATACAGGGTTCACCTAAATTAAAGTCGTTCCAAAGAAACTACTATTAACATAACATAACTTGATTTATTTGCCTTGTGATTATACAAAGTATAACATAGATAAACTCGTCATAAAAATCATCATCATAAGAACACAAAAATGTTACGCATATAATTCTGATAAAAAAATATCGCCATACTATCTACATGAATGCATTTAGACAATTTCGTTAACAGAATAATAACATTGATTCACTAGAAATCGTCTCAGCTGTGTAAAGCGCCCGACGTGTCACCATGTTTGTTGACCTTTTCGGACACTAAATAACTAATAAAACTGTCCAAACAAAAACAATTGACAAAAAGAAAACACACAGTTAATTACTTTGTTAATATCACATTTATTTGTCACACAGTGACTGCAGTTTCAACATTACAATGTCACAAAGTAACGGCGGAACGTGTTAATTATTTAAAAACAATTGAAATTTATTGCCAAATTAAATAACTGGACCAACAATGTTTACTACGGAAAAATTCCGAAAGGTCACACAACAACGGTCTACTACGACAATTAGTCGCTATTCTATCCCTATTCTACAACTACCGGGCTACCTGATTACTTTACGGCCGCACTAAGGTTATTCTACTGACCTATATTCTGTTTCGTTGAACGACCCTTCGGAATCAGCGGAATTATTACCGTAATAATATTGATAAGAATTATAATCTCGTGACCGCTGTGAATCTGGACTTACGTTGTGGTAACCTGGTTCTTTTTGGTGCGTCGGTGTCTAAATTTGAAGAACAAAGGAGCTAATTAGCGTGGGAATTACCTGTAAATAGCAATTATAGATGTGTCATCCGCATAACTACCTACAAATTCAGGCTTGACTGTGTAGGGCAGGTCGTTGATAAATGTTAGAAAGATTAACGGGCCGATCGCTGAGCCTTAAGCTACTCCCACATTTATAGTAAATTTATCTGATTTATCTGTTGATTCAGCTATAACCGTCATTTGCCTGTTTTCTAGAAATGAGATTAATCAATCAAAAAGGAAACCTCACATCCTAGATTATATAATTTTGATGACACAGCAGCGTGGTTTACCATAATGAAATGTCCGGCTCAAATAAAATAATATAGCCGCAACATATTTGCCAGTATCCAATTCGTTGTAAATGCGATCCAAAAATTGTATCGATGCGGATTCAAGTGAAAAGATTAAAAAATGTCGCAGAAAATTAACGTATTTATTGTTTTGAATGACTGGTTAATATTAAAATCGCCACATAAAACAATATAGTCACTCACTTTGTTTGTCACGCAACTTTGTCGTTTTTGCCTTTTTTTATCCTTTTCTTTTTTTTTATTAACTGAAGTTTTCAAAAAACTGCAGTTTTTTTACTCCCTCTGGCGATGAGTTTTTCAAAATATCGACGACAAAGTTGTTTTCAAAACGTCCCCTGCTGAAGAATACATAATTCCAATTTAATTGTTTTGAAACCTTTTTGAATGACCTTCATACATAAAACATCTGAAGAAAGTAGCTAAAGAAAATACTTTTAAGTGAAGCAACTAAATCGTCAAAAACCATATTTAAACTTCATTAAAAAGCAAGAGATGGCGCTTCAAGTTATTTGGAATATTCGTGAGCTAGTTCTTTTTACATTTTATTTTTAAATCGAACACACTTAACGGTTGTAAGTGACGTGTCAACATTCTTAAATAAACCGATTCAAAAGAGAACTTTTTGAATCGATCAAGAGATGGCGTTGCTGTAAACAGTATAAATTTGCTTCAAGCCCTGACATTTCAAAAGATTATTCAAAATACTTTCAAGTGAAGCAACTTAATCGTCAAAAACCGTATTTAAACTTCATTAAAAAGCAAGAGATGGCGCTTCAAGTTATTTGGAATATTCGTGAGCTAGTTCTTTTTACATTTTATTTTTAAATCGAACACACTTAACGGTTGTAAGTGACGTGTCAACATTCTTAAATAAACCGATTCAAAAGAGAACTTTTTGAATCGATCAAGAGATGGCGTTGCAGTAAACAGTATAAATTTGCTTCGAGCACTGACATTTCAAAAGATTATTCAAAATACTTTCAAGTGAAGCAACTTAATCGTCAAAAACCGTATTTAAACTTCATTAAAAAGCAAGAGATGGCGCTTCAAGTTATTTGGAATATTCGTGAGCTAGTTCTTTTTACATTTTATTTTTAAATCGAACACACTTAACGGTTGTAAGTGACGTGTCAACATTCTTAAATAAACCGATTCAAAAGAGAACTTTTTGAATCGATCAAGAGATGGCGTTGCTGTAAACAGTATAAATTTGCTTCAAGCCCTGACATTTCAAAAGATTATTCAAAATACTTTCAAGTGAAGCAACTTAATCGTCAAAAACCGTATTTAAACTTCATTAAAAAGCAAGAGATGGCGCTTCAAGTTATTTGGAATATTCGTGAGCTAGTTCTTTTTACATTTTATTTTTAAATCGAACACACTTAACGGTTGTAAGTGACGTGTCAACATTCTTAAATAAACCGATTCAAAAGAGAACTTTTTGAATCGATCAAGAGATGGCGTTGCAGTAAACAGTATAAATTTGCTTCGAGCACTGACATTTCAAAAGATTATTCAAAATACTTTCAAGTGAAGCAACTTAATCGTCAAAAACCGTATTTAAACTTCATTAAAAAGCAAGAGATGGCGCTTCAAGTTATTTGGAATATTCGTGAGCTAGTTCTTTTTACATTTTATTTTTAAATCGAACACACTTAACGGTTGTAAGTGACGTGTCAACATTCTTAAATAAACCGATTCAAAAGAGAACTTTTTGAATCGATCAAGAGATGGCGTTGCAGTAAACAGTATAAATTTGCTTCGAGCACTGACATTTCAAAAGATTATTCAAAATACTTTTAAGTGAAGCAACTCAATCGTCAAAAACCATATTTAAACTTCATTAAAAAGCAAGAGATGGCGCTTCAAGTTATTTGGAATATTCGTGAGCCAGTTCTTTTTACATTTTATTTTTAAATCGAACACACTTAACGGTCGTAAGTTACGTGTCGACATTCTTAAATAAACCGATTCAAAAGAGAACTTTTTGAATCGATCAAGAGATGGCGTTGCAGTAAACAGTATAAATTTGCTTCAAGCACTGACATTTCAAAAGATTATTCAAAATACTTTTAAGTGAAGCAACTCAATCGTCAAAAACCATATTTAAACTTCATTAAAAAGCAAGAGATGGCGCTTCAAGTTATTTGGAATATTCGTGAGCTAGTTCTTTTTACATTTTATTTTTAAATCGAACACACTTAACGGTCGTAAGTGACCGTGTCAACATTCTTAAATAAACCGATTCAAAAGAGAACTTTTTGAATCGATCAAGAGATGGCGTTGCTGTAAACAGTATAAATTTGCTTCAAGCACTGACATTTCAAAAGATTTTTCAAAATACTTTTAAGTGAAGCGACTTAATCGTCAAAAACCATATTTAAACTTCATTAAAAAGCAAGAGATGGCGCTTCAAGTTATTTGGAATATTCGTGAGCTAGTTCTTTTTACATTTTATTTTTAAATCGAACACACTTAACGGTCGTAAGTGACACGTGTCAACATTCTTAAATAAACCGATTCAAAAGAGAACTTTTTGAATCGATCAAGAGATGGCGTTGCAGTAAACAGTATAAATTTGCTTCAAGCACTGACATTTCAAAAGATTATTCAAAATACTTTCAAGTGAAGCAACTTAATCGTCAAAAACCATATTTAAACTTCATTAAAAAGCAAGAGATGGCGCTTCAAGTTATTTGGAATATTCGTGAGCTAGTTCTTTTTACATTTTATTTTTAAATCGAACACACTTAACGGTCGTAAGTTACGTGTCAACATTCTTAAATAAACCGATTCAAAAGAGAACTTTTTGAGTCGATCAAGAGATGGCGTTGCAGTAAACAGTATAAATTTGCTTCAAGCACTGACATTTCAAAAGATTATTCAAAATACTTTCAAGTGAAGCAACTTAATCGTCAAAAACCATATTTAAACTTCATTAAAAAGCAAGAGATGGCGCTTCAAGTTATTTGGAATATTGGTGAGCTGCTTCTTTTTAATTTTATTTTTAAAACGAATGGTCGTAAGTTACGTGTCAACATTTTTAAATAAGCCGATTCAAAAGAGAACTTTTTGAATCGATCAAGAGATGGCGTTGCTGTAAACAGTATAAATAAGCTTCAAGCACTGACATTTCAAAAGATTATTCAAAACACTTTTAAGTGAAGCAACTTAATCGTCAAGAACCATATTTAAACTTCATTAAAAAGCAAGAGATGGCGCTTCAAGTTATTTGGAATATAGTGAGCTGCTTCTTTTTAATTTTATTTTTAAAACGAATGGTCGTAAGTTACGTGTCAACATTTTTAAATAAGCCGATCCAAAAGAGAACTTTTGAATCAATCAAGAGATGGCGCTGCGGTAAACACTATAAATTTGCTTCAAGAAGAAAGTTACCGGCCGCTGACATTTCAGGAGATTTTTCTTAAGAAAATAACGAAATTATTAGTAAAATATGACGTGCCCGGATTTTGTTGTCGACTACCGTACAATATTGGGTTACGTTCATAGGTACACGAGCGAACAATAACAATAAAATACCTACAATGTAAACATGTCAACTATAAACTATTAAAGGTTTGCATCTGAAATATTATCAATATTTCATTCCGCATCTGCTATTTAATTTACTACCTAAAAGTGTATCAATAATTATTTCTACAGAACGGCGTGCGGTCGATAAAATATTATCGTAGAGCGGCACTTCTGTGGCGCCATCTTTTGGCTCGCTAGGCCGTTAAAAAGCGAAAGTTTTTGATCGCAGTCAAGTGACTTCTTGAATATTTTAAACAATCTACAGCACCATCTGTCGGAGAGTTAATATTCTTATAAGCTTTTAATGATTGGGTCGCCGAGTGGCTTAGCGGTCTAGCCTAGCCGACTTGGAAAGTCGTGTCGCTCGGCGGCGTGGGTTCGAATCCCACCAGGAGCCATGGATGTTTGTGCTGTTTAAAAGGACTTAGACCCACCTTGAAATATACGTCCTAATTGTCTGGAATGGCTAATGGCCGAAAGACAAGCTGCGCAAAGCAAATAGAAGGAAAGAAAGAAGAAGCGTTTAATACATGTTTCGAAATGAACTTGGCTTCAAGTGAACTAAAAATTAGTCGATGAACGTTTTAGATAGAGAGAACTTTTCTCTTTGTAAAAACAAAACTACGTAAATAAATTAACTGATTTCTTCAATTAGTTTGACGGCGGATTAGCCAATTCACCGCGTACGATCAAAATCCATTTCCTGCTTAGAATGGAAATTTAATCTTACTTATTTCAGTGGTCACTTCAATTTTAGTTTACTAGAGGGCGCCACCTAATTCGAATTAAAATAATCTGATCCAACAGAGCTTGCCAAAGGTAGGCAGTTGATAAGGGATTCGTTTATTGTAAACAACATAGTTTTTGTTACGTGCTGCAAAATGCAATTATATTTTATAACCTTTTCATGCAAATGAGTTAATTCACGACTCTTCGGTCTATGTCTATGCGTCTTCTCTCAAGAGGTCTTCCATCCACTCAACCTCTTCGTCAGCGATGTGTACCTCGACGATCTTTCTTGGACTAGATGGTGTAATTTATTTATAGACTAATAGTTTAATTACATTATTAAAATGTACACCGAGAATCAAAAGTAATGTCTAATCATGTGTGCTGTCTCTCGGATGCAATTGGTACAAATCGAAATTACTCTATTAACTTTTAAAAGGAGAAACACTTCGAACGTCACTAATTTAATACATAACAGAAAGCGGCTTTGTGAGTTTTCGCCTATAATTAACGAGTCACTGTTGATGGAACGAATCTCTCGTGTGTAGGACGCGCATTATTTTCAATTATTAATCAATTAGTCTGGTCTACGCCGCCTAATATAAAAATCGGCTGGAAAGACGTCATAGGCCGAAAAAGGCGGGGAAACTGCAAGAGTGACGTGAACAGGTAAAGGCCCTTTAAGATAAACAGAGAAGCTGCTATGTGCGGAGCGAACCGGAGCCTTGGTCCTGAATATATGCGAAGCGAGAGGGGTAGGTCCGAGCGAAAGGGAGAGAAAATAAATTACGCTTGCGTACGCGTCACGACGGCGTATACAAGAGCGTCGGTACTGTTGAACTTGTAGATTCGCACCGGACCTCCTGCGAGGGCGTGATATGACGAGAGATGCAATAAATGATGCAAAACTTTTCGTGCGCTGCTAACGAGCGGGCGACGTTCGTGTGAATTGATTTTTGAGTGAAGTTATTATTTCTTGTGACTTTTCGTGAAGATGTAAATGATGCGACGTCGTGGACATAAACTTTTTTTTATTCATGCGAGCTATTACAACGTGTAAGTTGGAGACTGTATACATTTTTTTATATACATATATAAATAATTTTAATTTTTATGTAACCAAAGGAAAAAATTACTCTACATTACTGAGTGTCATTTATACTATAAACGAATGTGTATTAGTAACTATGAAAGTATTTTACTTGTGGGAAAAGTAATGAAAGCTTAAGGAAGTTGTCTCTAGGTGATAGTTTTTACTTTACCAATCCTTACATTTATTTATTTATTTATTTTAGTTTTCAAAAGTGAACTTAACACTTAACTGTACTTCTGCCCCTGTAGTTTATTGCTTGTTGAAATTCATGGTTCTTGTAGAAATAAATGAAACTTAACAAGGTTTTTCTTTAGTAAAAGGAAATGTTCATGTTAATTTATTTTTTGAAAAGAATCAAATATTTTTATTATTTAGAAAAGTATAGAAATGTAATGTGCTGTTTTTAAATTAATTTTTTACATCAGCGCACACATTACTCTCGTTTTATGATTTGGTTAGTTGATTTATAATAAACGTTTCGTCATTTTGTGTTACATAAAAATTGATAATAAAAATTGCAATCAAATATTTAATGGCACTTTTAGTTTGGTGAGCGGCCAGAAAGTAAAAAGCTTAGATTTTTTATATTGCTACATTCGTTTTTAATTTTGTTTGAATCTCTCTCTCATTTTTTGTAATTAATTTAATACTTAGGTATTTCCGGTTTTCAAAAACCGGCAATTATTGAAATAGTTCGCATTTCAAATGCCTTTATTTACTTCAGAGACAAGAATGCAGAGGATGCTCCGATGTATTTATAAAGTACCTAGTTTTATTATTAGGTACTATTTTAAAAGCACAAGATTAAGAAAAAATATCGTCTTTAAGAAGAAATGACGAAAATAATAGTATCTATGGCCATTACATTTTATTGTATTTAGTGGAGAATCGCTCCACTGCACTTTTAAATATTTCTATTATTGGTTACCGAAAATATTGGCAATAATACAATATTTCAAGGATTACAGAGGTTAATTTAAATAAACATTTGCTTCAAGCGTATCAAAATGTTCATATTACGCCATCGAGTTCAGTATGCAGAACGGAACCATGATCTTGATACAAAATAATATTTTTATTGTATGAACACATACATACATATTGTAACGATTTTAAGGGTTCTAAAATTTTTATTTAAAACAAAACACGATATAGTTAATAAACTAATTTATTTAAAAGCAATACCAATTTATTTATAACTTACACTCTAACAATCATTTATTTACAAGCTTAATCTAATTTATTTTAACAGCCGAGCGAAAGTCTAACGCGAACTTTAATGCCGAATTGTTCATTCCCGGTTGGCTTGCTTCCTTATAAACCGGGCTCGTTTTTCGAGAATCGCCTGGAAGGTGACGGAGAGTCTAGGGTTGATTCCACCGCTGGCGTGATCTCGAAGTGCCCGAAGCTTCTCGTCTAAGGCGCGTCGGCGGTGACGCATGAGACGGGCTGGCGCCGGAATCGTCACAATATTATAGTGCTAGTCACCTTACTAAATAGATGAGAGTGCCAAATATACCAATGCGGAAATATTAACATTTATTAAGATATCAAATACGAGTATATCAGTTAGGATCGCTTAAAGAACGAAGTCTCACGTGTTTGTTAATTTTGTACAAGGGATTATTAGATTATGTTTGACAATTATCAGTGATTACAAACAATGTGTGTTAACATGTGCAGTTTCATATTTATAATATAAACAACTTTCTTATTTAATTCAGTAACCATACACCTGTAACGAGTAAAAACTGAACAGCTCATGTTTATACTTAATTTGTCAATTTAATTTTATCTCTTGCATTTCTTCGAAAGCTGAATTTAGAGAGGAATTGCATCCATAGAAGGACACGAATCTTATTATTTTATTAAACAATACATTATATGAGCTAAAACAAGTGCCAAGAATTTGGCATGAAGTATTTGATACTTATACAAAGGAAATTAGAAAACCAAAATCACTTTTGAGAATTAACATCCAGAGAAGATAAAATTTCTCAATCAGCCTGTTTATCTACAAAACTTGCTTAAGTCCAGTTGTACAATGCCAGTTTAAATTTACGCTGGAGCTTAAACCCATAACAATTGTTGTTTTTGGGTTTAAGCTGGAATTGTATAAAATCTTTTCATTAATCTCGCAAATACAAGGAGGGGGGGGGGGGAGATAATTATCTACCTAGCAATAAAGCAAAGGAGATGCGTTGTTGATTTTTAACAGTTCTTGACGCATCTTGACATGTTATTAAAGTTTATAAAGTGATTTAAAAGTTAGAACATCGAAGTGTAATAAAGTTTTTGACTAGAGAAGGGAATACATGAGCGAATGACGGATGTATATACCCATGATCATATTTCAAAGTCAATTTTGGTCAAATCTGTTTCGTTGGGGTACAGAATCCATTCCATTCCAGAACGACCCAAGAGGTGGAAGGCACTTAGAAGTCCGAAATACAGAAATGGTAAAAAAAGTTGAGGATTTAGTAATGAAGGACCGAGCTTTTGCGGAGCTTCTCTGGTGGATTAAAACAATGGGTAAACAGGTTGGAACAACTGGTAAAAAGTGGCACAACTTGTGTAGACTTAAAAGGAAGATATATTGAAAAATAAAAATGTTTAAATTACTCCTTCTCTTATTTTGCTTCTCCTTTACGGCTAGGTAGCTAATTTTTGAATTTCCCCTCGTAATAACGTAACTTCAGAAAATAATAGGACTTTCTTTAATGAACAATGTCCAAAAACGCTCAGAAATGGAAAGAGTCTTGATATTTGGTGTAATTCCTCATTTATGCAAGTACTCTTATTTAGTAACAAGTTTTATATGGAGTGTTATTTTTATGGGGCACATGAAATTTGAAACCAATCCGAAATTTTTCATGTTGCATTTCTGGCATTTGACTTTCGATTATTTGCACTTTTATAACTGATTTGTACTCGTATCTTTACGCGTTTACGATGCAATCTATTACATGAACAGTAATTATGAACAATGAATTAATCGAATGAACTGAAACTTTGGAAACTTCTTAAAATGGCACTTTCTATTACTATGGGCAAATTGTTCATACTATTTGGTTCTGTCTCAAAAGCATAAAATGACATGATTTTTTTCAAATATATGATAACATGATAACTGTCTCATTTTATTATTCTTATCGTAATGAATATATTTTGTTTTTTGAGAGGGCCACATGTCTCTTGCGTATAAAATTATTTTCTAGGACGCTGTATTTATCATAATATTATTTCGAATTTTTATTCCATACGAGGTCATCTGGCGTTCTCTCTCTTTTTTAATTGTTAATCTGCCTAATGACTAATTTAATCAAAAGACAAAACGAATTGATTTTGAAACGTTAAAAATTAAATAATGAAACAAAACTATACTCGTATAACAAAAGATATTTCTTAATTTTCACCAAAAGGAAAGCAAAGAAAAGGTAAAGAAGGGCCTGAACCAACAACAACAGTAATTGAAGAATAAGGTGAATGAATAAGAAAAGAAGAACAAGTTATTAAAAGTTATCAAGGAAGAGAATGTATAAAAATTTTGAAAACTAGTACACTGCCCTAAGGGTAAGTGATCTTTCAGATTAAAATATTTTTACTTTTGTATCACTTCCGGTTATACCGGAAACTTGGTTAACGGAGAATATTGATGATTCTGTACTTCGTATTCTTGGCTACTTTTTAGTAAGGAGAGATACGCATAGATCCAGGCGGCGAAGTATGTACGTCCGTTAAATTTTTTTTTTAAAATCACAAGAATGGACGCCAGCAATAGAATTGAACAAGTTTGGTTTAGTATTACATTAAATAATCTAACTCTTGCTATTGGGACCGTATATAGGCCTCCATCGATAAACTATTTGTTGATGAACTCGAGCAAAGTTGTTCCCACTTTGTTGGAATTACTACGGCTAAAGCAGATTATTACGAACTCCACCAGAGTTCTAATTGAGAGTTGTAATTTGTGCTCCGGATCCCACTGGTGTTAGTAGATCTGGTGTTGGTGATCTGCGTGTATCTGATCATGAATTTATATATTGCGATCTCTTATTAAATCTTCCCCAAATGATTCCTATTTTTAAGACGTATAGATGCTTTAAAAATTTTGACCATTTGAAAATTTTTTTTATATGTCCGATATTAACGATAAGATTGCATTTCTTAATACCAATTTACTTGAATTATTTGATCTGCATGCGTACAGTTCAAATAACTAAAAAAAGAGGCTCACCAGCACTTAAGAGACAAGGTTAAATCTGATTTTGTTAAAACTCGTATTGCCACTAAATGGGAATATTATAAATCTCTGCGCAATTGAACAAACCAGGCTATAGTTAGAGAAAAAAGAGCTTATTCCAGGTTCATTGCTAAAACGTGGAACGAATTAAATGCTTTACCAATTATACCTGAGTTTTTGCAAAAATCTAATGGCATTAATGATTTTCTTCTGGATAGCATTCCCCACACGAATAATGATAATTCTGAGTTGTGTGAATACTATTTACATAACTGCTTGGTTGACAAAATCTCTCTGTTCTCCTTTAGCCCTGTTGAATCATCTAGTACTTTAAGATATTTTAGTCATCTTAAGAGCAAGGCGGTTGGATCTGATAGAATTAGTTTAGATATTATTCTTTACGCTTGCACACATATAGTTCCTTTTCTAATTCACATCATCAACTTCAGTTTGTTATCCAGTGTGTTTCCCAATTGTTGGGACCATTCCGGTTCCCAAAATCTCCTCTCCTTCTGAGTTTAAGGATCTTCGTCCTATCAGTATACTCCCCGATTCTCAAAAATCTTGGAACAAATTATTAAAGCTCAGTTACGAGAGTATCTGCTGCTAAACGATATTCTTCCCGAATGTCAGTCTGGCGGCTTTCGCCCGGGATATAGCTCTTTTACATATCACGGACGATTTAATAGCTGCCAAGGATCTGCTGTTGCTTTACTAGATTATAGCCAAGCCTTTGATACAATGAACCATGATGTTCTTCTATCTATCTTACAACATATTAGTCTCAGTATAAGCGCTGTAAATTTTTAAAAATCTTATATGACTGGTGGAACCCCCCAGCAGGTCCGGTTGTTATCTGAAGTCCCTGTTCAAAGACTAGTAAGTAGAGGAGTTCCACAGGGATCCATACTTGGGCCTCTGTTATACTTTCATAAGTATATTAAATCATGTAACTTTCATATGTACGCTGACGACACACAATTATATCATTCCTTTAACTTGCTTGATCATCAGCTTACTTCTTTAGCTCTTACATCTGAGAATCACTCTCTTTTAATTTATGCAACCATTGCACTTTTATTCAAGATAGTTTAGTTTAGTTTACTTAACCGTGCTAAGAATTTGGCCTTTTACAAAGCGCTAATTTTTAAAAAGGTTTTTCTGAGTAACCATTGCAAATTATAAGCTCAAAACTCTTTCAGATTTTCTGCTCATGTTGGTAATTCTATTAAAAAAGATGCTTGACAGTTCCCAAGAAAATTCATTCCACACCAAACACAAATTTTAAATTTGTCCAAACTTATTTTTCCTTGAAATGCTCAAGACGAAAACTGAAAATTCGAGAAATAAACTTATTAAACGCACTGTCGTGGACACTTAAAAGAAAACACTCGGTTTTGCTTAGCACTAACTGTTATCTACAGTCAAATACGATGTGAAAATCAAAAATGTATCAAAACATCGATATGTTAAATATAACTCGATGTACAGTGTGTAATCGAATAAGTTTCACTTACTGTAATCATTATTAATACACGAGAAAAGAAACGAAGCTATGACATGCGTATGAGGTAAAGGAAAAATCTACGTTTACTTTTTACAATCAAAAAACGTCAAATTACGTTACAATGGATTTCAAAGCAGTCGAGCATCAACATCATACTATGATTCTGATGAATTGTACACCCGTTTCTGACACTTCAGTTTTGAGTTTGATCAAATTAACGTCAATTCACGACGGTTGCCGCAAGTTGCTTGAAATCCTATTTGTCAAAACACAATAAGCTTCAAGACATTTGAGCATCAACATTATGATTTCTGATTCCTTTCGAATTTGATCAAACCTAGTAGATCAAAAACAATTCACAATGATTGCCGTGTATTGAATAAAATAAGGATAACAACGGCTCCACCTTGAACACCTGCTTTGACAGGTAAACAAATAAATCACTACAACACGAAGACAATTCAAACCTCCGTCTTAAAAATTCCTTTAATTTTTAATTTAAATTGTGTTGTAAATAAAGTTGATTCCCAACTTTTGTAATCCATTCCACATCTTACGAAAACAAAACCGTTTGCACCGATTTTTTCTGCACCCTCATTTTTCAATCAAACTTTTTGCAACGCCGCCGCGCCGCTTAAAGCAATCGCACGGCGCTTTGTAGGGTTGTGTTCGCCCAGAAACTTTCCCTTTTCTCAAGCAGATACCGATTCGTAATGAACTTTTCTTTCATCTGAGAACTCGAAGAGGGGGGGCTTACGCGTAAGTGATTCTCGGCGGAGTGCTCTCGTCTCCTGGTTTTTACAGAAATTGACAGCCGTGTCCTTTATGATACTCCTCTCTGGATCAAGTGCATCAAAGTAATTTGTTTTCCCTTTAATTTCGGAGGAGACTGTACACTTTGAGAGAAAATTAAATGCCGCACCATGATGAAATGGAGAATGCATTAATCTTGACTTGCGGAAGGTTTTTTTCAATTCGAACGATAACATTTAAAACAGACAAAATATTTTTAACGGGCAAAAGCTTTAGCAGATACCGAGGAATTCCCTTTTAGGTAGGGGTTGTTAAGTTGGCGTTTTAGAATCCTCTTAAAAACTGATTGCATCCTTATCTTTCGGTTCGCCGCGGGAATCCTTTTGTGGTTTCCGTTATTTCGTTCGGCGTAAGCCCGTTTAAGTTTCATAATTTCGGGATGTTATTGGCTTTCGCTCGATTCCTCTTTTTTTTTTTTTGGCGGGGGCTCGAAATTGCGACGCCTCTCGACTTTTAAGTGGAACTAAACCCCGGCGATAAAATTACGAATTAGAGGTCGCCGTATAATCTGCGAACGACCGGATTTATGCGGAGAAGTGTTTTTCGCGACCGCTTTTACAAATATTTTACGGGGCGCGCGATATACGTGTTGTTTTAGGGGGGAATTTATCAAGCGTGAGCTTTTTCACTTTAACATTTTTCGAATTTTTATGTTTTCTGTTTACGTTCGTTATCTTGTTTCTCTAGATTAAAATCATACATCATGTTTACGTTTTTAAAATAATGTTTTCATGTTTTCGTGCGAATCTACATAGTAACAAATCAAATAAGTAAGTTGATTTGCAAAAATGTTTCATCAAGTACTGACAGTTTTATGTAAAATGGTTCGAATATATTTAGTAGCATTTACTTCTTGAAAATTAAATTACATTTTTCATCATCTCTTAAAGTTAAAACTGCACGAAAACTACATTATTTTGATTTATTTATTTTTTAATTTTGACACACCCTGTATTTTGTTATACAGGGTATCCCAAGTTGAGTGGCCTATTAAAAGTTTTCGTGGAAGGATATATACAAAAATTCTGAAAGTTAGCGCAATAACTTTCTTATTTTTATTGCTAATTCTGATTCCTATACCTAACTTTAACAGTTTTTCAGTTATAAGATATTTTTGGTTTAATACATAAAAATTTACATTTATTAGGTTAAATATTTCTAATTTTGTTGATATAGTTATGAAAACAACAAACAATTGCATTTAACGTTTCCTGTTACTACAAATTTTAAGCAAAAGCAAAAAAAATTTGAGAATCAAAATCAAAATTACTCAAACGCTGATATTTTAAGTCTATTTTTTAAATTCATGAAGAATGATCTAAAATTGTTCAGAGCAGAGAATGTGTGTTCAATCGTATGTGTGTTCAAATGTACCCCTCTTGTCTCCTATGAATAAAACGCAGTTTGGAAAGTTTGAACCTAACTTTATACAATTTGGAAAAATAAAATGTACGAAGATCAGTAACAAATACCGAAGATAATTAGACAATGGTTTTAAAATACTTTCACGCTAATCCAGAGAATTGCAAACTAGCAGCTTTACTTTACTTCAATTTAAAGTAATGAAATTCATACTTTTTCGTTTTATAAGATCACAAGCGTCCTAAGAGAAGGATGATTAAAGAACTATTAAAATTTGTGAATTTCCACTTGCCAAATTCTATTTTCTTTGGTTGACTACAAAATTTGTAGTAACAGTAATCGTTGTTATAATTTCCATGCTATCTTAATAAAATTAAAAATATTTGACCTATTAAAATTGCACAGTAGCGCGATTTTATGGCACTTGAGTTATTGTAAATACCATGTATTGCGGTAATTTGAATTTTTTTTTTATTACTGCCTCCACAAACCTGTTAATAGGGCAATAGTTGTAAAAGTGAATTAACAATTTGATTTATAAGGTGCAAATTCTTGTACTTACATGAATTTTAAAAGAAAACGAACAGAAACATCCCTGATAAATTAAAATCTATGTACGTTCGAGTTGATTTATTATTATTAAATCTTTGTCATCCTTTTTTTTTATTTATGAAGGGCTTTAGAAATGACATGCTACAGTACTTCGAAATTAATTTGCATTTGAATTAACCTCTCAATTTAGAAATTAGGTTTTTTTTTTGTCATACTACTTGCCTACTCCTTCCTTCATGGTTAATACGAAGAAACACGAAGTGTCGTTTTGAAAATAGAATAAAAAAGTATGTACAATGTACAAGTAGCGGACAATAATATCCGGGCAAGAATTTGACATGTCGTGCATATTTCGACAAACTTGGCAACTCAGGTTTTTATTGAGGTTATATTTCTGTCAAAATAAATGAATAAAATTTGAATTAAACGTCAGAATTACTAGTGACATGCATAAAACGTCAAAAATATTAAAGTGTGCTTTACATTGTGCAAAAGCAAAGCCGTCTCTATCTAACAAGCCGTGCTGTTACGCTTGGCAACGTCGCATTGATACCCGAAAGTAGTCCTAATCGAACTTGGCATCTAAACATAAACCTAATTAATAATTCAGAAAGAATAGTTATTTATTTACCTACAACGAAAAGTCAAGTTTTAAAGTAATTAGGAGCAAGTTGTTTAGCCGAGGCTGTAATTACTTCCAAGTATACAGGGATATTCACATAAACCGTTCGTTAAAAGTTTTCAAGGTTGCAGTTCACGTAGATATTTGAAATTTAAGGAGCAAGGGTTTTCCGTGGAGATCTTTTTAAATAAAATAAAATTGCCTTTATATCACTTCCGGATGTACCAGATGTCGCTATCAACTCGCTTATTTTAAATGGAATGCTATATTTTTTATCACGTTTTTGAATTCTACATGTAAAAATATGTTAAATTGCAATACATTTCCCTATCTCTAAAATGCATCATTTTTGAGATATTTTGAATTTTCTTAGAAATTTGGATTCTGCAATCTGATTTTCAAAAAATTATAACACAGCTGTTATTGAAGCAATTTTATTTGTAATAGCTAATATTGTAGTTGAAGCTTTAAGGTTCTTAAAAATTCTATCAGCATAATCTATTAAGCTACAGGGTGTCTAAAACGCACCGCTCCACTCGAAGATATTCAAACACAGAAAAATACTTTTTTTCAAATGGAATGACCGATATTTTAATGCACCATTGTATGTAGAATCAAATGCTGCGTCGAACTGTACTAGCATTCCCTATACCTAACTTTAACAGTTTTTCAGTTATAAGATATTTCTGGTTTAATACATAAAAATTGACATTTATTAGGTTAAATATTTCTAATTTTGTTGATATAGTTATGAAAACAACAAACAATTGCATTTAACGTTTATTGTTACTACAAATTTTAAGCAAAAGCAAAAAAAATTTGAGAATCAAAATCAAAATTACTCAAACGCTGATATTTTAAATCTATTTTTTAAATTCATGAAGAATGATCTAAAATTGTTCAGAGCAGAGAATGTGTGTTCAATCAAATGTACCCCTCTTGTCTCCTATGAATAAAACACAGTTTGGAAAGTTTGAACCTAACTTTATACAATTTGGAAAAATAAAATGTACGAAGATCAGTAACAAATAACGAAGATAATTAGACAATGGTTTTAAAATACTTTCACGCTATTCCAGAGAATTGCAAACTAGCAGCTTTACTTTACTTCAATTTAAAGTAATGAAATTCATACTTTTTCGTTTTATAAGATCACAAGCGTCCCAAGGGAAGGATGATTAAAGAACTATTAAAATTTGTGAAATTCCACTTGCAAAATTCTATTTTCTTTGGTTGACTACAAAATTTGTAGTAACAGTAATCGTTGTTATAATTTCCATGCTATCTTAATAAAATTAAAAATATTTGACCTATTAAAATTGTAATTTTCTATGAATTAAATCGAAAATGTTTCATAACTCAAAAACTTAGGTTAAAGTTAGGTATAGGGAATGCTAGTACAGTTCGACGCAGCATTTGATTCCACATACAATGGTGCATTAAAATATCGGTCATTCCATTTGAAAAAAAGTATTTTTCTGTGTTTGAATATCTTCGAGTGGAGCGGTGTGTTTTAGACACCCTGTAGCTTAATAGATTATGCTGATGGAATTTTTAAGAACCTTAAAGCTTCAACTAAAATATTAGCTATTACAAATAAAATTGCTTCAATAACAGCTGTGTTATAATTTTTTGACAATCAGATTGCAGAATCCAAATTTCTAAGAAAATTCAAAATATCTCAAAAATGATGCATTTTAGAGATAGGGAAATGTATTGCAATTTAACATATTTTTACATGTAGAATTCAAAAATATAGCATTCCATTTAAAATAAGCGAGTTGATAACGACTTCCGGTACAACCGGAAGTGATACAAAGACAATTTTATTTTATTTAAAGAGATCTCTACGGAAAACCCTTGCTCCTGAAATTTCAAATATCTACGTGAACTGCAACCTTGAAAACTTTTAACGAACGGTTTATGTGGATATCCCTGTATAAATAAGCCTTAAGGATGAGTTTTGAAGTCTCTGAATTCGAACAATGGAGTCCTGTGTTAGGCAAGGTCCATAAATTTCTGAACAGTAGTTAAATTTTAGTACGAATAGGTCAGTAATGTCTGTGGGGGTATATGAGTTTTAGATTATAATAAGCTTTTTTAATAGAATTACCAACATGAGCAGAAAATCTGAAAGAGTTATCAATTATTATTAAGAGGCCTTTTACAAAGCGCTAATTTAAAAAAAAGTTTTTCTGAGTAACGATTGTAAATTATAAGCTCAAATTTTCAGTACGCATTCATGAGACAATTATCTAGGTCTTACGTTGTTATTCTTTAAAAAAAAAGTTTTTTTTGTAAAAATCAAATCGATATCTCAGACTATACAAAATTTTGAGAAAAACGAAAACGTGAGACCTAGATATGATGTTCTGGAGCATATTTAAAAAAAATCAGTTCTGTGAATTTAATAACAGCTGAGAAAAACAGCTTCAAAATTTTCGGGAAATATCGTCGTTGTAATACAGCGCCTCTAACGGAGAGCTGCCTAAACTACAAATTTCGTAGCTAATGTGTCGCGAATACGAACGGCGGCGCCGCGGCCGCGGCGTTGCAAAAAGTTTGATTGAAAAATGAGGGAGCAGAAAAAATCGGTGCAAACGGTTTTGTTTTCGTAAGATGTGGAATGGATTACAAAAGTTGGGAATCAACTTTATTTACAACACAATTTAAATTAAAAACTAAAGGAATTTTTAACACGGAGGTTTGAATTGTCTTCGTGTTGTAGTGATTTATTTGTTTACCTGTCAAAGCATGTGTTCAAGGTGGAGCCGTTGTTATCCTTATTTTATACAATACACGGCAATCGTTGTGAATTGTTTTTGATCTACTAGGTTTGATCAAATTCGAAAGGAATCAGAAATCATGATGTTGATGCTCAAATGTCTTGAAGCTTATTGTGTTTTGACAAATAGGATTTCAAGCAACTTGCGGCAACCGTCGTGAATTGACGTCAATTTGATCAAACTCAAAAATGAAGTGTCAGAAACGGGTGTACAATTCATCGGAATCATATTATGATGTCGATGCTCGACTGCTTTGAAATCCATTGTAACGTAATTTGACGTTTTTTGATTGTAAAAAGTAAACGTGGATTTTTCCTTTACCTCATACGCATGTCATAACTTGAAGAACACCCTGTAGATACCTTTACGCCAAAGTATCATAAATTTTACAGGAGAGGTTTTTTTCTTATGAATTACATTACTGCTGATGTGTTACGATAGTGTAAAATAAAAGGAAGACTTACTATTATTTAATTCTTAATTTATGTTGACTTTTTTATTTAATAATATTTTTTAACAATATTTGTTGGATTAAAGTAAAAGATTCCAACTTGTTGGCACCATCTGTTGAATCACGGCGGTATTATCTTTTCGATTTATTCTGAAATTACGTTTACTTTTTCATTGGGACTCTTGCACGCACTAGCGTCCTCTATAGGTTTATGTCTGTATTAAGTGAACTAATTTCTTCGGTATTACCGTCATCGTTTTATGCTATTCTCAAATTTGATTTTTATTTCGTTTGGCGCCATCTGTTGAGTTATAAGGCTTCTATTTTGCAGTTGATATCTATTCAATTTATTCTGAAATCCGAATCTTATTTCAATTTTTATTAGAATTATTTAGAAATAAATCATACTTACTAGTTCCATCTATTGGGTTATATTCGAATCGCAATCACAATCCTCGCCATTACTGCCATCTTTCCAATAGATTTTTTTATTTAGTTTTTTTTTTTAAATTAGATATGTATGTTTAAATACTCTAAAAATACTTTGACATTGCTTTCATCTTTTCAACATATTCTTTATTTGGTTTATTTCTTTGAAATCAAGCCTACTAGCGCCATCTGTTTACTTACATCGCTATTAAATTAATTCCTTAAGTTTTATTGTCAACCTTTCATTCTATGTATTACAAAATTTGGATTTTATATAATTTTTTGATTAAATATAAAACCGTATAAAATTAATTTAATATCTGCCGTGCTTTCAATCTATTCTGCAATTTGGCTTGTTTTTGTTTAGGCACTTGAAACTCAAACTTCAAACCCACTGGCGCCATCTGTTGAGTTACGACATTAATTTTTCTTTAATTAAAAATTATTCACGTGAAATCAAAACTGCGAACCTATTAGCAACGCCTTTGAGCGCCATCTATTGAGTAATGACGACATTAATTTACGTCACGACGATGTTATCTTTTAATGGTTGCTCTCATCTTTATAATACAATCTCGACATTTCGTTTTTTTTTTTAATTTTTATTAAAGTTATTTACTTGTTGTTTCTCGTTAGTCGTTGAGGTTGGAAGCGTTAAGCTTTTTATTTTAAAAATTATACAAGAAACAACGCCGCTTTAACACCGTTTTACCAACACACCCCTATACAGGTTGAGATAAAAGTTAACCTCCACAATTTCGGTTTTCAAACTTGTTTGAATCGTCGGTGCCATCTGTGAAGTGCTTTAAATAATTGTCTTCAATCATGATCTCTATTTCGAGCAAACTGTGTATAATCCATTCTTTTTAGACTCAGAGTAGGGTGACATTTTTGTTGTTGTTCCATTTTAATTTGATGGTTATATTTTTGAACACTGACGTCGAAACACATTGATGATTTTTAGCATTTTGACTTAGTATTAAAAAGTCACAAGTAATTATTTGTTTTAATGTTATTATTTTACTTTCTTCATGCCATCCTAGATTGTAAGAAGCAATAGACTCGCCGCTCGAGTGAGCGGGGCCGGGAGAGGGCCCCGGTGAGTAAATAAGTCCTGAGTAGATACTCGTAAATGGTTATTTGTATTGCATGACATCCTTATCGAATCGAAAAGCAAAGCCCGTTTATGCATAGTCGATATATAGAAAGTGTCAGAAGTTTACATTTATCACATTTTCAGTTCATGTACGTAACTTAACGAAAAAAAAGCATGGCCCTCTAGAGTCTAAAAAGATCGTGGATGGATATTAGATACTTGAAGATAAACAAACAACAAAACAGTTGTTCTTTGTTAAATTTATTGGAGACAGTGACTCTGTATTTTATAGCAGATGCAAGTAAGAAACAAGGGTGTGAAATACTAATTAATTAAACAAGAGGAAATTTTCTATAAAATAAAGACACAAGGTCATCTTGGGACACACATTGGATCTGATGAAAGAGAAACAAGGTAGAAAGAAAGGTAGTACAATAGCACAGTACAGTAGCAGCAGCCCTGAGGAAGTTCTTCTGCAATGGAGAACGAAATGTCGCCAGTAGAAGAAGTCACGTGACGCGATTCCAACCGGAAGCCAATTCAAATAAGGATGTAAGGACGTAACCCATAACTTAGTTTGTCAAAACACACCTGGCGGCCCTAGTGGCTGGGACATCTCGTCAGACAAGATAAAAGCAGAGCAATCAGAAAAATAGGGTGGAAAACACCGGAAGGAAAGGGGAAAATGGGGAGGCCAAGGAAGAAACGGTTTGATGTGATAATGAAAGGATGTAAGAGGAAAAGGACTCGAGAATTGGAGAACATTGGCAAGGAACTAGAAGAGATGAAACAATTTCGCCAACGCTTCAATAATGTAAGGACGTAAGGAAAAACAAGAATTTGATGATAAGGTTGTCTCGAGAAATTGAACGGAAATTTAAGGAAATTTAGGAGAGACCATCTTACATTAGAGGATTTCGAGGGAAAAATGACCCAACAATTAGAAACTATCAGCAAAGGGTCAAAGAACAGAGGTCATCTTGACGGGCGTGATAGTAGAAGCGCCAGACAAAGAAAGGTATTACGACATTTCTTTGCAATGAAATGAAAGATAAGGAAAATTAGGAGAGACCAAGGGAGATATTAAGGGATCCTGCAATTGAAGATTTGAAGAGAGAAAAAAAATCCAGTAATTGGAAGCTAACGGCAGAGAAATGGAAGGAATAAAATTGTTAACTCTTGAGCCTGAAAGATCTGCGAATTCTTTATACTTAACATGTGACTTTTTATAGTTTTTATCAACTCTTGCCATGAAATCTGGACGGCATGTCTTAGTTTAAGTGAAAAGTATGTCATTGCACTCCTTAATGCTTTTTACAGTAAAGCTTAGGCTTGTCGTCCAAATTCCATGGCAAGAGTTGATAAAATTTTTTAACAATCGCTCGTTATTTTTCAATAATAAATACATCAACAAAGTTCACCTTGACTTGTTTAGAAATAGAAGCACGAGACAAAGAAAGATTCTTTGGGCGATTCTTTGAAAAGAAGAAAATAGAAGAAGAGGCACAAATCGTAAAACATATCCGATGAGTAGGTTGCCTTGAAAAAATGAACGGAGTTGCCAGAGGGAAAAAGCAAAGAAGAGACAAACCAGAAGAGACGAAGAAAAAATGACAAAGTGACAAATGACAAGTGAGGATTTTGAATTAAGCGACTCAGTAATTGGAAGTTAATAGCAAAGACAAGGAAGGAATGGAATAAGATTACAAAATTTTACGCCTGGAAGATAGAGAATTTTTTTTACAAACAAAGTAACTAATCTCATTTAATTCAATTGTTTCGAATGGCCATGAGTCGTTCGATTTTTTAAAAACACGACATTCTTTTTTTTGGAAAAATTTAAATACTTTTCCTCGCGTAAGACTATGACCTTGACATTGACATTTTTAATGTTCTAGCGGAGTCTCAATGGTGATTCTACAGGATCACTTGGAATTATGTTTCCATGTCACATGTCTAATGACGCGAAGTGAAAAGTACTACAAAAGAACATGATTTAAAAATCATTAAAATATTACACACTCGGATTAATTTTTTAAGAATACATCGACATTGATATTTTTAACGTTCTAACAGAGTCTCAATGGTGACACTACAGGGCGATTTAGAATTATATTTCTGTGTTACATAATGACGTGAAGTATCTAATGACGTGTAGCGAAAAATACTGCAATGGAAGATGATTTAAAAATCATAAAAATATTATACACATGATATTAACTTTATCAGAATAGTAGAGATGAAGGCCAATATTAATACAGTCCAAATTAGGAAAGATAAAATGAGAACTCAAATTAAGAAAGAAGTTAGGAGTTAAGAAAGAAAATTAGATATCTCATAAGACTAGGGACAATTAGTGTGCAGTTACAAAATCTCTCTCAACGCAGAGGAATATTTTTTAATACTTGTAAAATCTATTTATTAATTTTGGCAATCTTTCTACCTAACAACATTCTCGTCACAGAATGCAAAATAAACAAGAAAATAAAAGTACGACGCTCGATTTTATACAAGTCTATAAAAAAACAAAAATGACAAACATGCAGAAAACATATAGAAGTATTATAAACAACGATTTACTGAGCAGAATGTAAAATAAAAGAGAATGTTAAAACGAAAACTTGTGATTGAAGAAAACTGTGATGAAAGACAAATAGAACAAATGACAACGAAATTTCCTCAAAACTCCGAACCTGCTCGCGCCATCTGTTGAGTTACAGCGAAATTAAGTAATGACTGCGATGCAGCTCTTACTTTTCAATACAATCCGAAATTTAATTTTTTTATTAAAATTGTTCACGTGAATTTGAAACTTCGAACCTACTTGCAGCGCCATCTGTCGAGTGATGACGACATTAATTTAAGTAACGCTTGCGATTCTGTTCTCATCTTTCTTATTTAACCCGAAATTCGTTTCTGTTTCATATCATTTACATTAAATCAAATCTAAATCTCTCGAGTTATGTCGTTTTAAACGAATTGTCGTCTTCGATGTCGCTTTTATCTTTTCAACACTTTCTGAAATTTGGTTTTTACTTCGTTTTTACCTGCTTGCGCCATCTGTTGAGTTACAGCGAAATTAAGTAATGATTGCGATTCTGCTCTTACTTTTTAATACAATCTGAGACTTAATTTTTTTATTAAAATTGTTCAAGTGAAATTAAAACTTCGAACCTACTTGCAGCGCCATCTCTTGAGTAATGACGGCATTAATTTAAGTAACGCTTGCGATTCTGTTCTCATCTTTCTTATTTAACCCGAAATTCGTTTCTGTTTCATATCATTTGCATTAAATCAAAACATCAGGCCCAGTGGCGCCATCTCTCGAGTTATGTCGTTTTAAACGAATTGCCGTCTTCGATGTTGCTTTTATCTTTTCAACACTTTCTGAAATTTGGTTTTTACTTCGTTTTTACCTGCTCGCGCCATCTGTTGAGTTACAGCGAAATTAAGTAATGATTGCGATTCTGCTCTTATTTTTTAATACAATCTGAGACTTAATTTTTTTATTAAAATTGTTCAAGTGAAATTAAACAATCTGAGACTTAATTTTTTTATTAAAATTGTTCAAGTGAAGTTAAAACTTCGAACCTACTTGCAGCGCCATCTCTTGAGTAATGGCGACATCAATTTAAGTAACGCTTGCGATTCTGTTCTCATCTTTTTTATTTAATCCGAAATTCGTTTTTGTTTCATTTATTGTTAGAATCATTTGCATTCAATCAAAACTTCAGGCCCAGTGGCGCCAACTCTTGAGTTATGTCGTTTTAAACGAATTGGCGTTTTCGATGTTGCTTTTATCTTTTCAATACTTTCTGAAATTTGGTTTTTACTAGATGTCTTTTTGAAATCGCCATTTGTTGGGTCATAACGGTATTATCTTTTTAGTTTATTCTAATTTTTTTTAGTTTTATTTGTCTGTTGATTTACAAGTTTGTGATGGCGAATAATTTTAAATTGCTTCCCCAGTACTCATCTGTTTAAATAAATAATTAAAAAAGAAAAACTAGACTTAAAGGAAAGTATTTTTTGTTTGAGTTTTTGTTTTTTGATTTACTTCAGTTTTGATAACAAACTTTTGAGTTTTCGTTTTTTTTTAAGTGAAACTTATTCGATTACACACTGTACATCGATTTATATTTAACATGTCGATGTTTTGATACACTTTTGATTTTCACATCGTATTTGACAGTTAGTGCTAAGCAAAACCGAGTGTTTTCTTTTAAGTGTCTACGACAGTGCGTTTGATAAGTTTATTTCTCGAATTTTCAGTTTACGTCTTGAGCATTTCGAGGAAAAATAAGTTTGGGCAAATTTAAAATTTGTATTTGGTGTGGAATGAATTTTCTTGGGAACTGTCCTTTCTTCCGGTTGGAAATAATAAATGGCATGCAAATAATTTGTACACGCGTAATTAAATTTGTGAGCGCCGCAGCCCCAGCGGCAGGACGAACATAAGAGCGAAACTTATTGTTTGCAAAATAATAAATTAAAGCCCGCCCGATATATAATATCAGACGTCGCGTTTCGAGGCCCGAACAACGTCCATTAAATGTAATGGAAATATAATTCATTTACGCTGTTCGTTACGGCGCCGGGCCGTAAAATATTTCGCCCAACAATTTTCGTTCTATGAATCGGTAATTCGCAACATGGAAGTCGCATTAAATCTCTCTCGTCTTCGCCTTGGGGCCGTTCGGGAAATTAAAACGTGCGTTGTTTTTGTTGTGATATTTTCGGAATCAATTTCCGAACTCACGCACCTAATTTGCCGACAAACAGGATGTTATTTATTCTTTCTATTTGTCTATCGGTATCAAACGTGGTCTCCAAATTGTATTTTAAGTGCAATTATTCACGCAACTTGTTTTCTTTTTATATTAACTTCAAACGAAGCGAGGCTTAATGAAAATAGCGGTGAGATTTTGATTCGAAGCAGCTGCCTTCTTTTTTTAAGTTGTGCGCCCCTCAAATTTCTTACGACTTCGTCATTTCATTAGGAAACTTTAGTTTTTGTTTTTTGGTTGGTTGCCAGCACAAATTACCGCACTTTTTCAAAGAGATAATGTTTCAGGCCAGACAAGAAATGTGAGAAGCACAGCTGTCTAGCAAAATATACTCAAGTGCTACAGAAGTAAATTTAATTTTCTTTTTAATTTAGCTCCATCTTATGTATCATTAGTACCTATAGGTATTCCGAAATAAAATTAAAAATATAGAACCATTATTATGATTATTTTGCAAATTTATTACACAGGGTGTAATCGAATAACTTTCACTTATTAATTCTGTAAGTTCTTCATCATATTATGCTACTATCAATGGTTTTGCTCAAGAATTAAAAAGTACCACCAACCACAAGAGCGCATCGCCTTTTGTTTGAAAACCTCTGCTCGTTCGTCAGTGCGTCGGTGGTTTTTATAAACACATCGTAAAACTTATTTGATTACATCCTGTATTGACGAGTTGCTTCCTTGAAAATCTAGAAGTAAGGGGTTTTGGAAATTTAAAAATGTGCAACATAATCAGTGGCAAGTCAAATTAAAGTGTTCTGATTCTGTAACTGTAATAAGAAGAAGACCCGATCCAGTTGTGAATGCACGTCAGCTGATTCCGGGGTCGTCGAGACCTTCGAGACACGAATAGCAAGATGCGTGTTCGGTATAATCACTATCGTGAGACCACTTTAAGTGACCACTTGCGTCAACTTCAGTGACCACTTTCGTTCCAAGAAGCGCGCCGTCTTGGGATGTGCGGCGTGATGAACCGTCGTATTACCAAGCACCAAGATGGACAGCCAAGATGGTTAATTTTCCTACGTTAAGTCATTGTGAACGGGCTTTTACAGTTAACAGTTAAGCGTTAAAACTAACAACTAACAACTTAAGCAATTTTACCTGTTTATACTAATGCTTAGTTATTAGTGAAGTTGTATAAACCCCTTCTGCTTATGCATATATTTTAACCTCACTTTTAACTGTTTAATTATTAACTACTAACCATTAGTTGTTAGTGTTAGTTACTGTATAAACCCACCATTATTGACTATCGCTGAAATTAATCTGGAACAATTTTTCACGTTCCCAACAAGAAAACATATTTATTACAAATGCTGATTGTTTGCTGTTGCTTTAATTTGAAAGTAAGCACCGGACAAAAGCATCAAGTTGAAACCTTATTAATGAATAAAACTTAAAATACTATTTTATCGTTAAATAAACTCTAAATTTATCGAAACCAAAACATTAACAAAAGGTATTCAAAATGTTGACCCCTTCAACGCATGGGACCAATTGTTTTCACAATTGTTACTACGGCAATAAACTGATACTTAAAGTTAACTTGTGACTGAGAAAAGGGGCTTTAACGATACACGATGTTAACTTTGACATTTACTATTTATCCAATGGATCTTTACCATCATGTCATCAATGCTTGTTAGAATAAAATGCATATGTTCTTCAACCCATCTCTGTTTAATAGAACAGGATAAAAGTAAATGAGACTGAAAACGTTAAATGATGACGTAATGGTAAAGATAGATTGGATAAATAGTAGGCCCAGTTTTACAATCATGGAATAAGGAAGGAATAACTGTTCGCTGAATATCCTTTAATGTTTCTCCATACCTACATCACACCTACGTCACGTTATTCTAAGAATAATGCTTATCCGACGATTGTAAAATCAGGTCTTAAGGGTATTGACATTTAAGTAAATTTCTACATCAACTTGTTTTCTAGTTTTATTTTAATTAGTCATCGTCTCTCAATAATATGAACAGCAGTTTTTTTAGTAGTAAAAGAAAAAATTAAGGGCCGTTTTCATAATAGTGCTAAAGGAGACTTTAATTTAAAGTCACTTTAAGCATAGGAAAACTAATGTGTCACTTTAAATTTAAAGTTCTATTATGAAAACGGCCCTTAGCATGACTTAAATTTAAGATGTCTTTACAGTGGTAATACCTACCGGTGATTAGTGTATGTTTGACATTGATGGCACAAAATTTCTGCAGAATTTTTCATTTCTTATAAAGTAGGTACAGTAGCGGACAATAAAATCGGAGCAAGAATTTGACATGTCGTGCAAATTGGTAAATTAGGCTTTTATTGAGGTTATACTTGTGTCAAAAAAATATTGAAAAGTCAAACTTAATAAACTGAAACTTCGCAGCAACTCCAATCTTCACCTAACAAAGTCAATAAGTACTCCTAAGTTTTTAAACAAAAAATAAATACGAATTATTAACGGTAAAATTTATATTAAACGTCAAAATTCCTGGAAAAAATTTTGTATATGAACTAAACGTCAAAAATATTAAAGTAAGGTTTACATTACTTTTATTTTATGACACGTCGCAGCTTACTTAGTACGTATGTTGCAACCTACGATAATTCGAGCTGTTAACGGCATCAACTGTCAAAGGTTTTGTTTACATCTTTGAAGTATAGTCGCACCTTTATAACTCGAACCTCCACAACTCGAAATTTTATATACAATATAAATATATAATATAATAAAGTAAAACCCGATCCAGTTGTGAATGCACGTCAGCTGATTCCGGGGTCGTCAAGACCTTCGAGACACGAATAGCAAGATGCGTGTTCGGTAAAATCATTATCGTGAGACCACTTTAAGTGACCACTTGCGTCAACTTCAGTGACCACTTTCGTTCCAAGAAGCGCGCCATCTTGGGATGTGCGGCGTGATGAACCGTCGTATTACCAAGCACCAAGATGGACAGCCAAGATCGGCGCCATCACATTTTTCAGCAAGGACACCACGAAGAAGATCGCCAGATAGTTCCCAGTTAGAGGAACTCCGGTGAAACGTCCGGAATAAATGGGGGAAAGGCAGAAGAACCGATAAAAATAAAGCCTAAATAAAAGCAGAAAGCACGGATTACGAACAGATCGACGCCCAACGTGACGCTAGAAACATACCTGCCGTAAATCTGCTGGACAAGCTTGGAGAGGCCTAGGACTCGCCGCAAACAATTAACATCCGGACTATATGTACGAGGCTTTTTTTATTTTATTCGTTTACAAGTCGATCTTATTTTCTTGTTCTCAATTTCTTCAAATTAAAAAACAATTAAGAAATTATCATATACAGACTTCTGTTCAGATTCTGATCTGATTCTGTAACTGTAATAAGAAGAAATATAATAAGGTAAGACCCGATCCAGTTGTGAATGCACGTCAGCTGATTCAGAGGTCGTCAAGACCTTCGAGACACGAATAGCACTTTAAGTGACCACTTGCGTCAACTTCAGTGACCACTTTCGTTCCAAGAAGCGCGCCATCTTGGGATGTGCGGCGTGATGAACCGTCGTATTACCAAGCACCAAGATGGACAGCCAAGATCGGTTTACAACGACGCCATCAGATTTTTCAGCAAGGACACCACGAAGAAGATCGCCAGGCAGTTCCTACTTAGAGGAACTCCGGTGAAACGTCCGGAATAAATGGGGGAAAGGAAGAAGAACCGATAAAAATAACACATTAATTAATATTATCATCGATAAACCTTTAAAAGAAGTTGCATATATTTATAGACGGAAATACTGTATTAATTCCCTTCAGCGTTTTCATAATTATTTAATGAATGAGACGTGGCTTAGCGTATATGAAGTCTCCTGTCCTAACAAAGCATTTGAAAATTTCTTAAATATATTTTCATATTATCTAAACAACTGTTTTCCATTAGTCAAATGTAGTTTTCATAAGACTGAAAATAAGTGGATATCATCAGATATAATACAACTAAAAAATAATCTACTGTTGTTAAAAGATTTGAGTAGGATTTATGAACGATCCTATAAGGAAATTATTACTCTTAAACAAAAAGAAGCTTGTGATAATTTTATCTTAAACTCGGAAAATAAAACTCGTGCCATGTGGAACCTAATTAAGAGTAAAAGATCTAATTGCTCTAAGAAGGATACTCTACCTTCTCATTTTGAAAACAATGAACGATTAAGTAACTCCTTTAATGAATACTTCTTGTCTCTACCTTATAAGTTAACTTCTAAATACGATAAACACTTAAATTATGATGTCACTGATCAACACATTCCTCAAAACTCAGCATCGTTCTTTATCACTCCTGTTACATGTTATGATGTCACACGAGTTATCTCCCGATTAAAGACTTCTGAAACGACTGGAATAGATGGTGTATCGTCTTTTATTATAAAAAAATTTTCACCCTTTATTAGTGACGTATTGTCTTACCTTATTAATTTATCGTTTCAGCAAGGTGTTTTTCCTTCTAAATTAAAGACTGCCATCATAAAACCCCTGCATAAAGGAGGCAATAGCAATCTTTTTGAAAATTATCGACCAATAAGTATTTTATCAACCTTCAGCAAAATTTATGAAAGTATCATGAATGAAAAAATCATTCTCTACTTTAAACATTTTTCGCTTTTTTCCGTCAATCAACATGGCTTCACACAAAACAAATCAACTGATACTGCCTTATTCCAATTCTTAAAGCACATCTATAGCGACTTGGATAGTGGTAAAGTCTGCTTAGGTTTCTTCATTGACTTGTCCAAGGCGTTTGATTGTGTCAATCATAATTTGTTACTTTACAAATTGAAACGTTACGGGATTAATGGTATTGGTTTTCTTTGGTTCGAATCTTATCTCTCTGACCGCACTCAACTAGTTCGGATAAATAATAAATTATCGACAGAAGGCCTTTCTAATATCGGGGTACCTCAAGGTTCTATCTTGGGACCTACTCTCTTCTTGATATATATCAATGATTTTGTAAACTCCCTGGTCAACAAGATTTCAAATATTGCACTTTATGCCGATGATATTAATTTTACAATTAGTGGTAGCAATGCTAATGATTTAATGATAAGAGCAAAATATGTTTATACACATATTTTAACATGGATGACTGCGAACAAATTAGCCGTAAATGACAAAAAAACCAATTGTATAATTTTTAAGAATAATACCAGATACAAAATATCTGATTTTGAATTATCAGGTAATGTTAGTATTCTTTGTAACTCTTCGTTGGTACTTGGTGTAAGTATCGATGAAGACTTAAACTGGATTTCTCATATTGATTATCTTTGTAATTCGTTATCTAGAGTCTGTTTTGCCCTTTATCAACTTAGAAAATCATGTACTTTCAATATCTTAAAAACTTTCTATTACTCTAACTTTTATTCTAAATTGAAATACGGTGTGATACATTGGGGAATGAGTTCTGAGGCTCAACGTGTTTTCATACTACAAAAAAGAGTTATACGGATAATCTGTAATTTGGCGTATCGTGATTCTTGCAAGAATACTTTTAGAGATAAAATTTTTTTAACTTTTTATGATATATATATACTAGAAGTGCTACTTTTTGTATTTAAATTTAAAGATAATTTTGGAGTTGTTCAAAGTCATGATTACATGATTACAACTACCTTTTACCTCCTGTACATAGATCGTCTCTATTTCAAAAAGGTCTGCATTATATGGGTTGTAAACTCTTTAATAGTCTGCCACAGTATATTAAAAATGAGTGTAATTACAAAAGATATAAAAACCAAATAATGGATATTCTGTTAATATTAAATTGTTATTCTGTATCTGTATTTTGCGAATATTGTAAAAACTTAACTTAAGCAAGCATACTTTTGTGACGTTCTTCTTGTACTTTGTACCTTATTGTGTCTCTGTACTCTATGGAAATAAACAAATATTATTATTATTATTATTATTATTATTAATAAAGCCTAAATAAAAGCAGAAAGCACGGATTACGAACCGATCGACGCCCAACGTGACGCTAGAAACATACCTGCCGTAAATCTGCTGGACAAGCTTGGAGAGGCCTAGGACTCGCCGCAAACAATTAACATCCGGACTATATGTACGAGGCTTTTTTTATTTTATTCGTTTACAAGTCGATCTTATTTTCTTGTTCTCAACTTCTTCAAATTAAAAAACAATTAAGAAATTATCATATACAGACTGGTACAAATTTTCGCCTCACCGTACGCAGCTGCGTCAAATACCATTTTCCAATAAGTCATTGCTTGTTTAAGTCTGAAGAGACCTTGGGTACCAAAGAACTCAATAATTTTTTTGAAATTAAAAAATAATTGATTAATGTATGTACAGATCGGTTGAAATTTTCGACTTTTTCTCGACATTTTTGCATTTTCAGAAAACAACAACAAAGTTGTCCTAAATTTTCTGAAAACGAAAATTTTTATTTTAAAATATAAAATTTTTGTGGTTAAACTGAATTTATATAGCCAAAAATAAACGTATATACAGGGTGGTTCTTAAAGTACTCACTCTAGATTGAAAAGATTTCAAAACACAGATTAATCGATGCATTTCTGTATTGAATCTTGTTTAAAATTGATTTGTGAAGTTGATCTTTTTTTAAAAAAAAATCGGCGAACTTAAAATACCTAAAATAATAGAGCGGGAGAGCAACTGGTTACGAACTATTGCTGGAACAAACCTAATACTTAGATTTGTTCCAGCAATAGTTCGTAACCAGTTCGAGCAACTCTTTTTAACGGTTCCGAACTAGTCACAACGAACTGTTGCTGGAATAGACAGATCTATATCCTGACAAGAATCTCTTTTAATTTTAGATTATAAGAGAATATTAATTTTGTGTTAACTTAAACGCACATTTGTAGATACTCCAAATCCTTAAAGAAGGCTTCTAAAAAAAACTGCGACTCCAGCCAAAAGATACGCATCTTCTTTTAGCCTCATGTGTTAAAACGAGATGAAGACACTCTGAGTGCACAGGAGTGCAGTCAATCGAAAACGCTATTAGCTTAAATACTCACTAGAAAGTCACTAGAAGCAGAAAATATAATAGTGTTTTCGATTGACTCCACAAGAGCGCACTCAGTGTATCTTCATCTTGTTTTATTACTTGAGATTAAAAGAAGATGCAAATACATTGAGTGCAACCGGTGCAGGTGAATCGAAAACGCTATAATTCATTGGAAATAAATGCCGAAAAATTTAAATTTTGCTTTCACTTTTTTTTATTATTCGATTTGCCTCAATCATAAACCTTACAACTTCTTAACTTGTGTAGGTATTACATACGATACACAAAACCGCTTTCCATCTTTTTCAAGTGAGTTGTACGATTTATAACGTCATAAATCAACGCAGTCTGAAAGACTTGCAAATTGATTCTTTCTTGGTTTCCTACAATTACTGACACATGTGATACATTATATTTTATTGTAAAATCTCGTCAAATCAAGGCCGTTGCGTGTATTCTAGTAATAATTTTGACTTACAATAGACAAGTACGAGACTTTTTAACGATATATCACATGTGATACACAACGTTCTTTTCTCAATAGTATACCAAGTAATACGGTCGTCCCACGTTCGAGTTTCCTGATATCCGTAATGCAAAAGTCTTAAAAGGACGCGTCTTGGAGCCATCGACTATGAGTCATGGATGATACACGACGTTTAGGAGTGGCATCATCCGTGATACATGTTTAAATTGGGCCAACGCACAAATCGAGCACGAAATGTTTCTGGCCATAATTTTCGAAACTAACAGAAAAAAATCGAACGATGTTTCACTCGTGAGTCGCATATGATTCAAAACTGTCGCCCGTTTACTTTCACATTCACAAAATATTTGTGCCGACGTTGTTTTGGTCGCGTCGTTCTTGATTTCCGCCCTATTCGAGCGTCGCAGTCTAATTTCGGTATTGTATCACGCGTGATACAATTACAGCCGCATGTTACGAAGACTTTCATGAGTCACATATGATTCAAGACGGCTGTGCATATTTTCAAACCTCAAAATCTTTCTAGTGGGTGGGGCAGGGCATCTCGTTTCTGCCCTTCTTGAGTGTTGCAAAAGGTTTGTGGCAATGTGTCACATGTGATACAAAAATATTGATGATGCAGGCAGGCAGTGTGATACAGGAAGAGTCGGCGATGCAGAATGCCTATAACACTACAACGCTCAGATTCTTTTACCTTGCTGCCCTGTTAGAATGTTGTCAAAGGTTTTTGGCAATGTATCACACGTGATACAAAAAGCATTAATAAGGGAAAAAGAAACAAACGACTGGTGAAATTTGTAAACCATGTTTCGTTTAGGAAAAAAAAAAGGTAACACAAATGAACATCTACGAGCTTGATGGTCATTGTTTTCTAATGTTACTGTGATCATACAACTTAATACAACTCACATCGTGCGAATAGGAATACAAAAAAATTGTCATATACAGACTGGTACAAATTTTCGCCTCACCGTAAGCAGTTGCTTCAAATACCATTTTCCAATAAGTCATTGCTTGTTTAAGTCTGAAGAGACCTTGGGTACCAAAGAACTCAATAATTTTTTTGAAATTAAAAAATAATTGATTAATGTATGTACAGATCGGTTGAAATTTTCGACTTTTTCTCGACATTATTTTGTAAAATTTCTTTCTTTATTGACGTTTGAAGAACTCAGATTTGAAAACTATCTATTTTTCTTGCTGGAATAAACTTTTTTTTGAAATTTGGTTCAGACGAATCAATCTTCTGTTTTCCTTGACTTAAAAAAAGTAGCAATTTTTTCGCTTTCCTCTTCCCAAATTTATGTTTAAAGCTTTTTCTTACTTTTTACGTTTCTTTTCTTGAAAAAAATTGTTTTTGATCTCAGTAAGTCGCTTGTCTTTTGTTTTTTACATTGCTTCTTTTTACTATTTCTTCGTTCAATTCGACGGACAAGCTTGGAGAGGCCTAGCACTCGCCGCAAACAATTAACAATCCGTTTACATTTCTCACTCCAAAAGAAACACCGTTTAAAGAAAATTGACACAGAATCGAGAATAACGTAACTCTCAATGCGGTCTGTCTGCAAAGCGAGCGGTCACAAGACTCAATTTCGTCGGCGTGTGACGTGAACAATTCGCGGGTAGGGGATAGGTCCATTGCCCAATGACAAGCCTTTAATATATCCAACATTCAACATGGAACAGTCTCATTACAAAAGAAAAGTGTCGTCCGGGGTTGTTTACCGTCCTAAGTGTCGTTTATCAGCTTTTTGGGCACAGGTTCTAGAAAAAAAATCAAAATTTAACCGAAAATATATCAACCACCTGTATCAAGCTTGCAAGAGAAAGCGAAAGCTCTTATACAACTCATAGCTTAAAGTTGTCCGTTAAATTAGAAAATATAAGCCATTAAATGAGGTCAGTTAATTAACGTATTGAGTTAGCTCCATGCACCGGTATTTATACTCAAAAACAATTGATTCTTCATTTAATTTTGCGCCCGGGTCACCGGCTCTAGAAAAAATCTCGCGGATGCTCTTTGCTGCGGTATTTAAAATGAAAAATTTTTCTCGTTGCTAATCGTCTCTTTGCACCGGTATTTATACCGAAAAGCCAATTGAATCTTCACTGAATTTTTCTCGTTACTAATCGCCTCTGGTAGAAAATATGTCGCGGACGTACATTGCACCGGTGTTTATACTAAAAAATAGTTGAATCTTCAATCGATTTTGCGCGCGATTTGCCGGCTCTAGGAAAAAATGTCGCAACCGCCCTTCGCACCGATATTTATACTCAATAACAATTGAATCAAGGTCAATTGACTAATTTATCAGGTGAGCTCTTTGCACCGGTATTTATAGTGAAAAACAATTTAATTTTCATTTGATTGACTCTAGAAAAAAATGTCGCGGACGCTCTTTGCACCGCTATTCTGATTCTGTAACTTAAAGCAATAGACATTGCGTGTCAGCTGCATGAAACAAAAATAAAAACACAATTGGAATTTATGTCCTTCGTTTTATGCGAAAGATTAGAAGGGATAAAGGACGATCCCTTGAATCGAATAAAAATAAATACTGCCGAAGTCGAAATGGCGTCGGGGGACTATTAAGTACACATATGTATATGTAGTTCTGGAAGATTCCAAATCTCCCGCGGAATATGAAATAACTGGATATTTCCATAAAGCGATTGAATCTTTGATTGCGACTTAAAAAAAATCACAATCCAATAAAACGTTATCCGATAAAGCTCTAATTTCTGATTCGGTGGAGTTTTTCGCCCGTTCGTGCGAATTCTGTCCGTTTGGCGTCGCTGTTTAAAATGCACAAATGCGGCCGCGTAAATTCAACAATTTGCATATTTACTTGTCGATTCGATTCGAAATTTATCGTGAATTTAACATGCGCCGTAAAAGCGAGTGCGTTTGACATAAATTAAACGCAACAGAAATAAACAGACCGACCATTAAATGTATTTAAGCCTGAATGGAAAGTGCTAATTTAATAAAAATAAAAATAGGGCGGGTACATATTTTTTTACTTTCGGTGCACGCAGTGAATTTAATTAACATTTTCCCGGGGGGTTTTAAAAAGCAGACCTAATTTATGTGGCGAGTGAAGTGGGGAGGGCTTAATCAAGTCGAGGAACAAAAGCGTTTTGTTTCACCGGATGTCCATGTGTGCAACGTTTGCTTGTTGTTGAAAGCTCGTCAGATATTTATTGACCAGGAGCTTTCGTTTCCTTTCGCTAGTCCTGCTAGTGAAATGAAATGCTTTATCTGTACAGTTGTAGTAGATCCAAGCACATTTAAAAGATGTAGGTAGCAGCAAACAGCAGCGAATAAAACCTTTTTATGAGCGGTAATATAAAACATGTAAAAAATTGCAATATTATTATATTCATATATAGTCACTAATCTGAAAGCTCGATTGTCTTTTGCTATTAGCTTTTTTTTAGATTAATAAAAAAAAATAATCAACACTTCTTCATCATCACTGGAAATTTACAACCCTTTTATTCTATTTCATTTGGCTTTTGTTTTATGACTTTACAAAATTTACGAAAACGAAGGACCATGGACTTTACCAAAACTAGACATCGTTAATCCAAGACTTCATAAAATTCATGGACTTTAAAATCATAGATTTCAAAAAATCCATGGACTTTAGAGTCCTAGACCTTACAAAATACATAACGAAGAAGAATTAATTACTTATGTAAGTATTCAAAGATGAACTACCGAGCTACTGTCTCTAGGTCATCGCCGGAAACAGGCAACAATTTAAAAGTGACTTTTACTCCTAACCTGAAAGCTCTATTGTCTTTTATTAGTTTTTTTTTTTAGATTAAGAAGAAAAAAATAATCAACATTTCTTCATGATCTCTGGAAATTGATAACTCTTTTATTATAAATCCTAATGCAATTTAGTCAAAAAGTGATCGTAGGATGTCGCAATTTAAACTTTTCATTTTTTTAATTATATTTTATTTAGTTACATTTGGCTTTTGTTTTTTGACTTTACAAAATTTACGAAAACGAACCATGGACCATGGACTTTACCAAAACTAGACTTCATCGAGCCAAGCCTTCATAAACTCCATGGACTTAAAAATTATAGACTTCAAAAAATCAATGGATTTTAGGGTCACAGCTAACGCGTTCACCCAATTTTTGTTCGCTTCTACAGTTAGCGGAATGTAATTGCTATCTCATGTATTGCTATTAGGTCTGCTTTTTAAAAACCCCTGGGAAAATGTTAATTAAATTCACTGCGTGCACCGAAAGTAAAAAATATGTACCTGCCCTATTTTTATTTTTATTAAATTAGCACTTTCAGCACTTAGCAATCGATGAATCTGGATTGACAATCTATAATATGTACTTTATTGAACTAATTAGCAATCCAAACCCAACCCAAAGCTTACATATCATTTTTTTTGTAAGTATTACTACTTGTCTGGCCAAGTCTTACTGTAAGTGTAAGAAATTGAAAGAGCGAAACGCTTAATTCTAGCGAACTGTAGTGAATAATAGTCGAGTGAACAGTGCGGTTTAATTCAGGGTCCGTTTCGGAGCCTTGTACAAAAGGATTCACCATAAATTCGGACGGGAAAAAAATATCTTTTTCCTGTCCGAATTCTGGAAAAGATATTTCTTTTTCCTGTCCGAATTTCTTGGTGAATCCTTTTGTACAAGGCTCAGAAACGGACCCTGAATTAAACCGTACCGTTCACTCGACTGTTATTCATTACAGTTCGCTGGAATTAAGCGTTTCGCTCTTTGAATTGAATGCGTTCTGATGACGACCAAAGCGGTCTAGTGAACTGACGCACTTTTTTAGACCGCTAAGTTTCACTGCACAACGAACTTTATTTACGCTAATATATTCAGGGTAAGAGGTCGTTGCTGGAAAAGTAAAAATACATGAAATTTTTAACACAAAAGGCGAGATTAAATAAGTTTGAAAAAAGAAACAAAGCATGCATGATCAGCAACCGTTCGTTCAGGAATTTACGAAGCGCTACGCTCCATGTTGTCGTTTGGATGCAACTAAATATTAATGTTATTTCACTTTTGTAAATACCTAATTCTTTATTATATATTATTTATACATATATACGACGAAATTATATGACATGACAGAAGCTGCAAGGCTTTTCACGACAGTTAGAAGAAGATAGCTACATAAAAGTTCTCTGACTTATCGATCGATTGGTCGACATGTAATAAATCCATTGATACTTGTACCGAGTGATTCTTTAAATTTTTTATCAACTCTTGCCATTAAATCTGGACAGTATGTCTTAGCTTAACTCCTTGATGCTATGCCATCCAAATTCCACGGTAAGAGTTGATAAAAAAATTAAAAAATCGCTCGGTATATATTCTTTCGAAGATTCTTCCCTCGAAAATCACCTCCGACAATGCATATTTAATTAAAAAAAAACATTTTCTTCAATTGTCGAGACCTTCTAGAAGGACAAACAACACAACTTTCAATAGATGGCTTCATTTCACCCGGAACGTTTACTTTTTCAGAAACCCTCTATGTGTATGAAGTTGGCCATTAGTCGATTGAACCAAGAACAAAGAACATCAATAGCAAAAAGGCTATGTGGAGTGTAGAAAAACAAAAGAAAATCGATTCTTGGAAAATTAATGGCGATTGGTTTCCCAATGCAAAAAAAAGAAGTCAACATCAAAAACGAAGCAAGAAATACAGTTCATTAGAAAGTAAGAAAAAGAAACTACAGACCATTAAAAAAGAAGTAAAAGCGAATGGCATTCGAAAGACAAAAGATTATTCTCTCCAAAATGTAATAAAAAGAAATTGACCAATGACTCTTGGAAAGTAACAGGTGCGTGACTAAAAAAAAAACTCTTGACTCTTAAGCCCAGTTGTACAATTCTATATATCATATAAGTCACTTTCCATGCCTGTTTATACAGCTGTAAAAACCTTATCGCAGTGTGGTTGTCTTTATTCCAGCAGATCTTTTACCAAGACGACTGTCATAACATTGTCTATGGCCCAGTTGTACAATTCCACCTTAACTTTAAGCCAAAGCTTAAGCCTTTGGTAACAACCGTTGTTATGGGTTTAAGAGCTTCAACATGAACTTGTGATGCGCCCGCCCCAATTAGACTTGGTTATTGATTATTACTGACAAGTAAACAAATGATAAATATGTACAAACAAACCCCACTTAAGATTTATGGCCGATTTTAAATAACTGTCTCGGGCTTCCGAGAGGTCGCACAGCTGGCTGTTAATCTTATCTATACTACGAGTCTGCTTGTTACCTGCTATTGTCTACTGCGGCCGACTAAGGGTTATTTCTACTTGCCCTAAATTTTCTGTTTTCTTTAATTAAGGTTTACTTGATGTTTAAGGTTTAATGATGTTTGATTCTTTCGTACCATATTCTCCTTCATCTCTTCGATGAAATCTTCAAAATGTACTTGGGGCTGGCTGGTGGTGATGTTCAGATGTGGGATCATTAAAGTTGGTTGAGACCATAGGGATGGCTTCATGACAAAGGTCTTCAGATTGTTCCATGTAGCTGGTAGGATGTGAGTGACATGGATGTTGCTTATTCCTTGGCCACAGGAAAATCTTGTAGTGATGATGACTTCTCTCCCTGTTATCAAACTGCAATGACATGGCAGGTTGATTTTCACTGCTCCCTTCTTGGCGTCGTGTTGAGGTTCCAGTTTGCTTGTTTCGTTTCTACACTTGATGGTAGTATCTTCTGCTGGATGAGTGATGATGAATTCCGAATCTGTAAGTTCAGTGATCAGCATGGTATGACCTTTGTGACATTGGAATGGCTTATTTTTCTATGGTTGCTCCCCGAAAGAGTAATCTAGCACATTGTGGTTCCTGTAGCGGATCTGATGAAAGGCGAGGTAGCAAACATAATTTGTCGTGGAATGGCCGGCATTGATGCAAATAGTGTGATCGATGCTAGCGATTCGAATCCAAGTTGCTGCTTGATACAGGCTGTTGTGGTCTTTCCAAACGAATGGTGTTGATTTTAATTTGTCAAGGGTCGATTGTCTTGATTTGATCTTTGTTGGAACCTTGACTGTGATTGTTAGTTGATTACTTTCGATGCTGCAGTCAGAAATGGGCAACTGGAAATATCTTCCGACGTTCTCTACCGGGATGACCAACTCCTGTTCTTCTTTGGATAGTGCCATGTCCAGCCTTCTTAAGACTGCTGCTCTGCTGCCGATGTGGTGCAGAAGACGTGCCCCGGAATATTACGTCTTCGTATTGAATCTGTGCTGCTGTGATGGTGAGGGATGATCGTGTATTTCATCGACTCGTAGTGTTTTCTATTGCTTTCCGGTTTACTGATCTTTTCGCTGAATTTTTCTTCGTCTGCTCTCTGCCGACTTTCTATATTTTCTTGCACTCTGTTTGAAAATCGTCGGTGTTCTTTTGTTTTCGGATCACCTCAACTTTCACGTTTCCACGTAAAAGAAAGAAGATAAGATCAAGGTGAAAAGTGTATTAGAAAGAATAAAAAACCAGTAAATGATGAGATGGTTCGGACACTTAATGATTTAAAAAAAAAGAAGACATGCCCAGCCAAAAAAGACATGGAATGACGAAATTGTCAACACATTAAAAGAAAAAAGGAAAATAGCAAAGAGAGAAACAACAGATAGAAGAGAAAGGAGAAGGGTCATTGCCTGAAGGCCGCATATTATGGGAGGGCGAACTAAGATCGACCGAATTGCCGGCTAACTCAATGGAACATGCGAGGTCATACGTAACCCCAAAGCAAAGGGGGGAAGAATAAAGGAATAAATAAGAGGCACCAGTTATTATACACTTGTGTTTATTAGTGCAGTAATTAAGCATGTAATAAAACTAATCCACCGCAGGACTAAATTAAATGAACAATAACATAAACAACGTTACGAACGCGTTAAGTAAAGTTAAAAACACGAAGCGCGGATCCGCTTTTCGTTTACAAAGAAAATAAATATCAAATCTCCGCGCGTCAAAAGCTGCTTGTTTCGATTCAACACATTAATGTTTATTGTGAATAAATCAAAAGAATTCGACCTTAAATGTTCCAAAGTATCTTTGCACCAGCTGTACTAAAGTCGTCCGAATATCAACGTCTGGGAGGGTAGCGTCAATACATCATCCCGTGTCCCCGAAAGTAGACTTCCTCTGCCAGCCACGATCCCAAGCAGTGGGATTATCGAATTCTAGTTCGAACGACTGGAGATGGACCTCAATGATCCACCACGGCCAAGATAAACCAGCCAGGTAGCCCCAAATAAAAGCGTGAGCTGCGCACAAAACTCGTTTGCATATACCTGGTTGAAGTGCTGAAAACAGGCTTCGATAAGCACAACAAATATGCTTGGATAACACGTGGAATGCTTCCCTTCAAATCAAGGACAAAAGTGATCGTCGTGCACAGGAAACTACGTCGTGATAACCTGGTTCTTTTGGTGGAGCAGCGTATAACTCTTTATAACAAGGAATTTGACACTTTAAATAAAACGCAACAATTAACTTTAATTAATTATTTATTGAAAAAAAAAAAGAAAAAAAAAATGGGAAAAACTCCTGATCTCCGCCTCTGTTGGATCGGATATCTTGAGCGGAAAACCCTTGCGTTGAAATCAATACAAGTAAACAAAAATTACGATTCTCAGAAAGTACAGTATAAATCGTTTAACAGATTTCACTTTCGAATATCGGCGCGATCTATTTTCTTCCGATTCACACCGTTGGTGGTATAATGTTTACACAGATGTCTGTTGGAGAGCTCTGCTCCTCACTTAGATTAATAATTAATTGAGTTTCAAATGAGTTCGAGTCTTGCTACAGTGTTCGTCACTCTGATTGTACTCAAAGACTTGTTCTGTTTAATAAACCAACGCACAAAGTGCCTCAGTGGGACCACAGTGTACTGAATTAATGGAGTTAATTAATGAATTAATCAGATGGTTTAGAGAAGTATGTGCCTTCAGCGATCAATTTGCAAGTAAATCAGTAGCGATCACCTGTTTTTCAGGGGGCCCCCTCAGGGGAGGTGTGGGTTTAACCCTATCTCTAGCTAACCTGATGAATATGGTGCGTGTAGTGAGCCGATACTACTTCTACTACGTCACCTGAGCGAATTAAATTAATTGCTTTTGAGGGCGATGCTCTACCCACTTGCCTGTTGGTCGAGACCCTCTGTTTGTCGCTCTTTCGCCGTCTAACCTAGCTAATTAATTTAAAGCGCAAGAAATATGTTTTGACTGCCTTATTGCACTCCACTGTGGGTGGTTTTGGCAAAACAGTCTCTAGCAATCGCTTCTAATTAACCTACAAATCTCTCGGAAAAGACCACAGTTTGACCCTCCCACATATACAGGGTGTGAACGAACTTTTTAATAAAATGGCCAGGAATGTAGTTCAAATTGTTTGGTTTCCAATTTGCCTGAGAGAATCCCCAAGGTAGAATGATTTCTAAAGTACACTGTATTGAAAGCCCAGGTAGATGTGGGAAATAAGTAATTGCTGTGTGTTGATTAAATTTCAGAATTTGTCTACTAATTAAAGAAACACTGACCCATCAATTTTTTCTAAGATGAAGGTCACTAGTGAGTTTTAATACTCGCTGAAATATAACTAAAAATAGTTGATTATATTTATCTCAATGTAATGGTACTATGTACCGTATTAACTCTTTAGTTTAATTAATGCAAATAAAATTATCTCTACGCAGATATCACACCAAAGGTGCGCTGACGGAAATAAATAAATGTCAAATACCTAAGGCGTGTAGTCCGTGTACCACTTGCGCACTGTCCACTTTGATTTAAGAGCACTCGCGTCGCGACGCCTACGTGGTTAATTTAATTGCCTTTCTTATCACACTGTATTTAAACCGGACCGAAATAAATGATTTAACAAAAAATGAATAAAGACTACAAGCGCCTAAGGAAAAACACAATTAAGCCAAATTAGAATGAACTCAACCGTTTTCGCTAGAGCTTCAATGCTATCTGTCGTTCCTTCTCGTTCCCGATTCCCACGTTAAAGTCAAATCGATGTTATTGAAGAACTGTCATTTGGATTTGTGTATTCTAGCTGTTTGATAGTGTCCACGTGAACAACAGGTGGATTTGAAAGACCCATGTATAACTTGCTAGCTGCATGTGAGACTCGTGAACAATAGAAATTTTTAAAATAAACCAATTTAGTTAAGAAAAATGAAGTACAATGCAACGTAGATCTTATTCAATCGACCACTAATAGTTCATCGACCCCTAACCTACCCCGACAAGTTTTCATTGACCCCCAGTGTCTTAAAGAGACCTTTCTAATTGCACGTTGTTAGTTCCTAGAAGGTCTTAAGACAGCAAAATATAGATAGCATGTAGATAGACTTTAGTTATTAACAGTCAGGAGGCCTTAAGGTGACTTCGACAGTATGGTTTGAATAACCAGGTGGCTTCTTTATTTATGAACCTCTGTAGTTATTAATCGTCAACGACCAAAAGGTAACCCCTACACAGATCATTTTTTTATTATATGCCGATCGTATAGATCTGAGTTAAGAAAATATACGACGTGGTATGACAAAATCAGCACAAAAGTTAGAGGTATATAAGAGTTCTTTCTTCATATAATAAAAAGTGAACTGTAGTTATTAATCGGCCATGATGAGTTGTCTAGTTATGTGACGTGAATGATCAGAAGGTATCAATGGGCTCAAAGTCTTAAAGCAATAGTTTTCATCCATTTCACTCTGTCGCCCGGCTAAATCTGAGATCAATCGTAACGACGTACGTCTTAGCGCATAGTTGGAGAGAATGCCGCACTCGGCGTCGCATTCATTCTTTCATTAGCGCTTTTTGTTTGTGTTGGTAACCCCCCCATCTTTAGTATCATACCTTACTCGTAGCGACAGGCAAACTATTAATAAATTCTGAGTCTTTAGACCCCCAGAAAAAATGTTCGCCAACTTTAAGACAAAGCGGTCCTTTTATCGAAATTTTCGTGTCTTTGTAATTAACCTCGAAGCGAAAGAGAAACTCGTCAATTACCGGGCAAGGATTTTACGCTTTATTAGATGGATATACACACACGTACACACAGAGTAGCTAATTTAAAGCGTGAAAAGCATACACACTCGTAGCTACAACCGAACTTGTAAAATATAAAATCCTTCAAAGTAATACGGTGAAACTGATTAAACTTTTAATGAAAAAATCATTTTGGCAATTTGTTTTTGAAGGTTTTGATTCGTAAGGTGGCCTTACGTTATTGTTAAATTTAAGAGTACAAAATGCGTCCCTTGCAAATTACGATCGTGTTTTTCTTCTTGCATTTTTCGTTAAAAAACCCACCCCCTCGGACTTGCAGCAAAATTCTGAAATCCCTTCGATCAATGGTAACCGTTGATTCGAATTCTAGCACACGCCCTTGACTGCATTTTTCTCGCAAATTATGAGCACCAACTGTCATACGGAATGCGTCTGTCTCACGATGCCTGCGATTTGTTTCCTCGCTGACTGCGTTTCAAGTGCCTCTTGAATTGACAGAGAATTATGACTCTGAATTGAGAACAGAAACAGACAAAACTTCAACTAGAGCGTAATTCGATCTGACTTTTCCGTTACTGTACATGTTATCGTGTTTTTAGCGCGAGAATTTTTGTACAGAAATTCGAAACACAAAAAGATAAGGCTACTTCACATGGTAGATTTACGGCTCTCTGGGTGGTCTATCATTAACCGAAGGAACTGCCGCTTATCGCTTGAGAAAAAAATACCCAGAATACGGACATGTGCTAGTTTTTTAAATAGAACATGCAAACATCGCATTTGTTTTGAAAACAAATTTAGCGGACGTTTCAAACTTAAACTGGCATTGTACCAATGGGCATATGTATATCTTAATTCATAGGCTTCACAGGCGTATTATAATTCTTGTCCGATTTTCAACAGCGTTTCTCTCAGCTGTAAATTCGAATTGCTTCAGGACAACTTACCAGAATTCTTATAAATTAGAATTAGTTCAATGTGTTTAAGCTATAAAATGAAAGGTATTAAACGTGCGTCACTGTGTGTAGATTCCAATAGTTTTCGTTCATAAAACAGATTAAACCGTGTTCACAATGTAGGTGTTGTCTATGTATTTATTTATCCAGCGCTCATTTGATGAGTTGTTGCTATAAATAATATTATTTCGTATTATTTCGAGTCGTACTGCAGCAAACAATCAGCTAGAGAACGTCAGTAAACAAACCGACGCATTTACCAGAATATTTTCAGGAGGCGACTGACCAATCAAAATGATTTGCTTTCGACGAGTATACAAAAAAATTCTTATTTCTTTTTATGTATCTGATCGGAAATTGGTTCTTTCAATAAAGGAAAGTGACATTCATTTATTATTGGTAATCTCTTATCGAATTAACTCAATTGACGGACCTCAAAAAGAATTTTGTTATCGACGAAACCTTTCCGAGTTAGTTTATTTAGAAATTCCCAACTTGCAAGAAAATAAATTCAATTTCGCAAGTAACTAAATAAAAAAGAATGCATCGCATCACTTAGTATACGCAGGAATGCAAAAGCTGCTGGATTTAATACGTCACCCCCCCCCCCCCCGTCCCTCTCTAAAGCGGAACATTGCATTTCCTTTTATTAAACATCGAAATGCTTCGCTCCTTCGGAGAGATGCCTCAATTTTATTTTTGCAAAACTTTACTACCCCGTTAATAAAGAACATTTATTTTTTTTATTTGGCTCATTGAGCTTTCAGTTTTATTTTCAGCTCGGGTTTCAGACGCTCGTTTGATTAACGAACGCACTTTGCATTAACATTAAATTTATGAGATATGCAACTCAATTCCTTGATTGTATAGGGTGTCCCAGAATGATTTTCAAAATTCACAGACACTGTGCTATTAAATATTTGAAACTGAAATAATCTCTTTACTGTAATTAATTATAATAATCAAAAATTGTAAATAATTTGTTTTCAGGGTCAATGTCTACGTGTGAAGAATGAATTTGTTTACACGAATTATGTGATCGTGTCTCTGCAAGTGCCACGGACATGTGAACTAATGTAAATAGTAGATGTTTAGATTCTAAGAAGCCATACCATGTGCGCTTCGAACGTGTGACATCACATCGACCATGGACTACGTCAAAAGCCACCACCTGTGGCGGCCACTCGCCGCCATCTCACCAAAAGAAGTGCGTTCGGTGATTACGGTACCGCCCGAACATCACCAAACCAATTCGCCCATTCGGACTTTCATAAACAGCACCGTATCGGATGTGATCGGTAACGCGATGCATCAAATGGCGAGCACGACTGAAGAAAGCATAGTGTGGTATAAAATCGAGTTTGCGAACGAGATTGGTGAGTTCGGTGAAAGAAACGATACGTTCCAGATTAACAGCACGGTTAATACCAGCAGTTTTGGCAACATCGATGGTGATGGCAACTATACCAATGGTACGGAGCTGGAACATCCTTCATTGGGGTTGTTGACCATGATAGGGACTGCTATAGCATTAGGTCTTCTCATTTTGGCAACCGTAATTGGTAAGTTATTTAGTACTCATTAGCAAATGGTATTGTAATCTCTTCCTACGGTTTTAACGTGGCATTCGTTATTTTAACGCTTCGGGGATACTTCTAATTTTCCCAGCTCGGCGTGCGCTAAATGAACAGATAACGAACGGCCTGCCCGCAAACGAAGTAAACATAAATTAGTGGCAGAACGACAACGAACGAGCATACAAGAGGGCGGCTCGAGGTTATTATTTGGCGAAAAACAACTTATGTATGTCATGTTCTATAAGAATATCTTATTTTTTATTATTATGTCATTAATTCTGCTTTCATCTGAACTAAAAGAAATTTGGTTTTGATCTGAACTAAAACAGATTTGGTTTTGATCTGAACTAAAGTCGATTTGGTTTTGAACTAGGATAAAACTGAGCCCCATTCAAGTGCTTCAAAACTTCACCGTTTTCATCTAACAAAAAAATGGCTCGCCCTTTACTTTTCTCTGATTTTCCTCGAGTTGAAAACGAAATCAAAGAATCAAAAGATTCTTATGACTTTTTCTTTGTTTTTCTTTTGTGTATCTCACAAGCAACAAATTTAAAATCCTGTGTTTTTCTTATTTTTTTATTCAGGTAGCCGATCGGTCATTAATTTGGCGTTCATCTGAACTAAAAAAAAGATTTAGTTTTGATCTGAACTAAATAGATTTGGTTCTGATCCGAACTAAAACTGATTTGATTGTGAACTTGGATAAAACTGAACCGCGTTCACTTTTTTATTTTATTTATTTCTTTGTCTGTCACGTGCAAAAAAAAACCGGTACTTTCTATTATTTTTTTATTCAGACAGCTGATCTGACATTAATTTTTCGTTTTTGAGAATTTCAATCTTGCGAGAATCAGCTCAAATAAAAATAGTAAAAAATGTAGTATTCATCCAACCAACTTTGATTCGCTACGTAGCGGAAAGCGATCACTAGCTCCGGCTGAACGCAGTCTTTCATATAATTGCAAAAATCGGAATTAATTATTATTCATAAGAAATTGAAGATATTTTCTGTTGATTTCTTGATTCTTCTAAATCGAGAGCTTAGTTTCAAATGTTAAGTCGAAAGTTTCGCTTGATCTCGCATAGATGGCGCCACTGAAATTTAACGTTAATTAAACGTTAGTTCATTAGAAATCAGAATGAAAAAGAAACCGAAAAGTTTTAGGTGAAAAACAACTCTAAATTATATTGTAATTGCAATATTTTATTTACTCGTTTATTTGTTGCTTCGTTGAGTATGTGAGAAAATAATGTGAAAAATTAATTTGACGAAAAAAAAAGCCGTGCAGAGTGAGAGCAGAAACGAAAACGAAAAATTAAAGAGTGACCCCTTAGGGCCCGATGTAACGGGTGGGGAGCCCCAAGGTTGTTAATTGTCACAACCACTACGTGCCAGGTGGAGGTGAAATGAGTCGCCGTGGCGAGATGTCAATCACCTGGCGGAAGAGTGGATTGGTGGTAGAGAATCAACCAACTTTGATTCGCTACGTAGCGGAGAGCGATCGCTAGCTTCAGCTGAACGCAGTCTTTCATATACTTGCAAAAATCGGAACAAATCGGAATTAATTATTCATTAGAAATGGTTGATTTTTGATTCTTCTAAATCGAGAGCTTAGTTTCAAATGTTCCGTCGAAAGTTTCGCTTGATCTCGTATAGATGGCGCCACTGAAATTTAATTTTAGAGCGAACCCATACGTATTGTTAAACGTTAGTTCATTAGAAATCAGAATTAAAAAGAAACCGAAAGGTTTTAGATGAAAAACAACTCTAAATTATATTGTAGTTGCAATATTTTATTTACTCGTTTATTTATTGCTTCGTTGAGTGTGTAAGAAAATAATGTGAAAAATTAATTTGACGAAAAAAAACCGCGCAGAGAGCAGAAACGAAAACTAAAAATTGAAGAGTGACCCCATAGGGCCCGATGTAACGGATAGGGAGCCCCAAGGTTGTAAAATTGTCACAACCACTACGTGCCAGGTGGAGGTGAAATGAGTCGCCGTGGCGAGATGTCAACCACCTGGCGGAAGAGTGGATTGGTGGTAGAGAATCAACCAACTTTGATTCGCTACGTGAGAGCGATCGCTAGCTCCAGCTGAACGCAGTCTTTCATATACTTGCAAAAAACGGAACAAATCGGAATTAATTATTCATTAGAAATTGTTGATTTTTGATTCTTCTAAATCGAGAGCTTAGTTTCAAACGTCCCGTCGAAAGTTTCGCTTGATCTCGCATAGATGGCGCTACTGAAATTTAATTTTAGAGCGAACCCATACGTATTGTTAAACGTTAGTTCATTAGAAATCAGAATTAAAAAGAAACCGAAAAGTTTTAGGTGAAAAACAACTCTAAATTATATCGTAATTGCAATATTTTATTTACTCGTTTATTTATTGCTTCGTTGAGTATGTGAGAAAATAATGTGAAAAATTAATTTGACGAAAAAAAAACCGCGCAGAGTGAGAGCAGAAACGAAAACTAAAAATTAAAGAGTGACCCCTTAGGGCCCGATGTAACGGATAGGGAGCCCCAAGGTTGTTAATTGTCACAACCACTACGTGCCAGGTGGAGGTGAAATGAGTCGCCGTGGCGAGATGTCAACCACCTGACGGAAGAGTGGATTGGTGGTAGAGAATCAACCAACTTTGATTCGCTACGTAGCGGAAAGCGATCGCTAGCTCCATCTGAACGCAGTCTTTCATATACTTGCAAAAATCGGAACAAATCGGAATTAATTATTCATTAGAAATTGTTGATTTTCGATTCTTCTAAATCGAGAGCTTAGTTTCAAACGTCCCGTCGAAAGTTTCGCTTGATTTCGCATAGATGGCGCCACTGAAATTTAATTTTAGAGCGAACCCATACGTATTGTTAAACGTTAGTTCATTAGAAGTCAGAAATAAAAAGAAACCGAAAAGTTTTAGGTGAAAAACAACTCTAAATTATATTGTAATTGCAATATTTTATTTACTCGTTTATTTATTGCTTCGTTGAGTATGTGAGAAAATAATGTGAAAAATTAATTTGACGAAAAAAAAAAAAACCGCGCAGAGTGAGAGCAGAAACGAAAACGAAAAATTAAAGAGTGACCCCTTAGGGCCCAATGCAACGGATAGGGAGCCCCAAGGTTGTTAATTGTCACAACCACTACGTGCCAGGTGGAGGTGAAATGAGTCGCCTTGGCGAGATGTCAACCACCGGAAGAGCGGAAGAGTGGATTGGTGGTAGAGAATCAACCAACATTGATTCGCTACGTAGCGGAAAGCGATCGCTAGCTTCAGCTGAACGCAGTCTTTCATATACTCGCAAAAATCGGAACAAATCGGAATTAATTATTCATTAGAAATTCTTGATTTTTGATTCTTCTAAATCGAGAGCTTAGTTTCGAATGTTCCGTCGAAAGTTTCGCTCGATCTCGCATAGATGGCGCCACTGAAATTTAATTTTAGAGCGAACCCATACGTATTGTTAAACGTTAGTTCATTAGAAATCAGAATTAAAAAGAAACCGAAATGTTTTAGGTGAAAAACAACTCTAAATTATATTGTAATTGCAATATTTTATTTACTCGTTTATTTGTTGCTTCGTTGAGTATGTGAGAAAATAATGTGAAAAATTAATTTGACGAAAAAAAAACCGCGCAGAGTGAGAGCAGAAACGAAAACTAAAGATTAAAGAGTGACCCCTTAGGGCCCGATGTAACGGATAGGGAGCCCCAAGGTTGTTAATTGTCACAACCACTACGTGCCAGGTGGAGGTGAAATGAGTCGCCGTGGCGAGATGTCAACCACCTGGCGGAAGAGTGGATTGGTGGTAGAGAATCAACCAACTTTGATTCGCTACGTAGCGGAGAGCGATCGCTAGCTTCAGCTGAACGCAATCTTTCATATACTTGCAAAAATCGGAACAAATCGGAATTAATTATTCATTAGAAATGGTTGATTTTTGATTCTTCTAAATCGAGAGCTTAGTTTCAAACGTCCCGTCGAAAGTTTCGCTTGATCTCGCATAGATGGCGCCACTGAAATTTAATTTTAGAGCGAACCCATACGTATTGTTAAACGTTAGTTCATTAGAAGTCAGAATTAAAAAGAAACCGAAAAGTTTTAGGTGAAAAACAACTCTAAATTATATTGTAATTGCAATATTTTATTTACTCGTTTATTTATTGCTTCGTTGAGTATGTGAGAAAATAATGTGAAAAATTAATTTGACGAAAAAAAAAACCGCGCAGAGTGAGAGCAGAAAGGAAAACTAAAAATTAAAGAATGACCCCTTAGGGCCCGATGTAACGGATAGGGAGCTCCAAGGTTGTTAATTGTCACGACTACTACGTGCCAGGTGGAGGTGAAATGAGTCGCCGTGGCGAGATGTCAACCACCTGGCGGAAGAGTGGATTGGTGGTAGAGAATCAACCAACTTTGATTCGCTACGTAGCGGAGAGCGATCGCTAGCTCCGGCTGAACGCAGTCTTTCATATACTTGCAAAAATCGGAACAAATCGGAATTAATTATTCATTAGAAATTGTTGATTTTCGATTCTGCTAAATCGAGAGCTTAGTTTCAAACGTCCCGTCGAAAGTTTCGCTTGATCTCGCACAGATGGCGCCACTGAAATTTAATTTTAGAGCGAACCCATACGTATTGTTAAACGTTAGTTCATTAGAAATCAGAATTAAAAAGAAACCGAAATGTTTTAGGTGAAAAACAACTCTAAATTATATTGTAATTGCAATATTTTATTTACTCGTTTATTTGTTGCTTCGTTGAGTATGTGAGAAAATAATGTGAAAAATTAATTTGACGAAAAAAAACCGCGCAGAGTTAGAGCAGAAACGAAAACTAAAAATTAAAGAGTGACCCCTTAGGGCCCGATGTAACGGATAGGGAGCCCCAAGGTTGTTAATTGTCACAACCACTACGTGCCAGGTGGATGTGAAATGAGTCGCCGTGGCGAGATGTCAACCACCTGGCGGAAGAATGGACTGGTGGTAGAGAATCAACCAACTTTGATTCGCTACGTAGCGGAAAGCGATCGCTAGCTCCAGCTGAACGCAGTCTTTCATATACTTGCAAAAATCTAATAAACAAACCGCGACTGGCGAAAGTAATTAACAATAGTGCAAGTCGAATCCAATTATCGCGATGAAAGGCGAAGTCTGGATTTATTTTGTGTGTTGGCAATTATGAAATAGATTCTTTTTAACGTCATTGGGACACCGTAATGGGAAAAGATGCATAATGGCCCCTAAATATCTTATTTGGTTCCTCCTACAGGACTCTAATTAACTTTGATAGAATTTCCAATGAAAATTAGACCAGGTTTATACCAATTTGTAAAATTGTCTGTAAAAAATCATTTGGTTCCTCCAGGACTTTGATTAACTTTTCTAGAATTTCCAGTGGTTTATACCCATCAGCGGTTTATACCAATCAAAGATTTCATGAAGTGCATTTAACTTGTGAGTGTGTGTGTGTGTGCATTCCCATCGATGGAATCTTCTACGTAATTTCCAATTTGATTGAAACTTATTCTTGGCAAGTTTCTTTTAAAAGAATGTAAATTTATTATTACATTTGATGATCGTCTGCAAAGTTTGTGTTTACATATCCGTCGTCGGTCGGCGGAAGCTAATTTGAACTTGCAAGATTCTTCCAAGCACGCAAACATCCGTCCGAACGGGGAAGAGAAAAATTAACATCATAATTACTCGGTGCACATTTCCGACGAACTTTTACCGAAATATTCGATTAGATAAAACTTTCGTAATTGGAAATTATGTGCTCAAATGCTCCGCAAAAAGCGGCAGCTCCGCAAAAAGCGGCAGCTCCGCGCTTTACGGGACCGCGCCCGGTTTCAATTAAAATTCTTCAAATTGTAAATGGCGTTTGCAATTTAATTTTAAATAAGTTTTGGTACTGTCTGCTCTAACACCACAAGCCCTGTTTTAGTTTAAGTATCATAATTTGATTGAATCTTGTAATTTTAGCAGCATAACATTGTGAAGTTTTGTAACTTGCAGGCGAGTTTGTGTTTGCGACTTTTTAGGGAAACATGGTTTGAGAAACGCTATGCACCTGCACCATCCAGCTATAAAATCCATTATTTATAAATTAACTGACGTAATTGAAAATTATGTGTTTCCATTAGCAACGACCAATCAATTACACTTAAGCTAATATTGCTGCAAAAGCATTAAACTTTTATTATGAAAAAGCTATACCATATTATGTAAAACAACATTTAACGTTAAAAGGTAATGAGAGTGGACTATATAAACCGTTAAGTTGCAAATGTAAATCTGTTTTACGTATCAAAAAAAAAAGTTTCCAACTATAACAATCGTTATTCTAAATTTCGTCAGTTTAAACTTACTACTCCTAATAAAAATATGAAACAGCTAGACAAAGAATTACTTATAATACAATATACAGGGTGTAAGTGAAATGTGAAGCAAAAAGTATGACACACCGACCACTGGCAGGATACTAGATAACGAGATGTATTTAAGTAATTTTCCTCATTAAAAAATGCTACTTTCATTATTTTGAGATGCTATGTTATTCTACATAATATTTTTAAGAATTAGGAGCAAAATATTTGCCGCTTATCACTCATATGTATAAATACTAGTCTATAATATTCTCCATTTAGACTAAATTCAAAACGTGTTTTAGACATATTCTATATTTGGTGTGTTACATGAGTAGTTTGAAACTTTAGGCCTTTGTTGAAAAGGAGCTGATTGCGAAATAAACTCGAATAGCATAAGTTTCTATTTTTTATTTTCAAAGTGATCGCACATCAGAAAATGCCAAATTACTTTCATTAAAGGCTCATTTACACGATGATAGTTTCAGTGATAGTTGCTGTCATGAAAGCAACTATCACAGAAACTATCATCCTGTAAATAACTTGACAGTCACTTTCACGCTTTCCGTGTAGAATAAAAGCTCTGTTCCAACCACGCTTTCTGACCGTTTAAGAAATCGTCATAATCAGTTGCCCACAGAAATAATGCCCACCGTCACAAAGCGTGCTTGGAACAGACCTTTAAATCGCATGTCAGAACTATCACACCCACTTTCGTGATAGTACTTTTATGAGAGCACTATCATCGTGAAAATGAGCCCTTACTTTAAATAATTTTTATAAATGTCTTATATAGAACGTCCTAGTTTTGTTTAGACATTTAATTTTGATATAAAACGTTTTTTCTGTATCTTGAATCATTTTTGAATATTAGTGGCCTAGAATTAGAATTAGGGCACTTACTAGCCGCATATCTGAAACCAATTATAAGTATATATACCGGGTGATTCTTAATTCGCTCAATGCTTTCAAAATTGATTCAGAATTGTACCTAAAACCGTGATAGTCCCATTAGCTGTTACGAGTGAAAGCTAATGCACACCGCAATAAAATTTTATTCTTTTATCATCGTTATTCGATCTCACACTGTACAAATTTGAACAAGTGTAGTCTAGCATCTAAATCTAAATAGATCATAACGACTAAAGATTATGTTGCGTTTTCTTATTTTGTTTCGAATATTTTCAGTCTACCCTACCGTGTAATAAAAGTAATCGTTTTAGGGGTACCCACTTATTAAAATCTTATTAAAATCGGCGGTTGAATCGCATTAAAAATTTAAATGAAAAAAGAAAGCATATAGATGGAAGCAATCATAAACTTTGAACGAGATTGTAATTTGATCCAATCTTTGGAACAGCATGCGTCGCGACGATCGCGCTCATAAAAAGCCCCCGCCAATATTCTCACTTTCGTCGAGTTCCTGCCGTCGTCGCACCCGAGGCGGCGGAACGGTGAAAATAGTTCGCAGCCCCTGCGTTTCGCAGTATTAAATATCACCTACCCCATTTCCGCTTTATGTGCTTTTATCTTGCGGTTCGCCGCTGAAAGGTCCCGGCCGTATAATTTTATTTCGGGATGGATATCGGCGGCGAATAACACTAACGTTGTATTATTCAGAAGGTTCCGACCGAGCACCTCGTTGATTTCTTGTAATTTCCGTCGGGTCATGATGAGGATGGGCCCGCCGGTTCGTGTTCACGCTTTTGATCCGGGTATTTTATTTAAATCGCCCGATTCGTATTGAAGAGGCTGGCAGACGGGCTATAAACGTCGTGTGGGAGTCGAATACCTGTCTGAATTACTTGTGCTCTAGTTACTTCTAGGGTTTGATCTCTGATAAGGGATGAATTTTCTTTTCTATGGATAAACTTGTTTCCAATCAAAAGCTCTTCAAATTTTCAGTTGTTCATTTTTATTTCTTTAGGTTTTATGTTCCGTTATGAACTGCAAATTTTTAGTATTCGAAAAGTTAAACACCGCACCGCACCCCAATATTTTTCCTGACTGACACCTGCCCTATAAAATTTAACGAGCAGCAAATTTCACTGAAATTGCAATAAAAAGTTACGAGGGCGTACGTGTTGCGCGACGCATTAATCAAATTACTTTTTTACATAATTGAACTCGTAAATTTTGCCCAGCATATTTTGACTCAAAAAATAAACGAATTTTGTAAAACACCATCGATTTCGTGGTATAATGGTTGTTATGTTCTTGTACTTGTGATCAAAGAAGTGACTGACATTTTGTTGAACCCACTTACACTTATTCAAATACAAACTACAATGTACTCAAGGTCGAGGAGCGAAAGCGCACCACGTTGGGCGTCAATTTATGCAGTGAGGGTCGTGGACGAATGCCCCATGTTGGGCGCCACCTTATACAGTTATCTAATTGGGGCTAATTAGAATGGTGTCTCTTGAGGATTTCTCCAAACCTCTCATACAAAAAAGCCGCCGATCTGAAACTAATTACAAGACTATTAATTCGTTCGACAAAATAAAACGCCTCTTAGCTTTCCAGATGAAATTGATTTTACCCAAAAGCATGATAGTCCATTAGCTGTTACGTAATGCATACCGTAGACGTGTCTAATAAAGTTTTATTCTTTTATCACTGCGATTCAGCCTCAGAGTGCCATCTTGGCATCGGACTGGAAGTTCGTAGAAACTAAACTAAACTTCCGAAAAGTTTTTTTGCAATTAAAAGAAATTACGGTTTCAGTAGTCACCCTGTATGTAAAGTGTAAAGTGGGGCTGTTAGAAATATGTAGAATTTGAAATAAAAAAATGCCCTCCACAAGAGAACGTCGTTTCTTGCTTGAAAACTTAAACTTAACAATATTAATAATAATTATTATAAAAAATAATATTATAAATTAAACAATATTGTTTCCGTAGAAATCGATTAAATTATAAATTCAATAAGAAAACATTAATATATTGAGTATATGCAACCCGTCTTGTCACACGGTATGCCTAGCTACGAGGCGTAAACAATTTTTTTTTTAGTTAATAATAATTACTATCAAAATAATAATTATTAATTAAATAATACCAAAACTTTTGCTAGGTGGCCGTAATTATAAACTGACATTCCTGTTTGAATCCACAAAATAGGATTAATTTAGCGCCATCTATTGTTTACAATGACAAACAAATTCCCGATGTCATGATGACAGGAGGAGTGCGTCTAGAAACTACATTCCAGGTTTATTTTTGAACAGTATCTCAGCTTCAACCTCTCTCTCTATATGTTTATACTTTTTTTGCCGAATTTTAGAAATCTAAATAAATCAAACATTGTTAGAAATAAAGGAGCGATTCGAAACGGAGCGACTCCTTTACCGATTATTCACAATTCACAAAATTTGATTAATTTATCGCCATCTATTGTTTAAAATGACAAAGAAATTCCAGATGTTATAGTGACAGGGGAGTGTGTCTAGAAATTAAATTCCGGATTCATTTTTGAATATTATATATCTCAGCCTCAATCTCTCTCTGTCTATATTTATACATATAGACGGGGTAACTTCTTTACAGATTATTCACGATCCTTGGGCCCCTGTGACACTATGATATTTCTTGTGCAAGATTTGTTACGAAGTGAGCGAGAAGTGTCAATTCAACCAATCAGAATTCACTCATCTCTCTCACTTTGTAACAAAAATGTTAGCAAATCTTGCACGGTGTCACACGGGCCTTGGGTGAGAGTTTTAAAGTAATAATAATAATAATAATAATAATAATAATATATATTTCTGTACCAGTGGTGTAGAAAATTGTATATGGATATAAAAATAAGAAAGATACATACAAAGAATAAATAATATAGAATCAAATAACGATAATATAACGACAAATTAAAATTAAAAATTGGTGACATGTGAAAAGAAGTACATTAAACAACATTGCTCAGAATATTCAGAGCATAGCCATAGCATTAAAAAATTCATCTAATGAATAAAAACTAAATTTGTTTAAGAACGTTTTCATGTACCGTTTAAATTTTTTGTTATTAAATGATTTTATTTCGTTTGGTAACGTATTATATATCTTAATGTTAATATAGATGTGAGAGTTGTAAAATTTACTACTTTTTATCTGATCAGTTCTAACAAAATTTGGGGTTCGAGTTTTATATCGATGAACATTAGAATTAGACGTAAACTTACTTATGTTTTCATGCACGTAAATTGCTGATTGAAGGATAAATAGATTAAAGACAGTAGGAATTTTTAAATCAATAAAAATTTGTTTACATGATTCCAGCGGATTTAAAAATTTTATAACGCGTACCGCTCTTTTTTGTAATAATAATATTTGATTTAAATTGGATTTAGTTCCCCAAAGTAGTAAGCCATATGTTATGGCTGAATTGAAATATGCGAAGTAAATCATTCGTACTGAGGCAATATCACATAGTTTTCTCATTTTTGAAAGTACAAAGATGGCTTTATTTAATTTTGGCAGCAATGACTCCATATGGAAAGTCCAACTTAAATTACTGTCAAATGTTAAGCCCAGCAACTTCGATTTTGTGACAGTTTTCAAATTAATATTGTTTATAGCGATATCTTCGTTATATTTATTTTCAAAAATTAATATATTAGTTTTATCGATGTTTAGAATTAGTTTGTTGTTATCGAACCAATGAAGTAGCTGAGTCATGATTGTCTGACACTTATTCACAAGATTATCTCTATTGTCACCTGTGATCACAATATTCGTGTCATCCGCATATAACGTTGCAGTTGCATCGATGTTGGTGGGTAGATCGTTTATAAATATAACAAAAAGGAGCGGACCCAATATTGAACCCTGTGGTATTCCGCAAGAATTGGAAAGATTATTAGATTGGTGAATAGAGTATTTGCCTTCGTCGCTTAAATGTTTTATTTCGACAAATTGTTGTCTACCGGTGATGTATGATTTAAAGATATTTAAAGCATTCCCTCTAACACCATAGTATTCCAGCTTATTTATTAATATGTTATGATCGACCAGATCGAACGCCTTTGAAAGATCACAGTTAATACATCCAACTAGTTTTGATTTATTTAAGTTAGCTAAAATTTCATCAGTAATCTGTGTTAAAGCAGTCTGAGTAGATTTGTTATTTAAGAAGCCATGTTGATGTTGACTGATATAATTATTTTTTATAAAGTAATTTAATAATTGATCTTTGAGAACAATTTCAAAAATTTTTGACATTGCCGGCAATATCGCGATAGGTCTGTAATTATTGACAGAGAATCTGTCACCCTTTTTAAAAATTGGAATGATTTTAGAAGTTTTAAATATATTTGGGAACGAAGAGTTCTCCAAAAATGAATTAATGATGTGTGAGATAGGTAAACTAATGTATTCACTTATCATTTTAATTATTTTTATTGGAATTCCATCATCTCCTGTTGCAGATGTGTTGTTCAATTTTTTTATAATAGACAATATTTCTTCCTTACAAACTGGTCGCATATATAAAGAACTGGATGTATTTATTTTAAGTTTACTAAGGTTGCTATTGAAGTTAGTGCTATTTATATTTTGTAACATAGCTAATGGCAAATTAACAAAATAATTATTCAGAGTATTACTTATTGTAGAGGCATCGTAAATTATACCTGGGGATTTACCTTTTAATTCTATATTCCTAACATTGTTGGGTTGTGTTTCGGATTTGATAATTCGCCAAGTATTTTTGACAATATTTTTTGTACTGAAAATTGTTTTGTTGACAGATATTTGTTTCGCCGCTTCAATTACTTGCTTTAATATTGATGCATATTTTTCATAATAGCTGATGACACTGTCGACCGGAAACATTTTAGTTAACTGAAACAATTGTCTTTTTGTGCGACAGGATTTGCGAATTCCGCTGGTTATCCAACATTTAGTACTATTAATTTGGCGAGTTTTTAAAGGATAATATTTTTCAAAATTAGTTTGAAGTGATTGATAAAAACATAACAATTTATTGTTTGGATTTGTTTCAGTATATATATGATTCCAATTTATGTTTTTAATACTATTTATAAACTTGATGTTATTTTTTTTTTGAAAATATTCTCCTAGTGTCATAAACAATTGTGCTGGGTTTTATACATTCACAGTGACTGAGTTGATAATTATGATCAGACAAGTCGATACTTTCATTTATAGTGACATGTTTGAAAAGGCTTTTAATATAAATATTATCGATGCAGGTTTTTGATTTGTTATGTATTCGAGTGGGAGTCATAACTGTTGGATAAAGGTTATAAGACGCCATAATTTTAAGAAAAGCTTTCGTATTATTATTATTTTTCTCAAGAATATTTATAATATGTAATAAAGATGTAATAACTAAAGTGTATTGAACAGTGATAACAAATTAGCAATTAACTTTATTAGAAAAGTTAATTGTGAAGTTAAGCATCTTAAGGCATTAGAAAATTAGAGTAAAGGACGTTTTATATTTTGATTTACAGGTCGAATTTGAATTCGTATTTTTGATAATACTATTCTATTGATTTTAATTATTGCAATTTTTCAAATTTTAATTTAAACGCAAAAATAATGAAAAATTAGTTGAAATGAAACTAAAACTTAGTATTTTTAAAACGTGGTTAAATTTTAGTATTTCTGAAAGGGATCGAAAAATTAAGTAAAATTTGTTAAATTGTGGCTAATAAACAAGGGGTAATTTTGTTAAAAAAAATGGGCTAAAATAAAATAAAATGTTTCCTACAAGACGTAATTTAATTTATACTTCGAACAGAATTGGTATTGGAGTTTTCGAACAAAATTAGGACTTTTGCTTGATGGTAAAACTTTTAACTTGCAATTTTTATAATAACTCTTTTGTTAACTTTCAAGATTTCAAATGCTAACGCAACAATAAATAACCTACGGTGTTATTTATTGTTGTGTTTCCTAGCATTTTTCCTAATATTTTAGTAAAGAATAATGATACATTTACAAACAGAGGTTTATATGAAATTGCTTAATTATGTATGGACTTTTAACCGTAGCTTGTACCGGTGAAATATGTTTATTATTACATGGACTTGTATTAAACGAAAATAGCAATAGTTTAAGCAACAGAGACACTAAATAAGGGCGAATAAAAATTTTCGTATATTGATCTGACAGTGCTTGATTCAAAACAGGTGCATTCACCGACTAATCTGAATTAAATTAAGAATAAAAGAAATGGCCTATTTAATTTAGCGATTTAATTCGAAAATAATTGATTTGGATTCAATAGTTTGGCTTTATATAGTACGATTGTCGCCGCTAGATGTCAGCTACTTCGTTTACGATTATTATATTTGAAAAAAATGTATTGATTTTGAAAACGTATCTTTGAAACCTATGGCTTAATGCTACAATAAACTAATAAAAAATAATAATAAAATACAAATATAAGAAATAATATAACGATTGTTATTATAATTGTCAATGACTGTACACGACATCTGACGGCTGCTACTGCTGTATGTGTACAAAACAATAGGGCGCCATCTGTTGGGTCAATTCTAATTTTTCGTTATCGATATCGACAAGTATTATAGCATTAGCATATGATCGAAAATAAAAGAATTCAGAGTAAATCGTGATTCAGATTTTCACCATTTCTGAAATTACTTTGAACAATGAACGTTATGTGTTCCAACTAGAACATTCTGAAACGACTAAAATGTCACTGTCACAGTTATTAAATTCGACAGACAAATATTACCAATTTTTTTTTCTTTTTTCAATATTCAAGACATGACCTACTTTGAATCATTTTATTTTCGATCGCGTGATATATTTTATACACAAGTTTCCTAGTCACGTGGCTTGTGTTCATAAAATTAAAAAAAATCAAACAAATCAAAACAGTTGTTTTTCCGTAGCAATCGATGAAATAAAAAATTCAATAAGAAAACATGGATACCTTGAGTATATGCAACGACGTTTACTGTCCTGCTATTATACCGAGAAACAAATGAAATTATCTTTCGCACGCGTATAACTTTTCTTAAATTATTTAAAGGCCGAATCTAAAATCCCAAAAAAAAAATTATAACAATAAAATGCAATATGTAAGAAACAATGTAGCAATTGTTAATAAAACAGTAAGACATCTGCCGGCAGTAACTACAAATAAAACAACGCCATCTGTTGGGCCAATTCAAATTCCTCATTAGATATCAACATTCACACTGGGAGGAATGTTAATTAAATCAATTAATGGAGATCTTGTGACTTTCGATCAATGCGGCTCACTTTTAATTTACATTCATTTCCAGTAAAGTCAACTTATAAGATGTCTAAATTAACCAGCGATAAGTTTTCAGGTCACAAGGTTTGTGTTCACATAATTAACATCCTTGCATAAATACACAATAGAAAAAATAATTAAAGTTGGTAAAATGGTTAAATGATTATTTTTTTCTATTGTCACTGTTTTTGTAGCAATTTATTAAATAAAAAATTCAATAATGTAATATATAGTATAGGCAACCCAATTAACGACTTTGTCATCCCGTCTGCCTACCTATAAGGCGTTACAATTTTATTTTATTTTTTTTTAAGTAATGATGAAAACGACGTTCACTGTCCTATTAATTAATATGCCAAGAAAAACATACGAAACAAATAAAATAAAAAGTTGTTAATTACATTTCCAAATTTCATATCTTTTTAATCTAATCATCATCACTGGCGTAAATAACGCCCATGCGATACTAAACAAGAGGAAGAAAATAATGATTTGAGATCATTCTAGGCGCAACAATTCCAGTTGCGGGGGTGGGGTGCAGCTAGTGATCGTCATTGCATTTTCCTAGCTTTTAAATAAAATATTTGCGCATCTTCAACTGCAGTTTCACTCAAAATTAGTCAAAAACTAGCAGTTTCCTGAATAATTACTTTTTTAAAGTAACCCACACTTATATATTCATTGAATCCAATTGTTTGTATTATTCAGTAGAAGACAAAATTAAACAAAGAGAAAGAATGATGAAAATAAATTATTGTGTAACAAAACAAAATGCATAATTTATTCGTATGTACTCAAGGTCGGGCGTACGTTGGGCGCCAGTTTATGCAGTGGGGGGTCTTGCATGAATGCCCCATTGCGCATGCGCCAATTTATCCAGTTGTCTAGGGTTTAGTTGGGCGCCAATTTATGAAATGTCCAGTTGATGTCCTGTCATGGGCACCAACATTGTAGTGATGTGAAGGGTTGACATTGTCGTAAATAGCTTATATTGATTTGACATTTAGTTATTGTAAAATTATATTAAAACGCCTGAACGGTCCAGTGGTAAGAGGACCGGCCTTGCAATCGCATGATCGTCGGCTCGAACCCCACTCGGGATTATTCTCGGGGGTGGTCGGTATTAACTTCAGGCACCCTTCAGTGTTGGGGATAAAATTCGACACTGCTTCCCCTTAAACGGCGAGAAGGTTGGAAGTAACAAAGTCATGGAACACTTTCACTCACTCAAATACACTCTTGCTCCTGAGATCCTGACAAGTCTTTGACTTAGGACCTCGTTGGGCAACCACCACAGATAAAAAAAATAATATAATAACTTGAGTTTGCACGAATAAAGTTGTTTGTTTGGATTCGAGTTTTTCGTCTCTAAAACTAGATTGAAAAGTTTATGCTAAGACAGTGGATCGCTTTGCTTTAATTGTTAATGAATTTTTCACATAATTAATCTATGTTGTTCTTTGTATTGTGGTTGGTTAATTCTAGATCTCTTTAATTTAGCTGCGATTTTTTTTTGCTTTTCGAAACGGAACTACTTTCATTCCGAAAACCTACCATTATTCTATTGGTTCTATTCGTCAATCTTTTCTAATTACTTATTTTTTTGTTTCTAGAACTAGAACCATTCCGTTACCAAGAATATTTTTATTTATTCTGCAAAATACTTTTCATTTGCCGTTTTTGTATTGTATTTTAATTAGTTTGTATATTTAGGATGACTTTGCGCAGAATTAAATTTATATTTTGTGTGGGAGTTCTAGCAGAGTGGGGCTCCCTTCCCCTCCCAAGCATTTATAAGCGCGCCAAAAGCACGCTTTGAGACAGGGGTAGTTCGTGTTTCCTGACTCAGAGTGGGAGTTTCACTCTTTCATACCTGACAGGGGTAGTTCGTGTAACCTGACTCTGAGTGGGCGCTTCACTCATACGTACCAGACACGGGTGTTTCGTGCATCCCGACCCTGAGTGGGCGTCTCGCTCTTGCTTACCTGACACGGGTGTTCCGTATGGCCTGACCCTGTGCTACCTACCTGCTAAAATAGGCAGTAGTTTTCACATCGGGTTGTACTTCCCCGATGTGGCCAGCCAGCTGCAGTGAGACGGGGAGGTTCGATTCCGAAACGCGAGGCCAAACCAAAAATAGGCGCCACTTAATTTTTGAAAGGGGGAAATTAAGAAACCCAATTACCTCCAGAACACGTTAGTTTATTAATACAAAAGTCAACAAAATAAATCAAACATAAAATAGATAAACATTAAATCGACACCACCAATGAATCAAACTAATCTACATTAAAGTTAAGGCGTGACTTTAATTTTACACCGGAGTGTACGCAATAAAGTGCATGTCGAACTTCGGCAAAATCAAAGAAAGGATTCCGCAAAAAAAAACCAAAACGCGCATTAACGCTCAAAACTACGTATAAAAGAAAACAAATAACGTTCCCACCTCTGTTTCGTCGGCGTCTTATTTACTTGTCGGCCTCTGTGTGTCAAAGTCGCCGCAAATCCCTTTGATGAAAGCCGATAATCATGCCGCGAGTCGGGAGGGGAGATCTCAATGTCGCAAGCCTCTGAACACCTGCACGATGCGAAAGTGCGTCATCCCATGGGAAGTCCGCAACGAAAAGGATAGCTCTAATTAGAAATCCGTAATAAAAATTCGTAGTAAAGAATCCGTAGTAAAAAAAAGCCTATAAGAAAAAAGAAATCGAACGTAAGGGTCAATTTTGAAAATTTGCGCCGTGCAAAACTTACCTCGGCACTTTACCGAAGCTGAAACAAAACACGAAGTACGCGTTTTTCTGTCTCCACGCGAGCCTGTTCAGAAGCGGCAATTTGCCGTAGAATTCACTAACATCCTCTTGATGTAATGACATGCACAAAATGAATTTGTTTAACAATAGGAAGGTGTAGCCCGGGAGACGACGGATTTCGTTCTGAAGAATGGCTCAATGTTCGACCGAAAAGGAACAATTTCCAAAGAGAGAGAAAGAGACACGTTCCAATTTACCATTGGCGGAATTCATCTTAGCGACTGGGGGGAACCAATCAGCTCAATGTGTACAGTGGCGTGGTTTCCAAGCAACTTTCCGGCACGATTAATTTCGCCTTATACAGGGCGTGTTCGGAACAGTAATGAAAACGGAGTAGTGACAACGCATATACAGGGTGCATTCGAAACAGAAAGGAAAAATGAACTGTAACACCTGAGTGGGTGTTTCGCTCATTACAGTTGTTATAAGATGTTTTTGCTCCCAAAATAAAGTAGCGTCACTTGTCAAAGTTTTAAATCAAAGGGCAATATTAGAGGATAAAGGGAGAGGGTTAGTGTCAATCCAGTTTCCGCTCCACTTTCGCCAATTTTTCTTATAAGAAGGGAAGGCGGAAGAAGTCCAGTTTTTATTCGACTCTTTAATATGAAATAATTCCCAAAGTAACCGAACGATGTCACATTTGACTTCTTTTTCTTTGCACGTACATATCTTTCACCTTACATCACATTCATAACAGATACAAACAGCGCCTGGTTGAAAGGAAACCGTAAAAACGTTGAATTCGCTTCAGCTTGTCATTTAGTGCACGTAGAATTGCCGTTTCGCGACGGTGCACGAATACAAAGGGATCCACGTTATATACTAGACAGGACGCGTGATGCGCGTAACTGAAATAACGCTCACCGGAGGGCATAAAATGTCGAAAGAACGCGCGCTTTCCGGTCACAGTTCAAAACGTCCCATAAATTTTTTATGTAATTGTTATTCTCTCTGCCTTTCTCCGGTGTCGTTTTTCATCGCGTACGGAAAGTTTAACGTCAAAAGTAAGGAAGAGGTTTTTTCTTATTTTAATTTCATTGGGGAATTTCCGGTCCTTTTGCTCCATTTAAATTTCATAGGGGAATTCCCTGGCACTTGAAGATTTACATGGGAGAGGTCTCAACACATTAACAAACCCATTTTTCAGCCTTTGCTTCTTCTTTATTAAAGTTATCTGTTTTTTGTGTTCCCGAATTTAATAATTATTACATTTAGTATTCGCAGAAATTCCAATTTCCTAGTTTCAGTCGTACTGTCAACTTCCCCTGGTGTTCTAGTTGCAAAATCATAAGTAGACACACTTCCACGATTATGAAGTTGCTGCTTGAACCGCCGAGATTCCCCAACGATAATTAACAAGTTAACGTTAAGACAAAGTATTTCTCATCAATAAAAGATTACGGGGCTTTGAGAGCTTTCACGAATTATTCGGTCTATTGCCTTTAAGCGCAAGTTCACGACGACGCGACGAGGAGATCCGCCTTGAACGTTGAATAGTAAACACTCGGAAAACTATTGTAATGTATACACAAGACGTTTCCTCAGCTTCCATTGTGCACCCTGCATTATTCCTAATCTAGGTTAATGACTTGTCAAGTTCTATAATTGCCGATTCCTGTACTTACGAACTGTTACTGTCTTCATTTGAACCCAGACATAAATTTTAAAAATTTTTGGCTCGTGTTACGCTTTCCCGGAGCTTTCCTCGCCTTCGCACAGCTGCCAGTTCCGGTATCATGTCCAATACCCGAGAGGTCTTCCTGGCGAAATTTATCGATTCCTCACCGCTGTAATTTACCCGCTCAGGCGCTTCACATTAGCGAACGAACTGCAGAGCAGAGTACACATTTGCATTTCATCTGAATTCCGACTGTCTTTTAGAACGTGGAGGCGAAACGAGCAGAACTGAAATATCAAAAGTGCATTTAAATATCCCCGGTAAATGCGGCGGAAATATCTGAGCCGGTGGTACCCACGCTTAGGAAGAATTCATCATTTTGCATAACTGAAATTCTGGTCATATTTATGCTTTTTCTATTTGGAAGCATATACTGTACGATTGTTGAATTAATTAGACTTGGCAGCGGCCGTGGCAGCGGCTCGCTTTATCAAAAGCCTTGGCGGAGATGCGACATGATTAACACTTGCAAATTCGAAGAACTGATGTGGCATTGATGGGGCCGACCTCTCGTGAATCATAGAGGAACTGGCACACATATGAAATGCTACGTAATCTGTTATGACGTTTGTCAAAATCGTATAAATGGCAATGGCATAGCACGATAGGCATCAGACAGCTTCTAGCAGTTTGGTCGTGTAGACAGCTAGTGCCCGTCTTGCAGAGTACATCTCCATAGGGCGTAATCGACATATACAGAATGTCTTAGTGTGTGGCTGTTGTTTAAATCGATAGTAATTTACTACTTGTGTCCTTTATGGTCTCTCAGTAAAAGAGTGAGAAGAAGAAGTAGAAATTGTTGATTATTGTGTTGTGATTAATTTTAGAAATTAAGATCTAGTTTGGGCATCACAATAGAACTTCTCTCTTACTGTCGTCGAAGTATCTAGACGGACATAGTGTTTCGACGAGGCCCTATAAAAAATTGATAAAAACTGAAAATAAAGGATAATTCATCCCCTTTCTGTTATCATTATTTTTAACCACCCGTCCCTCACGACTGTTGTTTGGTCTCCGGTGTGCATTGATGAACCCAAGACTCGTCCACGGTTATGAATCTGCGGAGAAAGTCTTTTGGATTGCGACAAACACTCTTCCGAAACGTTCATTCCAACCAGTTTTTGCTCCGACGTGAGTAATCGCAGCACGCATCACTTGCAGAAAGCTTTCGCATGCCAAAAATTGATATCCCCACAGTCTCAGCTATCTCAATCAACTTCAATCGACGGTCACTCGAAACAATTTTCTGGACTTTTAGGGCTATGAGGGACACTAGGAAAATTATCTACCCGGCCATGATAGAAACAATGGACGAACCTCTGCAATTAATGTCAGATAGTGTCAAGTTTTTCAAAGATTGGCAGAAAGTTTGAATCAAATCCACGAATTAATTTTCATTCTGTAAAGTAAAAAGTAGAGTAAAATGAGTGTAGTAAAATTGGAACATCGAAGTGTGATAAAATTTATAAAGTTTATGTGACGTCGTCAAATTTTGGTCTAAACAGTTTCGCTTAGGAAGGAAGTCCATGGGGATGATGCCTGCAGCAACGACAAATCCAGAGGTTTGCAAGATAGTGGAGGCTATGATTCTCGAGGATCGTCGTTTGAAAGTCTCCACCATCGCTCCAACATTGCATATATCTGAGCTTAGCGTTATGAACATATTGCATGAAAAATTGGGCAAGAGCAAGGTATCAATCAGCAAGATGAACAGAAAATGAAAAGGCGTGAAATTTCGCAAAACCATTTGGATACTCTGGCGACTGATCCTGACTTTTTAAGTCGCAAAGTGATAGGAGACGAAACTTGGGTACACCACTGGGATCCCGAGACAAAACAAGAGTCCATGAAATGGGTCCATAAGGGTTCGCCACCCCCCGAAAAAAGCTCGAACTCAGTCTTCAGCTGGAAAACGCATTTTCTGGGATACTGAAGGCGTTCTTTTGATTGAATATATGTTGAAAGGAACTTCAATTAATGCACAGACCTATGGCAATACTCTGAAGAGATTGCGCGAAGCCATAGACAAGAAACGTCCCAATTTGTGCCAATCGAGTGTGTTTCCTCTCCATGACAATCATAGATAAGTAATATATATATATATAAGATATAGATGGAGAACTTCCATCCACGTAAAGTGTATTGCATACAGCGCCAAGTGTCGCTAGTGTGAATTAATGACGCGCGAAATTTAAAATATTTCGTATATGGTATCCGAATTACTTTTAATAAAAATGTTAGGCTGGACTTCATAATTGAACTAAAAAGAGCTTTAAAATCTTTTTAACATAAACAAATAGCATGTGGCTTTAATATAAAGTCTCCTTTAGTTCAATTATGAATCTCGACATTACATTAACATTAGCGGAAGCAAGGGAATTAAAAATAAACATAAAGAAAATAATTTTTTATTAATAATCTATGATCTATTAATAATCTATCTATCTAAGGAACATACAAACGTACATAGATAATATGTAACACACATTTAACGGTATAAGAAAATACACAACAGTTTATCTAGCGAATCTATTTTATAATAATATATTTATTCTTACAACATTATTATCATGGACAAGAGCGAATCTATATTATAACACGTGTGACTGTAAATTACAGAGGGTGCATGTGGTATTTTGTTGTATCTTATAAAATGCACTGCTTATAAACATTATTAGTAATAAATTACTATGTATTCTTACATTTGCAATAAACCTTAAAACATTTACAGGGATATCAAAATAGGTACAGATACAATACTCTATTATGGAAAGGGGTTACCCGTAATTATATATTTATAAATAGGCAACAAATTACTTAATAAGACACTGCCTCAATCTATGCTTTGTTAGCATTTTTAAGAATTTTTTTCTAAAATGTTTTTCACTGTTGCATCCGACAAATTTGCTGTATCCAAAAGTTTTCCACTGAGAATACCAATTATACAGTATTGTTTGTTGAAGATTTGTCCAGTGCGATTAGTCTTTTTAACGACCTTAGTCATTCATACTTAAAGTTTTTATAATAAAGGTCAGCGTCTGTTTAATTCAATAATTATTATTGCACATAACAATTTTAGAAGAAAAGCTTTTCATTAAATGTACAGTACGAAAAGATTAATTTTAGTAATGTATTATTAATATTATGTAATATTATTATGTAATAAATGCATGAGGCTTATACGTATTTGCGTCTTTCGTTGACACTACTCACAAAGTAGTAAAAAAGAAATTTTAAATGTCTTGAAATTGGCAATATATCATTCCAAGTAATAATTTGTTACACATTACTAAATATGTACCTACTGTTTATTTTGGTTTAATGGTGTCGCTTTCTATACTGATCACAAGCCAGCAACCTTATTCTATTATACTTATTTTTATTTTTGCTTGCATCTAACCCCTTCAAGGATATATTAATATTTCGTGTAAATATATACAAATAAAAATGAATAAAATATTTACAGAACATTTCAAAAGTATTATGTTGTATACATTCAAATAAATTTTCATCATTGCTATCAAATGCATTATTTAATATATGTTTTAAACTGTATTGATAGCAACAAATATCCAAATAATGTCTCATGATAGAGGAATACTTTTTAAATAGCAACATGAAGGTAGTATTTGGACATACAAGTGATTTGCTATCATATGCCCGCATGTTTATTATGTTACAAGCAGAACTGCTACGGTCAGTTGAAAGTAAATTGTTTCTACACACATCACAGTTCCCTATTTTGTTTATGAGCTTTTTAGCAATGAAACCTGCAATGTATGTGCATATTTCTATTTCAGTGTCAGTGTCACTTGTGGAATTAACAAATTCAGTCACTACAATATTGTGCACATCTTACTCGATTACATAAAAGATAAACGGGCATGATGACAATGCGCCCGTGCATAAAGCTGCCAAAGTTCGGCCAATTTTGGCAGACTGCAACTTTACTGAGCTAGACCATCCACCATATAGCCCAGATATGGCACCATCAGTTTATTATTTGTTCCGAAATTTAGAACAATTTCTGAACATCAAAATCACAGCCTCCTATAGGTCAGGCCGGAAATTATTCATCCCATCCTCGTATATACATATATCTCTTAGTCTTCACCTTTCATTCAATTTTTATTCATTTTGATTTGATTACTCACATCCCTTTCTTCGACATCAACATTGTCTATTAGGCAACATGAATATTTTTTTAAAAGTTTTTTTGCTGCGGTTATAAATGTGACATTTCTTTTTTGACAAATTGCCAAAGTAATGAAGACACATCATGGAAAAGTGGAGTTATATTTTTGTGAATATCATTTTAATGTAATCATCATCATCATCATCATCATTTTAATTATTAATTTAAGAGACTAATAAATAATAAGTAAAAACAACGTATTATTAATTATAGTTTCTATTACATAGCTTTAATTTGTGTTGCATATTATTGTCATGTACCCTAACAGGCGCTAATTTGATGTTATACAGTTGCAGACAGAAAATTTGGGATGTCACTGTCATTCATCTAACTGTCATCATTCATAAAGGAATTGTTCAACTTTTACGTCAGTGGAATGTCAGTGACATCCGAAATTCTCTGTTCGAAACTGTACAACTTTAACTTCGAAAACACTTCTTCAACGTAACGACTTCTTCAATGTAACAACTTTAAGCAACTTATACGTCTATTCCAACTTGTACTGCGCCAGTACAAATAAATTCTAATAGTTTTTTTGATGACTGATTTGTACTTGTCAACGAAATCGGCATCGAAACTGATCTATCAGATCTGTCATTTTCCAGAAATTATTCTCTTCTTGTTTTTTCCACGACCACGATATTTCATTACTTCAAATCCCATATTAATATTTTTCTTGAAGGGAACTTAGTGCTTTTATCGTTTCCTAATACTCACATTTGACAAAAGGATAAAAAAGATATTAGTAGTATTATTTATCATTGGTTACTGTTAGTGTTATTAAACTATCTAGATTTGATTAGAGTTTCAAGATAAGGCTACGTCCTTGTTGCTGACAGATCTATTTTTAATATTTTTATAATTGTCACGCGATCTAGTGCAGTAGCGACATCTATATGTAAACATATATTATGTGCGCGTGCGCGGAATATACACATATAGAAGATGGTGGTCAAGGGACGAGGTTGGTATTGTATTGTGTAACATGTAGTGATAACTTAATAAACATATTTATCATTACATGTTACACAATACAATACCAACCTCGTCCTTTGACCACCATCTTCTATATGTGTATATTCCGCGCACGCGCACATAATATATGTTTACATATAGATGTCGCTACTACATCTAGTTTCTCGATGATTCTAGAAGTTTCGGCTCGCGTTCTGGATTGTGAATGGCGATAAAATTCTTATAGCTCTGATTCATACTAGCTTCATCCTCGAACTGGGTTCTTGCGATTCCACAAGCCATAAGGCAAATGCCACAGTCGGATACAGCCGTAGACGCAATAGGAATAATTACGCAAATACGCCCCCACAAGCTTTAAAGCTTGGGGCAAGCATGGGTGTTAATTAAAAAAAAAAACTTAACCTGTACTTCAATAAAACTAAGAATGTATCAAAAGAAAAGCTCTAACTTAAATTTACGTAATGTTACTCCATTAATTCTTATTCACTTCAATACGTCAAATGCTTAGTTAATTTTAATTATTCATGAAGCAATATGTATTTGAAAAATTACTTGTTCGTGTATTAGTCAACTAAATTAGATTCCACGAACTGAGCGAGTTGTATATCAGCATTAAATAAAATGCGCCGATCGGAATCTGTGACCCCTGTGGCCGTGGGGTAATTAATTTAGGTGGCGTGTTGAATCATCTGATGGCGTCGTCTCATCGTCACTTGATTCCTATTAGTCGGCTGTCTTACGTTATCGCCGTGGCCAATCAACGTTGTTTTACGTCACCGCCGTGGCCAGTCAGCGTTGTCTTACGTCACTGGCCGAGTTCGTGACGTGTTTTTCCGAGTACCGCCCGTTGTTGATGACGACATCGATGCTGCACCCAATTAGCGTCGATTTACGTCACTGGGTGAGTTCCTGACGTGTTTCTCTGCTGTTGATGACGAAACCGGCATATCATTTACAAAATTTTAAAGGGCGAGAGAGTAGACGTTATCCCCAACACAAAATTAGAGTATAGTGAGACTAACGCTGAGACTAATACTGCTAACTAACTACTTTTAATACTTCGATTCTACCTGCGGGTCGATCTTTTATACATCCCTATATCTACGTCACAATTGGTTCCTTTGCTCTGGTGGTCAGGGTTCGATCCAAAGTACAAGGTTCTAGAAGGTGTCAGCATAAACTGATGCTTGCCAAATTTGTTTTTCTTAAAGCGTTCTAATTGCCTCGATCTTAATTGGCACATGTAAACAACACACCCGCATTCCGTATAGCCTTGCATTTATGCGTAGTGGAATGCAAGCATGTGTATCGCGATTCGCGACGTTGCTCTACTTAACTTCGGTAGGTGCTGATTCCGCATAATGTTGAAATGCACATGATTGCAATAATTACGAAATGAATTTAAATTTACTTATTTCCTCAGATAATGACATCGTGACAATATTTAAAGACATTAACAATGCAATACTAACAATACTAAAAAATAATCTGAACCTTGATTTTCAGAAACGCTGAGCTTACTCGTGTCGATGCCTATATGAAAGGCGTAGGAATGGCGTGCGTAGAAGTTGCCTTTATGAAAGGCGTAGGGACGGCACGTGTAGAAGTGGCCTTTTTCCATTTTTATATAAAAAACTGAAATCAATATTTAAAGCAGACAGCAGTTTCTAAATAATAGATTAAAAACTGTTATCCGTTATTTGAAAACTAATTTTAACTGCTCGGAAACATTTACCTGTTTGAGGTCTGAAACAGTTATCTGTTTTTATAAGGCCCGGTATTCCGGTAAGGCCCAGTTTTACAATCGTGGAATAAGGACGGAATAACTGTGCGCCGAATATCCTTCAATGTTCTTCCATATCTACGTCACACCTACGTCACTTGATTCGACGATTGTAAAATCGGGCCTAACAGATTAGCTTTAAGCTTTAGTTTGTTCCCCTAGTAACAATTATAAGAACAATAATTGTTCCTGTGGAAATAAACTGAAGATTAAAGTTAAACTGTAGCCGAAGTACCGGGCCGTAAACTGCTACCTGTTTTAAATATTGATTTCGGTTTTGTAATTTGTACGGATTTCTCTTATTCTTGGGTAATTCTTTTTTTAAGAAGTACAGTCGGTTTTGGACACCTTCAGGGTTTCGAACACCTCGTTTTTGTCTCCCTCAGAGCAACCGTTAAATTTTGTTTTATGTCAGTAGTTGTTGACGATTTCCACTGTAGATTTTTTTTATCGTGAAAGTCGACCGTTTTCAATATTTATAATTCTTTATCGAAGATGGATTATGCATGGCATACGTTAACGATGATGAGATCGATTCGAAATACCATCGCCGGCACTAAAAACGAAACGAAAAGCCACAAACTCGTTCGAAACTGGCCCTTATAGATAAATCGCTCTTAAGGTTGACTTAGTACAGCGTTTCGTTTTTAGTGCCGGACACGGTACACAAATATATTTTTATTCGCTACAAATAGCATACAATGAAATATTTACGCTCGAGTATTCGTTCCAACACACCAACGAGAAGATTTTGAGTCGATTTAGATTATAATCGAACTTCCGACAGGAAATTTCAAATTCCTACTTGCAAATAAATATAATACCCAATTTAACTAGACATTTTATAAAACGATCTGCGTATAGAACGCCATCATCTTGATTGATAACTGTAGGTCATCATTCGTCGAAGAAAATCGTTTTCCTTCGTCGTTTTCTTCTTGTTTTTGATCACGAACGGGGGGGAGCGCCTTTCGATTTATTCCTGCGCTTCCGGAGCCGACAATATTGCGATTTAAAATTCTCGCCAGAAAATATTTCCATGAGGGCGACCAGTTTAATTTACGTTCGGACGAAAATTATCTGCTTATTTTCCTCGTTTGCTCTAATTTATCTTCGCCATCTTATTTGACACGGCGGGAACGAACTTCCGGGGCTAGGTAATTTATACATATTTCTTTTCTTTCGTTTATTTTAAATTTCATACTCGTAGGGTATATATTTTCCATCGTTAGTGTAGTTTGAACGTCGGAAAGTAGAACAAACTAGATTTATTACTAAAAGCGGGGAAAATAAAATATGCTGCTTTGCTTATCGCTAGGTGCGCCTAATGGAACCTGTAGCATCCCCACAGCAAATTGTCCTTCCTTTGTTCGTCTCCTGGAAATATTTTTATGACGCTAGAAATTTCTGTTACTTCGAAAAACTCGATCGTATTTTGAATGCGCATACTTCAAAATTAAATAATAAATGAGGCCCAGGTGGTTCCTTGTCTAAAATAAGTCTTCGGGTTGATTTATTCGCGGCGCATGGAAATGCGTTAGGAAACGCGTTAGGTTGATTATGTAAACGGTAGATGATAAATCATTAATTTAGAAAAGCACGCATGACTTAAGTCAAACTTTCCTAGTCCCTGGAAGAATCAATCTCGCGTTGATTATTAAACTAATCTTATGAAAATGTTTTGCGGCTTAAATAGTGGCCCTTCATTTGTTAAAAGCCCCAGAGCCCCTTACCTAACCTAGGTTATTTACACGGGGATTAAGAACTAGCTTGGCTGTATACGTGTATTTCCAGCAGGCAAGCGACAAAGGACGCGAGCTAGGATTAAATTAAATTATGAATGTATAAACTATATTAAAATCTATTAATTAATTAAAATGTGTAAAGCGCAAACGAATTTCTAATTGAATTGAAATAATTTGCTTCGACTTCGGAATAAGCAACACACTTACGATTATCCTCGTAAATCCTTGCTGTAGGTTCGGAACGTTTTCTGACAGAGGGATCTATCTATAAAAGCAGAAGCGAGCGCTAAATTTAAAACTGTTTTTAGTAGGAACCGCGAACGTGCCGACTATAGCAAAATAGAAGTATTTGAAGTATTAATTTATAGCTCGTTTGTTGAATGTTTATTAAATGTGCTCGGTGACCGTTAACAATTAAATTAACTTCAATTTAATTAACCGTAATTTATTTCAAAGCTGACTTCGTCACGCAGTACATTCAACAAACAAATGATTTATTTCGATAGAATTCTAATTGTGTTCTTCTCTCGCGTTATTAATTTTGCATCGGATTAATTAAATTCTTAACAGATGAAATAACACATAAAGTTGAAATATAAAATAAAGAAAACTTCCGAGGGATTTCTTTTTTTTAAGAGTCCGGCGGGCCAGAGCTTTTACCGGAAACGGAGCACACCTAGCGAATTGATTTATTCGAACAACAGGAAATAAAGGAAAATTGGACATCAACTTTTTACGACGCAGTCCGGTACAATTAAGTTTTAAACATTTAAATTACAAGTTTAATTAGAATGAGATGTATATTTCTTCGTGCCTAAGTGCCTATTTTTAAACTGTTTTAGGTATTTGCCTAGTTTTATAGCTTAAGCGCCTACAAATTTTTTTGCTGCCTATTTTATGCCTAAAATGGACAATTATTGTATAATTAATTTTTGTGAATTCTTTTCTCTGTGTGTGGACGTATGTATTTGCTTGCCAAAACATTTTAAAGGCACTGTACGTGTTCAACTAAACTCAACGCTGCTACGTTTTTGTAAATAGCCGAATTGAAATTCTAAATTTTTAAATTTAAATAAAATTACTTTAGGATTATTCACGAAAGAATTTCACGCTTTAATTGTTAATATAAACAATCTTAGGCGATAAAGGGCGCAAGCGACAAACTTTAGCCGAAATACTAACTCTTGTTTCTGTAAATAAAATAAAATATTATCGGTATTTTTATTGGGAAGTCGTAAAAGAAAATTGTGTTTCACTCTTTTTCTAGTAAAATTTGCTACAGTATTTAATTTTTTTTTAATTTGTCTAATTCACATTCATCTGGTAGATTTACAAAAATACTTTTTGATTCTAAGAAAACGTCGTTTCGGAGTTTTTAATATACAGTAATCATTTGATATACAGAGCGTTCAAAAATGATTGAGAGGCGTTTGAATTTAGATGTATAAAAACTGAAATAATAAGGAAAATCATGAAACCAGTTCTAATTTATGGGAGTGAGACATGGATAACAAATAAGAAACAAATAAGTAAGCTAATAGGTACGAAAAATTCGAAATTCGAAAAATAGAAGGGAAGACTAAAAGAGATAAAATACGAAACGAAACATTTAGAAAAAATTTGGACATTATATCGGTAAAGACCTCAATAGAAGAAGCACAGCTTAGATGGTTAGTACATATAATGAGAATGGGGGAAGACAGATTAGAGAAAGAAGTGTTTGAAGCTAAGGAAATAGAAAAAAGACAAATAGGCCAGCCTAGAACACTCTGGAAGGAGGAAGTACGCTTAGCTGCAGAGAAATGAGGAGTAAAATGGGAGAAAATAAAGGAGCTAGCATCAGACAGAAGGGGATGGAGGAAGATATGGAAGAGAGCAGCCCCCTAATACTCAACTCCAACATAGCTTTACACCGAAAGGTAGGAAAGTAGGTTGTCGGCCTAGAGAAAGTATTTGGCAGTATCAAACGAGGAGACGAACGGAAAATAAGGGAACTAATAAAGAAACAATAGAAATACTGAGAGCAATATATGAGAAACCGACCCAAAATCAGGAATTCTAAGAGTTTGAAGCAGTCGGTAGACTGAAACATGGTTATGTGCAGTTTTCATGAGTTGTGGACGAGACAATTACAAAAGTTAAACAAAAAATGATGCCATTCAAAGTAGGATACTGGACACTAGAAAAATAAAATAACTAAAGATCAAGTCGACGACAAGAACAATACAAGAAAGATAACTAGATTGGTTGGGCTACATAAATGGATTGCTTGCAGAGCGACTTACAAGAAAGTGTAGGAAACAAATCGTAGAAGACGAGAACCAAGAAAAGCCTGGAAAGAAAAATTGAAAAAAAAAGCAGCTGAGAGAAATATACAATGGAAAGAAATTTATTTATTTATTTATTTATACAGATATGAAAATAAATACTGAAATCAACCAAACTCCAAAAGAGAAAGACTTAAGGATTAAGTAAGTTCTTCGAAAAGTCAAACGTTAGAAAGAAAAATTGGATGTGAGGGTTAAAGGTGCTGAAAAGACCAAATTGGAAAAACGAACTGAAAACATAATAAAACAAAATAACATTGGTCCAAATATACTCCCCTGTGGCACACTCTAGCTTAGAAAAAAACTTTTAAATGCTCAAAAATATCTAATATTAAAATTGGCATGTTCGCAATTTTCTTCTTACAATGACTGCGTTCACCGGAAATAAGCTGTTTGCGCTTAGCTGTTTCATCGTTTACTTTGTAAGCGATAATCTGGTGGACTCGTAATAGATCAATGGTTCATCCCACCATTCTTAAACATGTTTATAAAGAGTGTTTTTTTTTAATCTGTCGTCGAAGTTGGCCATGAAAATTTCATTGAGAACCATCATCGTCATGACAGTTGTTAATTTGACGTTTGAACTTGCTAAGCTTGCCTAAGCTTGCTTTCGAGGTTTCGTACTCAACAGTACAATAGGATAACACAAGAATGTAATCTATTGTAATAAACGAAAAACGACAATAAGAAGGAGATCTGTTGTAACAATGAAAACAGACAATAAGAAAATAACAATTGTAACCTTTCGTATTAATTTTTAAAACTGAACAACGCCATCTATCTTCGTTGGCGCCAAACATATAAAACGTTAGTGTTTTTATTTACTTTGAAAATGAGCTTTCCTTCAAGAAAATAGAATGGAAACAATCGCAGTTTTTTTAATGGTTTTTGTCTCAACAAGAAAATAAATGACAGTCGACATGTTGTGTAACTAGAAGACTTCTATTTACAAAACGTTTCGACGCGTCTATTAATGAACAATAAATAAAGAAATGCTCTTAAAGTTCACGGAAATTTTTGAAATCGAACAGCGCCATCTGTCTCTGAAAGGGCCGTCTGTATTCCACAGTGCCATCTATCTTTGTACCGTCGTACACATACAATTTACGTATTTCACATGCTTTAAATGAGAATTGCCCCCTCTGAGGGAGTGAATTGAAAACAGTCGAAGATTTCATGTTTTTTGTTTGAGTAAACAAACAAAAGATACTCGCTAACACGGCGATGCGGTGAAACAATGACAGAAGAATCATAAAATGTTTGCATATTTGAATGAAAATAATTCTTAAAAAAAACTTGATAATTTCTATAACTTTCAATACATGTATTTTCACAAAAATTAAACTTAAAAAAACTTGGTAACTTAAAAAAAACAAAAATGGCAACTGCTTCAACTTCCAAAGGATGGCGCCACATCACCGCTTGGAAAAGCTTCTTGCTTGTGCATTATTTTTGTAAGTAATGTTCTAAGGACAGGCAATATGACAGTGGAATCACAAAATGTTTATAAATTTGAATGAATTTTTTTTAAAGTGATTCCTGATTGATAACTGCTAAAATCTTCAATAGATGGCGCCATAACGCATATTTTCACAAAAATAGCGTTCAAAAGACAAGCTACATGACAGCAGAATCATTTGTGAATTTGAATGAAAATAATTCTTTTAAAAAAACAAAAAACTTGATAATTGCTATAACTTTCAATAGATGGCGCCACATCACCTATTTTTACAGAAATAATGTTCAAAATACGTGACTTTTAAAATTTTTTAACAACTCTTGCCAGTGATTTACAATAAATAATCAAAATTGTAGTGCGTTCACAATAAGCACCTTGTCCCTTCATAATTTTTATAAAATGTTTGCCGACCGAGGAATTTCTTTTTTTTAAGAGTCCGGCGGGCCAGAGCTTTTACCGGAAACGGAGCACAATTGATTTATTCGAACAACAGGAAATAAAGGAAAATTGGACATTAACTTTTTACGACGCAGTCCGGTACATTTTCGTGTCAGCTAATGAAAAATATTATTTATCGAGCTGTTTCGCTCCTAGAGAAAAGTGCAGGCTTAGAATTTCATGACGCCGCAGGATTCGCAGCAAATATTGGGGTTCGACCTATACGAAAAGCAGGGACTATAAATTCTGCTTATTTTCCTTTGATAGTTTCTCTCGACATCGACAGTGACTCCCCTACCCTTCGCAACAAATCGATTCATGTTCTTTGTTATTCGCACTGTTTATAACGAACCGAGATACATACAAAAGATCACAAATATAAAGTCCTATATTCTGCATACTGAATAAAGAGATTCAATACAAAAACCGAAGTCGGAAACAATTTGATTTTATTAAAAAATTGTTTTGTATTTACTTAATAACTGGGCCTATAATTTTTGGTGTCGCAATGGCGATAAATATTTTAACAGGTGCACGTAAATGCGTTCGCGTTATTGATTGTCCTGTTTTGCTTGGATAAAAGCATTCATCAAAACACTTTGTGCATTGAAATTGGCGATGCGTTTCGTAATTTCAAATTCAAACATAAACACGTGGTAAAAATACTTTGCGTTTCGATCAATGTATTCGTTCAAATAATAGCGTCAATTTGGTTTAACTAATTTTTTATTTTTGGCGAAAGTAAATAAACGCTAAAAACCGTCATCGGTGCACTGAACAAATGGGAGATATAAGCACAATTTATTGCCAACTGAAATGTAATATGCATACAAAAGTGTTATCGTTGAAAATTGCAATTAAACTATTTTTTAAACCGCATATTATCAATTCTAAATAGGAGGGTCTCATTTGTTTGGCAATTTAAATCAATATATTTACAATGACCATAAACAATAATCACTTATTATGATATTCTTGACTAGTTCAGAGCGGCCAAGAATGTTTGTAGTTGAGGGCATCTCTTCCATGCTTACCTCTGTCCTTTCTTTTCTTGTACTTGTCGCCTTCTCTCACTTCACCTTCTCATGTTCCTCTTGGTCTTCCTCTGTGTCTTTTTTATTATCTATGCCTTCTACACCTTTCCCACCAAATGTTTCTCTTGCTTGCGTATGAGTGTCCAAACCAGCTGTTATCGTCTGAAACGCTTTCGTTTGCAGCAAATCTTTTTATCTTCATCGTTATTGGTTCTGTGTATTCATCCATATTAAAATTAGTATTTCTTCCTTAGCTAAAATATATTTTCGATGTTATTAAAAAAAATCTTCCTCATCTTCCTTTCCGAAGTACTATTATTCTTAGGTATTTATATCTCATTGTTTGCACCAGCTGGGCTTCTCCAATTTTTATTTCTTACGTTCATCTAAATGGCTTACTATTATTGTTTTTGTTTAAATACTGTAGTTACGTAGGCTTGGGGGTTTCAAGGCTCCGAGTCCTTCCATTGCCTTCCTCGAATTATTCATAGCTTTTGCTTTTGCCTGCCAATCCTCGATTCCTCAATTTTAATCAGATCTTCCTTCACCTCGCCTAATTCAAAAATTCAAAATCACCTCAGCCAATCCCGTTCGTGGTATTTTTGGTTCACATGCTGCCCTTGCAGATGTTAGAAAAATTAAGAGCACTCTACTACTCCATGGGGGTGTTTTGTTCCTGTCTCTATAAAATTTTCTTATTCAAGTGTGGAAATTGACGTTTTTAAAAGGTCTGTTTTAGGACTGAGACAAGACAGACTGCAATTAAGCCTAAACTCACAACGTAACGTGATATCCTCGTGCATTTGGCTCGCACGTTTGCAGTTTTGACAAAGCAATCTATACATAAGAGTTTAGAAACGTCTGATTCTTGTTAGCCTTTCCACTCTCATCAGCGCTCTTTTCGTTTATCTAATTTCCGTCATCCTTGCCACATCTCATTCTCTGTGCTCCGGTATGATTTCTGGTTGGCCTCTTCTGCTAAGATAATGTGGAGTAAACAGACGCGAGCAGAAAAATACTTAGTTGAAGAACAATAAAGTTCATAGAATATCGGAAAGAGATGATGAACGCAAAAGCAACGATGATGGGGCTTATAAGAGACAACGAAAGAAAAACCAAGGAAACGGAAATGAAGGGAGATTAAATACATTAGGAAAGAAAACAGGGAAAAATCACCACGGAATTCGAAAATTTGAAAGCATGTGGACCCTAGGAATTGTACAAAACAATTAATTAAAAAAAAGTGAAGGGGAGACTAGAGAAATCTATCAAAGTTTTTTTCTTCTAAAACTGAAAGCAACATAGAAGATAAAATGAACATTAAAGGTGACCTCACGCTCAGAGTTAGAATGCAGTGGCTGAAGGAAAGAGATACGTAAGAAAAGAGGAAGAATAGAGAAGACCCATAAAGTAAATCAAAAAATATTATTTCAAATTGGGAAAATTAAATAAAGCAAAAGATAAATTTGCCACGGGTAGTTTATTATCTAAAGACGAGAACCTGATATAGAATGATGAAGGAAGAATGGAGATGTGGAGGAAAAATTTCAAAAATTTGCGAATTCCGAGTTTGTTTCTTACAGAAAAATATGTACTTTTTAGAAATAAAATTCACCTGTCCGAACGTTTTCTCGAAATGTCAGAAACAAAGAAATTACGAATTTTATTTCAGACTTTCCAGGTTCACTGTATATTGAAGCCTAAAATGGCCTTTGTATGTGTTTTTCTTTTGTTTTACTTTAACGTGGTTCATTTTGACTACGGCATTCGACTACTTACAAAACTGGCCTAGTTGTAAATTGAATTCTTTTCGTCCTCGGTCCGTGTACTGAGTACATTTCATTAATTGGGCCTTAAAACTGCGTGTATTCAAACTAATCTGTTCAGACCTCGGTCCGAGTAGGATCAAGACGATTTTAATGGATCAGCAATCAGGTTTGAGTTGTCAAGATTAGACCCGAATCACTCTCTGTACATAAAATCTTTTTTTATCTACTAAAAACTTTTGCATTGAAAAAGAAAATTATTTTTTTCCGCAAAGAAATCGTTTTGGGCGAAAAACGAAGGAAACAACCAAAGAAAAACGTTCCGTAACGAATAAATAAAGTTAGTGTTTGAATTACACATGATGTAAATACCACCACGATTGTCCAATGCTTAATAACAATTTATCGGCGAACTCACCGATGTATTCAGTAATTCGATGATTAAAATAGAGTATATGCCGATGCGCTTACCGATGGACTTAATAAATTCATCAATAAGATCGGCGGTGAGCTCATCGATGAATATACCGATAATTAACCGGCCACCGATAGCTTGTTACAGTTTCCAGTAATTGTTCTTTCTCATTTCTTTATTTCTTCATTTATAAAAAGCAACGATTTTACAAAAAATTAAAATTAAATAAAGCAAAAGATAAGTTTATTACCTAAAGACGAGAACCTGATATAGAATGATGAAGGAAGAATGGAGATGTGGAGGAAATATTTCGAAAACCTGTCGAATTCCGAGTAAATTCAACTCTGAACTTATTGTACAACAATTGTGATAATAGAATCAAGTTCAGAGTTTACACTAAATTAAAAAATAAATAGATTAGGTAAATACATAAACGAAGTGAAAACAAAACAGTGAGGGGGCTAAAGAGGCATAACGTATTAAAAATTTCGAAAGATCACAACCCACTTGACCAGGTTTTTATTTAGACACTTGTTACTAATGTATACAATGTACAATGATTTGGAAAATGGTTGGAGTATCCAGAAAACTTATAAGATTCAAACGTGTATTCGAGGATTTGTTAGAAAGAATCCAAAGCTTGCGCGATAAGAATACAACAGCTTTTGCAAGGCAGGAAAACAGGACACCCAGAAGCTTTAGAACTGCAATTGCGCTAAGATAAGGAGGCGTTCAGAGATTGCCGTTTCTCAAGTAGGAAAGATTGTAAAAAGAACCGATGACTTCAGTTATCTTTTCACCCACAACAAATTAATTACATTCATTTATTCTGCGTTAGCGCATGGTATCGATTCACATGAACTGACACGTTTTATACATAGAATCCAACTGGGATTATTCTATTGAAACCCACGGGACGAAAACAGAAAGTTTCTTCGTGAAAGATTTATCTGAAGCCACACGTTAAATTCGTTCATGTAGGCAGACAAAATCGAATGCGTCACGCGCGATTGACGTAAGGAAAACTTTCAAACAGAATTTTCGACTTATAAATTAGAAGTCGGAAGGAAACAAAAACGGGCGAAAACAAGAACTTCTGGATTTCGCGGCGCGAAAGCGTGTTAGATGGAATATAAAGTTGACACGTTTCAGTTTCACACTTAGTGTGAAAGCTGTTATGAAAGTATGTCTCATCAACATCAATGTCAATCATTTCAAGCAAATCCATTTTAATTTATAAGTAAAGAACATTCTAGCTTCAATTAGTGCACGTATGAAACACTACCTTCATGTATGTATGTAATTATAGCTATACAGGACGTTTTAGGATTAACTGATCAATACTTAAACGAAAGGTTTACCTCCAGTTTGTGTTGTTGTTTCATTGATTTCTAAGTTAAAATAATTTATTTAAATTAGTAAAAATGAATAATTGTTATAAGTGCAACGACGAGTTACCACTGGACAATGACTTTGTTACCTGTTCGGCCTGTTGTAATCACTTTCATTACATTTGTGCGGGCACACGTGAATCGGTCTGGCGAAAAACATCACTCGATGCGAAGGCCGCCTGGAGATGTTTTGGGTGTAAAAACAAACTCGAAGATGGGTCGCTCATTAAAAAGGATGTCAACAATCCAATAACACCTGAACTATTAAAAAGCATACGTGAAGTTGTGTCAGACGTAATAAAGGAAGAAAATGCTAAATTTATGGTTGTTGTTAACAAATTTTCCGACGCACTTAATGTCATTTCCGACATGAATAATAATTTGAATAAATTGTCCACCGATTACAACGATTTGAAACACAAGTATGATACTCTAGTTATTGAAGTTGAGTCGCTTAAACAAGTGCAGAAAACATCTATTCAGATTGATCCAAACGACATCATTACTGAAATTAATGATCGCAACAGTCGTAAAAATAATTTAATCATTTTTGGTCTGAAAGAATTTTCCGAGACACTACCTAATAAGTCATATAAAGATCTACTCCACAAGGAGGTCACAACTCTTCTTCAAACTATTGATAAATCGGCATCCGATAATTTCACTACAACGCTTAGGCTTGGTAAATATTCTGCGAGTAGATTATCTCCTAGACCAATCAAAGTAGTATTAGATAGTCCTGATACAGTCAAAAAACTACTCCGACATGCTCAAGTCTTAAGAAATGATCCCCGATTTTGTACTGCACATTTATCGTTGGACAAAACACCAAGGCAAAACGAAGAGTTTAAAGCACTCAAGAAACAACTTACTCAAAGATCCAATGATGGTGAAGTTGGTCTAAAATTAAAATTTATTCATGATGTTCCTACAATAGTCAAGACTCCGGATTTTCATTAGAGCAGTCCAATAGGAATACTGATCGTCTCCTACGTTGTTATTATCAAAACCCAGGAGGAATTAGATCTAAAACTGTTGATTTTTACATTAGTTCTATATGTTCTGATTTTGATGTTATAGCCTTAAGTGAAACTGGACTCTCCGGTGATATTTCTGATGGTGAGCTCTTTGACAGTAACTATGCGGTTTTCCGTAGTGATCGAAAATTTGATCTGACTAACACATCTCGAGGTGGTGGAGTGTTACTTGCCATCCTGAATAAATATTCACCAGTACAATTAGACTTATCCAGTATTCTACATTTTTCACATTTCATCGATATTGTTGGCTGTAAGATTTGTATTATGAACTGTACCTTATATTTATTTAATATTTATATACCACCTCACATCAATTGTAATGACGTTCGTACATTTTTTGATTATTTAGAATCATTTGATTTGATAATTGGCGAGAAAGTCATTTTCTTTGGTGATTTCAATGCACCTAATATATGCGATCATCATCCTGGCTCTGACTCTGACAGTAAATCTGTCATTCTCACGAACTTTATGGCTTTTTTTGAATTGTCTCAATTTAATGGTGTACGTAATAATATCAACCGAACATTAGATCTGGTTTTCACCAACTTATCTTGCAGCGTTTCTCATGATGATTTACCATTGTTAACTGAAGACAGGCATCATCCTGCTTTAAATGTAACACTGACCCTCACAGTGCCTGAATCTATAGATAATTTTAATTCAATTTCTAATAAAAGGAAATACAATTTCCGCAAAGCGGATTTTGTTGGTCTGTATGAAGCAATATTGCATACGGATTGGTCAAGTTTAGATGACTCCTTGGATGTAAATGAAGCAGTTGAACACTTTTATCGAATCTTGTATTCTAAAATCGACCAATTTGTTCCTCTGTATAAAGGCAGAAACTACAAATATCCTTGTTGGTTCACTAAACAAATAATTAGTGATATCAAACTAAAACATCAAACTTGGAAAAAATTTAAGCGTTCTCATTCCGACTTTCATTTGAAACAATTCAAAATCTTGCGAAAATCTATCAAGGATCAAATACGTGTTGCACATTCTAATTACATAACAGAGGTTGAATCAGGAGTTATTAATGATCCTCAATCGTTTTGGACCTTTATTCATTCTAAGACCACCTCTTCCAGAATTCCTGGACTTATGGTTCTTAATGATAAACAATTAGACAATTCTCAAGATATAGTTAATTCTTTTGCTACTTACTTTCAAAGTGTTTTACCCCTTCGTCTATTGCTCAAGATAATTTAACGTCCCACTTACACCTTCCAACTATTTCTCTACCGTTAATTAACGGGAATGATGTCCTAAAGGCTATTAGTAAGCTACAGAATAAATTAACATGTGGTCCAGATGGCATCCCAAGTTTCTTTATAAAAGACTCCTCCAGAATTCTTGCTCTGCCGTTGGTAAAGGTGTTCAATTTATGTTTAAGCTCATCCGTCTTTCCTACTCAATGGAAAATTTCAAAAATTACACCAGTATTTAAAAATAGTGATCGATCAAATATTAAAAATTACCGACCCATTGCTATCATCTCTAATTTCAGTAAAATTTTTGAATATGTTGTATATCACTCTATATGTAATCAAACTCACAGCCGTCTTTCATTTGATCAACATGGATTTGTAAGTAAACGATCAACGGTTTCAAATCTTATAGTCATCACTGATTACATATCTCACAGCATGGATAATAATATACAAGTTGATGTTATTTATACTGATATGGCAAAGGCTTTTGATAAGCTTGATCATTCGCTTATGATATCTAAACTACATTATTTTGGTTTTGATCTTTCAACTATTTGCCTTCTTAAATCCTATCTACTGGATCGGAAACAATTTGTTGAAATTAACGGTTTTGAGTCATTTGTTTATACAGCAACTTCGGGAGTTCCTCAAGGATCCGTCCTTGGTCCTCAACTATTTAACATCTTTATTAATGACCTTACAATGAACATTTCAGGAAATAAACTTCTTTTTGCTGACGATCTTAAATTATATAACAATATTTCTTCCATCCACGACAGTCTATCCTTACAGAAAGACTTTTGTGCTGTGGCATCTTGGTGTCATGAGAATAAATTGTCTTTAAATCTTGCAAAATGCAAAGTCATGTCTTTCACCAAGAAAAAAAATCCTTTTTACTTTAATTATTCGCTTGACCAGGAAGTAGTAGCTAGGGTTAATTCTCATTCTGACCTTGGTGTTATTTTCGATTCGCACTTAACTTTTAACGAACATATTTGCACCGTTATTTCTTCTTGTCACAAAAAACTAGGATTCATATATCGAAATACAAAATTTTTCTCAAACCCTCTCTCATTATTAAGGCTTTATGAATCAATTGTTCGAGCAAAACTTGAGTATGCATCACCTGTTTGGAGTCCTTACTATAATATTCATATCAATGCGCTCGAAAACATCCAAAGAAAGTTTCTTAAATACCTGTGTTGGAAGTTGGATGGTTCGTTTCCTCCCCAAGGTATTAACCATAATGTTCTCTTGGAAAGATTTCATCTTCATACACTAGAATCCCGACGTAATATTGCCAACCTTAAATTTATTTATAAATTGCTAAACAATAACATTAATTGTCCTAAGCTTCTGAGTTGTTTGACATTTAAAGTACCGTCATATAATTCTAGGTCATGTGAGATTTTTTACTTGCCTAATCCGAATACGAATTTATTAATTAAATCACCATTTTATAGAATGTGTTCTCTAATCAACAAAATTAGCCTAACAGTTGATTTTTCTTATGATTCTTTAGAAGTTATTATTAAAGCCATGGTTAATGCGTAGTTATTTATTTAAGGTGTTCCTTATGATAATTTTTAATATGTTCTTTATTATGATTCATTGTTATTATTCACTGTTGTTAATTATTCCTGTACACATTTTTTATATTATGTTATATCTAGTTTAATATGTGTTACTTTCTAACGTACTATTTATTAAGTCGATTCTTATATTGTGTCCTTCTGGGTTTCCTATTGGACAATAAAGATTATTATTATTATTATAGGATATTGTTCTCGTAAGTTAACCTTGGAACACCCTGTAGGATTTGGTCCGGAAACTTTGAAATGAAAGTGATACTTATCGAATCAATACATACAATCATGCCAATACCTTTAAAGCAGGTTAGTCAGGTTGTACGTTCCAGAGCTTAATTAAACTAATTTAATAATCCTCAACGCGGAAGACTCGTGTGTACTCTACAACCCGTTCTTCTATTTGGGGAAGTTCGGATATGCGATACTTATGTAAATATAATTTAATTGCAACACATCACATACTCGTTGTAACTTTGGGATTCTTTCTACGGTGGTTATATGGGATAAAACTAACAGAATTTCAAATTATAAAGTGCATAAAGAAAATTAACAGGAAAATAATACTAACAACCTCAATTTGTTTAATTACGTAGTGCCAGCTAATAATATATGGAATAAAAATGGGGTCATAGCTTTATTCTCAATAATTCTGACAAGCAGCAAAGCTATATGTGGCCATGTGGGTAGAATCAGCTCGATTCTACTGGAGGAGAATTACTTGATTAAGTAAGTAGTCTCCTTAGATTGCACATATCCTTTTGAAAGACACATTAATTATTGAAATCGATTGGTCGAGATTTTTTCCTCAGCCAAACATTTTCGAATGAGTGTTCAAGAAAAATAGTCTTAGTTATAATTAATATTTCACATATTATTAGTCGAGTTGTTTAACTAACTGTAAAAATTTGTTTGTTGAATCCTGTATTTACAAAAAAACTAGTAAGTAATAAATTATGATCGTCAGGATTGTGTGGGACGACTGTACTTATTTGTATAACCACATTAAATTAGGATAGTTGAATTAACAAGTTACCCTGCGAATGGTTTGTCGATTAAATTAAATTATTCTGTGAGTGATTTGTTGTTAGGTGAACGATTTGTTAATTCATATTGATTATGGAGTAATATACTAAGCGATACCCATTTAAAAACATATTCTTTGGAAAGTCCTTAGCACTTTTATTTACGATTTGTTTAATCTAAGAGATTACACCAACTTTACTTTTTCTCGTGCATTAACAAATTTTATAGTTGCTGCATGTTTAACAGCGTTAAATATGAGAAATGTTATTCGCCTTTCAGGTGGGTTCCACTTAATTCTACAACCGTGTCGATTTACATCAAGCATGCAATCTAAAACCATGCACGTTCGCAAGGATCAAGCTATTGCTACTTGTTACACCAATTCAACAGCGTTTCTCGTCCTTGTTTTTCCGGTAAAACGTTTTAAGCGCCTTTCCAAATTCAACGTATTATACATACAGGATGATTCTTGAATAGACCAACGAAAAAAAAAAATGGCGACGAAAGAAGAGGCTATCCAGAACATGGGATACGAAATGCACGTTACGTCCATACATAAAACGAGGAGCAAAAGTTTATCAAAAACTTGACCGTGGGCTAGTCACATACAGTTACACAGCTGATGATGAATACGTCGTACTTTTATTCAAAATTCTCTTCACCACAACTATTAGGTGAACGTATCAAATTATGTAGATTTAGTTTGTTCACTCTGTATTTTTAATAGCGTTTTCGATTCACTGACCTAGAGCACTCTCAAAGTATCTCCACACTCCGCGAGTACTCTACAGGGCGGTGAATCGGAAGCGCTATAATTTTTTTAAATCTAAACAAGAATAATCCAAAATAAGTTACTCGTTTTTCTATTGATTAATTTATGAATTTATTACAATTTACATCATGCTGTACATGTAAATTTGTTTTAAAATCCAGATTGTCCATAATTTTAATTAAAATAAAATTACTTCTTTCATATTGTAAGCCTTTAATAAAGGAAATTCGAAGTAACAATGAGTCATTTAATATCAGGCTGTGTAATAACTGTTTTAAATGTTTCACAAAAAAAAAATGAGATTACTCTCTCGTAACTCAAACAGCTTTCCAATTTCATTGTCACCCATCGCCTGTATTTATTAATCTTCAACCTTTCGCGATGTTATAAGATGCCGGGGCGTTCCGAAAAGAAAAAAAATTCAGAAGAACGTTCCGGTGTGTAGGCGTATCGCCGCCTTCTTATTCCGAAAAACCGTATAATTACATTTATTATGAAAGTTAACGTTCATCTCTGGACTTAAACTTTTCGCTAAATAACACCCACTTGACGCACGAACTTTATTATCCAGGGATGCACGCCATTAACATAGATATTTGCGTATTTAAATTTGTTGCTGTAACTCGAAGTGAAAGTTTGCGCCATAAATTTTCGAGAGTGAGAGTTTTACGAGAAAACATTTTTATTAAATCCTTCACAAGGATTCTATTTAATTAAAAAAGTGCAAGATAAGTGAAAAGTTTGGAAATCGAATTTACTAAAAGATAGTGTATTGGGTGTCCCAATTTTATGTATCTCTTCACGATGTACATAGATCGTTGGGACACTGAATTGTTGTCGTGGCAATAAAATAACAACGTAAGTTAAAAAAAATGATAGGCAAATAAAATTTCACCATCACTATGAATAAATAAATAAATACAAATGATGAATTGTTAATTTGCAATTCATTTATTGGCGAGTATCAAAACGAAAACAAAACCGTAATTACTGTGCACGACCATTTAAATTAAGCACGGTGTTTAAATCCATTCTACGAGGTTTATTTGCTTATGAATATTTACGCAATTTTGTGAATAACAGTAGTCATTATTCCAAAGCTCCGATTCTGAATTTCATATAGAAGGACAAGTTCCCTCCCGGAGGCTGTGTACCCTTAATGCGTCCAATTATATACTGCGGAAGTGCTGCTTTCTCCTAAGTAACTGCCTCTTCAATCTAGCGAGCCCCCATAAAATATACGTATACCTACGGTGCTCTCTGTAAATAAAATATACTGCTCTGATGCGTGCCCCATTACGCCCCATATAAATTTCACTTTAGCAAACGATTGCGCGTCACTCAACGCCTCACCTACCCTTAATTCTCGCTTATTATTTGGGATTGGGAAATTACTCGGTGATACATTGTTGTCCAAGTTCGCTACACCATCCACCCAGCCAGCCATAAGTGGATAATTTGATTGGGAATCACTGCTTGCGTAAGCGGAATATTAGGTTACGGGGCAATTAAGTTGAACAATGTCATTATCAACAATCAAATTTACACAATATAGTGCGACTTCGTGTCGTGGAAAATTCGCTAAAAAGAAATTAAAACTTAATTAAAATATCATTACACAGGGTGTAATCGAATAAGTTTCACTTATGAGTAAAGGCAATTGCCTAAGATTTTATTTAACAAAAAACATAGGCAATTAAGTTTTAAACTTTTAGATTATAAGTTTAATTAGAGTGAGATGTATATTTTTTCGTGCCTAAGTGCCTATTTTTAAACTGTTTTAGGTATTTGCCTAGTTTTATAGCTTAAGCGCCTACAAATTTTTTTGCTGCCTATTTTATGCCTAAAATGGACAATTATTGTATAATTAATTTTTGTGAATTGTTTTCTCTGTGTGTGGACGTATGTATTTGCTTGCCAAAACATTTTAAAGGCATCGTACGCGTTCAGCTAAACTCAACGCTGCTACGTATTTGTAAACAGCCGAATTGAAATTCTAAATTTTTAAATTTAAATAAAATTACTTCAGGATTATTCACGAAAGAATTTCACGCTTTAATTGTTAATATAAACAATCTTAGGCGATAAAGGGCGCAAGCGACAAACTTTAGCCAAAATACTAACTCTTGTTTCTGTAAATAAAATAAAATATTATTGGTATTTTTATTGGGAAGTCGTAAAAGAAAATTGTGTTTCATTCTTTTTCTAGTAAAATTTGCTACCGTATTTATTATTTTTTTTTTAAATTTGTCTAATTCACATTCATCTGGTAGACTTAAAAAAATACTTTTTGATTCTAAGAAAACGTCGTTTCGGAGTTTTTAATATGCAGCAATCATTTGATATACAGAGCGTTCATAAATGATTGAGAGGCGTTTGAATTTAGCGCCATTTAGCAATTTTCTTCTTACAATGACTGCGTTCACCGGAAATAAGCTGCTTGCGCTTAGCTGTTTCATCGTTTACTTTGTAAGCGATAATCTGGTGGACGCGTAATAGATCAATGGTTCATCCCACCATTCTTAAACATGTTTATAAAGAGTGTTTTTTTTTAATCTGTCGTCGAAGTTGGCCATGAAAATTTCATTGAGAACCATCATCGTCATGACAGTTGTTAATTTGACGTTTGAACTTTCTAAGCTTGCTTTCGAGGTTTCGTACTCAACGGTCAAAGCCCTCTATATCTTACAAGCCATGCACTTGTAAATTTGGCAACAGAGCAAGTAGTCTGATCACGAGTTTCACCAGTTTGACGTAAATTGTACGAGATAATTCTGTAATGTAATTCTGTACTTATCAATCAAATTTTATTGTTTATTATTGTTTATTATAGTATTGGTGACTAAAATAACGTTTTAAATGTTATATTAACAATCAAGGTAAGTCCACAAAGCCTAATTCTGCTAGATAACCAAACTTTTTCGCTTTCCTTTATTTGCTTTTATTTCATACCAATGTGACATTTTTCGGATTTTCAATGGTACAAAAAGTGGAACTTTAAAGTCCTAGTACTTAATTTTAAATTCGTTAAACGTCTAGTTTGAAAGAAAATTTCATATTTACCTCGAACGAAAATTGACTTTAAATATATATACTTGGAAGTAATTACAGCCTCGGCTAAACAAGTTGCTCCTAATTACTTTAAAACTTGACTTTTCGTTGTAAGTAAATAAATAACTATTCTTTCTGAATTATTAATTAGGTTTATGTTGTAGATGTCAAGTTCGATTAGGACTACTTTCGGGTATCAATGCGACGTTGCCAAGCGTAACAGCACGGCTTGTAAGATATAGACGGCTTTGCAACGGTACGATAGGATAACACAAGAATGTAATCTATTATAATAAACGAAAAACGACAATAAGAATGAGATCTGTTGTAACAATGAAAACAGACAATAAGAAAATAACAATTGTAACCTTTCGTATTAATTTTTAAAACTGAACAACGCCATCTATCTTCGTTGGCGCCAAACATATAGAACGTTGGTGTTTTTATTTACTTTGAAAATGAGCTTTCCTTCAAGAAAATAGAATGGAAACAATCGCAGTTTTTTTTAATGGTTTTTGTCTCAACAAGAAAATAAATGACAGTCGACATGTGTAACTAGAAGACTTCTATTTACAGAACGTTTCGACGCGTCTGTTAATGAACAATAAATAAAGATATGCTCTCAAAGTTCACGGAAATCGAACAGCGCCATCTGTCTCTGAAAGGGCCCTCTGTATTCCACAGTGCCATCTATCTTTGTACCGTCGTACACATACAATTTACGTATTTCACATGCTTTAAATGAGAATTGCCCTCTCTGAGGGAGTGAATTGAAAACATTCGAAGATTTCATATTTTTTGTTTGAGTAAACAAACAAAAGATATTCGCTAACACGGTGATGCGGTGAAACAATGACAGAAGAATCATAAAATGTTTGCATATTTGAATGAAAATAATTCTTAAAAAAAACTTGATAATTTCTATAACTTTCAATACATGTATTTTCACAAAAATTAAACTTAAAAAACTTGGTAACTTAAAAAAACAAAAATGGCAACTGCTTCAACTTCCAAAAGATGGCGCCACATCACCGCTTGGAAAAGCTTTTTGCTTGTGCATTATTTTTGTAAGTAATGTTCAAAGGACAGGCAATATGACAGTGGAATCATAAAATGTTTATAAATTTGAATGAAATCTTTTTTTAAAGTGATTCCTGATTGATAACCGCCAAAACCTTCAATAGATGGCGCCATATCGCCTATTTTCACAAAAATAGCGTTCAAAAGACAAGCTATATGACAGCAGGATCATTTTTGAATTTGAATGAAAATAATTCTTTCAAAAAACAAAAAACTTGATAATTGCTATAACTTTCAACAGTTGGCGCCACATCACCTATTTTTACAGAAGTAATGTTCAAAATACGTGATTTTAAAATTTTTTTAACAACTGTTGCCAGTGATTTACAATAAATAATCAAAATTGTGGTGCGTTCACAATAAGCACCTTGTCCCTTCATAATTTTTATAAAATATTTGCCGAATCCTTTTTGTAAACAGGTGTCCTCTTATTATTTTATTTTTATATCTTTTTTCAAATTTAAAAATTGTCATTTTGCTTCTTCATTAACTTTATCATGGACCCCTTTTGCGCGTGGGTATTTGAATGGTGTGGGTGATTTAATAGTGTACGAAAAAAAGATTCTTCGACCATAGGACAATAGAAAAGCCCTAAAAGAAAAAGCTGTAAAGAGGTCCTCTGCTACTAAGTCCTCGAACTACTCTGTCAGGAAGGAAACTATCTTAGGTACTGTCTGGAATTTTTTACTTAAACGCCGATTTATGGCCCCTATTTAAAGCGTATTTCTAGAATACTTCCTTACGGTGAATTCATTGGCGGAACTACAATGCGCCGAACCCCGCGACGTGGGGGGGGGGCAGAGTTATAGGTGGCCCAAAATCCTCATTGTCTATATTTTGGCAGTATAGTATCGTTTCAAGATCACGTGGTAGGAGCCCGAATAATTTGCGGCGGGGAAAGGGGGGGGGGGGCAAAAATTTGAAGTTCTGCTACTGGGCGAATTGTGTTTGATTCACTTGTACAGTAACTAAGATAGGAATTAATATTATTTTTTTATTATAAAACGACAAAAGAGGAGAAATTATTAAATGCCTAAATTCTTTTAGGCTGCCTAAAAGTGCGCCTATTTCTTAGACATTAACTGCCTATTTGCCTGCCTAATTCAGTCTTTTTAAGTGCCTAAAAATCCGCATTGAGCAAGTGAGCATTGTAAGTGGTTCATCACATAAAAGAATTAATTCTGCGAACACCGATGGTTTAGCTCAAGAATGAAACCTCTGTTCATTCGTGAGATATACGTGCATCTACGCTTTTCATAAACACATCGTAAAACAATAAAGCTCCCTTTCGCTCCGTCAATGTCGCTCATAAGCAATTTGATAACGGAGGAAGCTTCTAAGCATCCACTCTCGTTGATTATTGAACTAATTAATTATAAGCCAATTGTTAATACAGATATATAATATAATATAACTATTACTACAGTAATAAAATATTATTAAAGTATTATAATCTTCGAACATCTGGTACATTAGATAATCGACAGTAATCCATACTTTGTTAACAAATAACACACATTAATGTTATTATTAGTTAATTTGCATTACAATGCTGAGTGACCTACATACTCAGAAAAGAAAATACTATAAATACAATCAATGCAGTTATTTATTTCTTTGAATAAAAACACGTTGATGATATCTTTCAGAATTTTGTTTGTGTAATAAAGCAATTAAATAATAAATTAATTATTATGTAATGTTTTACTTATTGATGGGTAGGATTCATGATTACTGCTTTATTTAATTCCTTAAGTCAATTAATTAATTATGGAAATAAATTAATTAATTAATATTGTTATTTTGTAAAAAAAATCTCTAACTGCTAACTTCGTATTCTTTCCTGCGAAAGTTATAAGTGACCTGCCTTAACATTTATTGTATTACATCCGCGGGTTTACTGCTCTATCATTCATTGCACATAATAGTAAACTTCGCTCAGTTGGGGCATTTAAATCACGTCCAGTACTTCTCAAACGTTTTCTGCAAAAAGTAAACGTAGATTTTTCCGGAGTTATTACTGACCTTTGCCACATACGCATGTCATTACTTAGCTTCTTTTTTTGTGCATTAATCTAGTGGTTACAGTAAGTGAAACTTATTCGATTACACCCTGTATATAGTGAGCAGAGGTAGGCAATCGCTAATTATTTATATAAACATGTATTGTATTTGATTCTAAATAAAAGAAAAATTAAAAGTATTACTTGTGACTTTCTAGTAAATACTTATTACGCTGATTTGATCGATCGTTAGTTATGAGTTTAATGTGGATATTGAAACTAGTATATTTTGCACACTTTTTTTAAATTATGGACTGACTCTATGTTATTATGCTAAGGTGTGTTTTGTTGTACGTATAAACCTCTTCACTTTTAAATGACTCAAAAGGACTGCTCTTAAAAAAATTTATTCATTGTGTTTTCTTACTTTATAACTACTTTTTCTGAATGAATAGTTTTCCTTGGCCAAGGCAGAATAACCTAGGTACGTAAGTGCTTATGCAAACAAACGTGCTGTTTCTATCAGCTAGGAACTTAGAGCATGCCCTCGAAGATTGTATCAGAATTGATTTGCGAGAAAACTTTTTAATTTTATAGAAATTTAGACGAATGGGGCTAACTGGGAAAAAATTGTTCGTATTAAGCTTACAATATTTTTTACACACGCAATAACTTTAATGTAAAAAGAAACACTTTTTGCACTCACTAAACTAGGGGTATATGGAATCATAGTTATTGTTATCTGTTTATGTTGTTTATTAAATTATTACGAACAACTGGGCATCACCTTTCAGGACTACATAAAATTTTGAATTTGAATTTACCGCCGTTTGTAGTGCTACCAATTGAATTTGTAAAGTCTGTCTAAAAAAAGATCTGTCTAAAAAATAATACATTCTAAAATTATTATGCAAATGCCATGTACTCCGTGCTTCCATTCACCTCGACTAACTTACCATTACTATTTTAATCTATTCGTTTACAATTTAGTTGAGTAACTTAATCGTTTCATAAGAAAGTATTGACTAGAATTTAATTGTGAAATACTTCATAATATATACACGTGAGCTATAATGTTAGTTTCACTAACAATTCAACGAACTGTTAATGAACTATGTTTATAATTAAATGGGGCTCGCATGAGTTTGGGGATTACGTTTAAACAATAACTCGGTTTTGGGAGATGAAATGCTCATTATACATACGAGTATATTGCACAAGTACAAAGAGAATTATGTAGCTTGTAGATTATTAAATAATAAACAAATGTAAACTGAGTTGCTTCCAAGTTTTTATCCTTCCATCATTTATATAATTATTTCAACAATTATTAAAACAAGAATCGGGACAGCTCATCTTTAAGTGTCCAACTTTGTCTGTCATTCTCTCATTATTTTTCAAATCAGCAAATCCACTTAATATATCGGAAGAGTAAAGTACAAGAGTTGTAAATTTCTTCTTACGGCGTCCTACATTTCAAAGCAAATACACGAGTAGGTACAATGGATATACATTCTCGTCGTGCTTTATTATTCATGTATTTCGTCTTCCCTTCCGTTCACAAAAAAGGGTAACATAAATTATCCAGGGCTTAATGTATGGCAATTTAGTTTCTCTTTGTACAATTTAGTCGAACAGGGCTATTACGCAGCCAACTCCGCATGCAAGATTTGTTTGTTGTTAAAACCGAAAGTAATTTTGTCCCCCCTAATGTCAGCTGTAATTTTCACTCTTTCATGTTATGGCATTAAATATTTATGGCTCGTTTAAGCTTAGGCTGTGGATTAAAACATAAGCTAATGGATAAGGTGTACTTATCACACATGTATAATGATGGCCTCTGTTTGAAAACAGTTAATAAAAATTATTTAGCAAATGTAAACAAAATTGTGTGAAAATGACAGCTTATCAAAATTAAATTGGGAACAAGTTATTAATTACGCAAAGTCAATATCCATGTTGGACAATTAATTATTAATCCGATCGGATTGGCCAAACCAGGTCACGTAAAACGAAGATAATGTTTCCAGGGATCGATTTCCTAATTTTTCCGGACACGCATCGGTTCGATGGTGAACGGCGGCGGCGGCAGGGAAATCTGAATATGAAAATAATACGCTTTATTTTCCGACGGTTCAAGTAGCTGAATGGGCGCATTAGATTTAAAAAGTTAATGGACTCTAAAGCGACGGCACAAACGTTATAAAATTTCAAACTCCATTTGTTCGGAATTTCAAGCACTCCAGACAATGGCAGTAGTAAAATCGCTTCGATTAACAATTCAACTGAGTAGTAGTCACTGTTTTGGCAGACGAGACATTTTTTTTTATATTATTTATTTCATCTATACGTGTAGTTGGCAGAATGTCCTGTTTTTATAATGAGGGAAACTCCGACACAAAACTTTTGTATATTGTATATTGCAGTAAGAAATCTGGGACACTTGAGTTATTTTCAATTTTTCTTGAGTTGACTATCACATAAATCTGTCACGCGAGTTTCTAATGCCCGTCTGTTGTTCGTTAGAAATTGGGCAATTTGACACGCGTAAGTTAGGTAAGAGAATGCTGCTATTGAATACTATCGCCTGCAGGGCGTGAGATAACATGCTGATTTTTATATGCTTCTAAAGAAAAATCTGTAGGCGAGCGCCGTGTTTCCACAGTAAGCGGAAACATAAAAATGTCAAGAGGGTACTTGTAATTTAGAAGTTGTTGTGGACTTTGAAGGCAGCATATGTAGCCTTCAGGGGTGGTTAGTTTTCACAGTAGAGTTAAATCATTTTATATCGGTACGCCTAAAATCCCAGTGTTTGAGAGTCAATTAAATAAAATTAAACAAGTCGGTCTCGCGCACGGTAAATTAATCGCGGGTGTATTTAAACTTAGTGCAGTGAGTGTATTGGATTTTAATTTCGCGGCGCGGATTTAGGTAATCTGACTTAAATAGTATTTTATTCATTACATACTTTGTGGTATAAATTGTTTAAAAATCATTTTAATTCCCGCATCCATTTGTGGCCAGATAATCTGTAAATTTCAGTACTTGCTTGGCTTGGGCAATTCTTTTTACTAAAGTGTTTTCATTTGCATTCTAACTGAGTTTAAAGGTAAATAAGTTGCGTCCACATTAGTGGAGTTGGTTGACCATTTGTTGTATAAATTATTAGACTAGTTTGCTTGGCGTTCTGTAATTTAAATCGACCAGAGGCAGTCAACCGACGCTTTCAATCTATAGTGCAATCCATATACAGTGTACTCTTGTAAAATTAGTTAATCCCCTTGGGCGATATTCTCTGGCAAGTTGGAAACACTCAAACAAAGGGTTTTTCGATTTGCGCAGTGAAGTCGACTGGTTTGTACCACTGGTCTAAGGCAAGTCTAGATCTGCCGCTAAAATCAAGTGTGACCAGCACAAGTTAATTCCCCAAATCAACGCCAATTAGTTGCCGTTACGAGTGCCGTAAAATTACGAGGCCAAACAATTCTGAATCACAAATTCATAGCCATCTTCTTAACCGAGTTTCCCTCACACCCTGTGTGTGGACCGAAGTGTATTCCTTGTCGGGAGATCTGCGGGTTAATTAGAAGTAATTCGCTGAGAGACCGAAAGATCATAACTACACACCGTAGAGCATCAAATAAAACGGTCAATCATTACCATTGCGCATAGGGATAGATAATCGTCGAAAACAACGCAATCAGAGGTTAACAAATAAAGTGAGAGTCACTGCACCTCCACCTCTTGGCGATAGGAGCGGTCGAGAATCTCCCCCTTCGCCGCGTTATTAGGTTTAGAAACAAATCGGCTCCTGCGCCTCCACAGGAGGGCTTCCGTGAAAAACTAGCGATTACTATTGATTCTCTCGCTAATTGATCGCCTGGGCGGCATTTTGTATCACATACTTCCCCCGAATATCTGATTAATTAATTCATTACGTTCATTAAGTAAGTACACTGTAGGCACACGGCCACACTGTGCCCTGGTTGATTATACAGAGCGTGTCTTCGAGTACTATTGAAGTGGTAAACACGAGTACCAAGACCAATCTAATTTTGAAAACAACTTAATTGTTGATGTAAATTGAATAACAAGGCTACCACCATTGTTTTGGGACAAGCATAAAACCACCAGCTGTGTAATTGAAAACAGTTAGTTCGTCACGACATTCGAACGAGAAAGGCGTTAAACGAATTCTACTGTATTTCTTACAAAATCGTAATTTTTTCTTGTGTCTCTCTGTATTGGATTTTTAAACGACAAAGGTTTTTCCGCTCATTTTTCTAGACTGCAGTGCGGCTAGAAATCGGAGTTTTTACCTTTTTTGCAATAAATAATTAATTAAATTTAAGTCCGTATTTTATTTATACGTAGTCAATTCCCGCTATCTCAGAGTTATTATCGTCTCACCAGGATTCGAACCAGGGTACACAGACATAAGTAGAGTCCTTCACTAATTAGCGATCACGAGGAAATAATTATTGAAAGTTGTTTTGAAAGTATTTCTGAGAATTTCTGAGAATAAGTCGACGCAGAGCGTAGTATTATTGTAGGTCATTAGGATTCCCTTTAGAACTGCAGGTAGAGGCGCCGTCTAGACGTAGGGCATGGAGTAATAAAACCTGACCTTTTTCAGAAATTCTGACGGAGCCGTACCCCTTACGGTAAATACGCGTTAAGTTCTTGCAGACAGCCAATTCTCCAGTTACCAGTCAATTAATTTGTCAATAAATTAAATTTGTTTATTTGTTGGGACATTTTTTTATTACTTATTTAGTTGTCCGTAAAAGTCAACAAACAAGTGTAGCACATCGGCGTGTTACAGTAGTTTGAAAAAGCAATTTATTTGTTTGTTTATTATGAATATGAAGTAGCCATTAAAGTGCTACTAAACGCACCGATATGTGTGCGAGCGTGTACGAATGTGGAGCCATCAAATCTAATTTTATATTTTCAAATTTTTAACTAAGAAAGTATTACTATTTACTATTTAATTTATCTCTGAATTCATTTTTATGTCGCTCACTTAGAATTTTCTCGGAAGTAAATATAAATACATTTTTAGTTAGTTGGTTTCCTTTACTAGAATTCCGAGAGAAAAGTAGTTGACACAAAGTGCTCCAAGAACTTTTTAATGTCACTGTTATGCTCGTTCAGAAAGGTCAAAGTGCTACCAATCACATTACGTAAAAGCATCAGTGCGCTGCAATATTTGAGCACGAACGAAGATTGTAATAAAACTACTAGAAGACCACTTTTTCCTTGCGGCTAAAAGCAGCAGTGGCGTTTGCGTTCAGTTCTGGAATCTCGACGCTTAGAACTGAAAAGAAAATTGGTATCACAATTTATGCCTTGTTCTTAGACGCACAACGATTCCGTCGTTGTGCGGCATTGAATTTGCGATTCATTTTTCAAATAAATTTTACTTTTTTTTTTAAAAGTCCTCTGTAAGGACGCTCATTTTTTGTCAAGACTCTATACGGTAGCTACGGAGAGAACAAATAAAAGTAATCTAGAGGAAAATAGTAACTTATGCTTAGTTATGAAAACATTCTTTGTATTATGGGGATTACATTATTTATAAAAGTCTCAAATATTGTCACGCTCACCTGTTGCCTCCACCATGTCGCTGTATCGTGTCCAGCGGTTCACGTTAGCCGTTTAGGAGCGTAGGTAGAGCTTGAAAACAATTTGACTAACTCGAACAAGTGAGCATTATACGTTGCTCTTATCGCTACAATCATTAGAAAAATTGCAGCTGCAAACCTTGAAAAAATTGCTGAGATTGCAAGTGGACACAAGTGGGATAAATACCTGCCTCAATGCGTAGGCGTAATAAGAAGAAAAACAAACGTTATGGACAATTGCACGACGTCTATCGGTAAAAATATTTCGCTCAGAAGCTTAGCGCGGCATAGAAATGTATTTCTTTTAAGAAATTCCAGTATTTTATTGAATGCAATAATTCGTAAGACATAAATAAGTAAGAGAGAAGGATGGGTAGAAATTGCGTCGAGTAACATTACGGTAAGAAAGGGCCAAAGTTCATTTCATATAAAAAGGGCGCTGACGATAATTCCTAGGTAACAAAAAAAACGCTAAAATAAAGGAATTGCAATTTGGGTTCCTTACGGTTTTACCAAAATTTTGATAAAAAGAGTCAAAGGGATAGGAAATTCTATCTCTTGGACCCACTTTCATCAATTCCTTGCAACCCCGCCCGATCCTTTACAGAAGTCCAAAAATTTCTGACTTCATACAAAAAAAAACAGCAAGAATTTCCCTTTTTAATCAAATTTTTTTATCAAAACGTAAAATATTTGAGTCCCAATTCCTTTGCTTGCGCGTTTCTGGATTAAGTTATAAATTAAAGCACGGATTTTTAGGTACTTAAAAAGACTGAATTAGGCAGACAAGTAGACAGTTAATGTCTAAAAAATAGGCGCACTTTTAGGCAGCCTAAAAAAAATTAGGCGTTTAATAATTTCTCCTGTTTTGTCGTTTTATAATAAAAAAATTATATTAATTCTTATCTTAGTTACTGTACAAGTGAATCAAACACAATTCGCCCAGTAGCGGTACTTCAAATTTTTGCCCCCCCCCCTCCCCCCGCCGCAAATTATTCGGGCTCCTACCACGTGATCTTGAAACGATACGATACTGCGATACTGCCAAAATATAGACAATGAGGATTTTGGGCCCCCTATAACTCTGTCCCCCTCGCGTCGCGAGGTCCGGCGCATTGTAGTTCCGCCAATGAATTCACCGTAAGGAAGTATTATAGAAATACGCTTAAATAGGGGCCATAAATCGGCGTTTAAGGAAAAAATTCCAGACAGTACCTAAGATAGTTTCCTTCCTGACAGAGTAGTTCGAGGACTTAGTAGCAGAGGACCTCTTTACAGCTTTTCTATTGTCCTATGGACGAAGAATCTTTTTTTCGTACACTATTAAATCACCCACACGCAATTAAATACCCACGCGCAAAAGGGATCCATGATAAAGTTAATGAAGAAGCAAAAATGACAATTTTTAAATTTGAACAAAGATATAAAAATAAAATAATAAGAGGACACCTGTTTACAAAAAGGATTCGGCAAACATTTTATAAAAATTATGAAGGGACTTCATAATAAGGGTACTTATTGTGAACGCACCACAATTTTGATTATTTATTGTAAATCACTGGTAAGAGTTGTTAAAAAATCACGTATTTTGAACATTATTTCTGTAAAAGTAGGTGATGTGGCGCCATCTATTGAAAGTTATAGCAATTATCAAGTTTTTGTTTCTTGAAAAGAATTATTTTCATTCAAATTCACAAATGATTCTGCTGTCATGTAGCTTGTCTTTTGAACGCTATTTTTGTGAAAATAGGCGATATGGCGCCATCTATTGAAGGTTTTAGCAGTTATCAATCAGGAATCACTTTTAAAAAAATTTCATTCAAATTTATAAACATTTTATGATTCCACTGTCTTATTGCTTGTCCTTAGTACATTATTTACAAAAATAATGCACAAGCAAGAAGCTCTTCCAAGCGGTGATGTGGCGCCATCTGTTGGAAGTTGAAGCAGTTGCCATTTTTGTTTTTTTAAGTTATCAAGTTTTTTAAGTTTAATTTTTGTGAAAATACATGTATTGAAAGTTATAGAAATTATCAAGTTTTTTTTTTTAAGAATTACGTTCATTCAAATATGCAAATATTTTATGATTCTTCTGTCATTGTTTCACTGCATCACCGTGTTAGCGAGTGTCTTTTGTTTGTTTACTGAAACAAAAAACATGAAATCTTCGAATGTTTTCAATTCACTCCCTCTGAGAAGGCAATTCTCATTTAAAGCATGTGAAATACGTAAATTGTATGTGTACGACGCGACGGTACAAAGATAGATGGCACTGTGGAATACAGACGGCCCTTTCAGAGACAGATGGCGCTGTTCGATTTCAAAAATTTCCGTGAACTTTAAGAGTATTTCTTTATTTATTGTTCATTAATAGACGCGTCGAAACGTTTTGTAAATAGAAGTCTTCTAGTTACACAACATGTCGACTGTCATTTATTTTCTTGTTGAGACAAAAACCATTAAAAAAACTGCGATTGTTTCCATTCTATTTTCTTGAAGGAAAGCTCATTTTCAAAGTAAATAAAAACACGAACGTTTTATATGTTTGGCGCCAACGAAGATAGATGGCGTTGTTCAGTTTTAAAAATTAATACGAAAGGTTACAATTGTTATTTTCTTATTGTCTGTTTTCATTGTTACAACAGATCTCATTCTTATTGTCGTTTTTCGTTTATTACAATAGATTACATTCTTGTGTTATCCTATCGTACTGTTGAGTACGAAACCTCGAAAGCAAGCTTAGGCAAGCTTAGCAAGTTCAAACGTCAAATTAACAACTGTCATGACAATGATGGTTCTCAATGAAATTTTTATGGCCAACTTCGACGACAGAAACACTCTTTATAAACATCTTTAAGAATGGTGGGATGAACCATTGATCTATTACGCGTCCACCAGATTATCGCTTACAAAGTAAACGATGAAACAGCTAAGCGCTAACAGCTTATTTCCGGTGAACGCAGTCATTGTAAGAAGAAAATTGCGAACATGCCTGGCGCTAAATTCAAACGCCTCTCAATCATTTATGAACGCTCTGTATATCAAATGACTGCTGCATATTAAAAACTCCGAAACGACGTTTTCTTAGAATCAAAAAGTATTTTTTTAAATCTACCAGATAAATGTGAATTAGACAAATTTTAAAAAAATTAAATACGGTAACAAATTTTACTAGAAAAAGAATGAAACACAATTTTCTTTTAGGACTTCCCAATAAAAATACCGATAATATTTTATTTTATTTACAGAAACAAGAGTTAGTATTTTGGCTAAAGTTTGTCGCTTGCGCCCTTTATCGCCTAAGATTGTTTATATTAACAATTAAAGCGTGAAATTCTTTCGTGAATAATCCTGAATAAATTTAAGAATTTAGAATTTCAATTCGGCTATTTACAAAAACGTAGAAGCGTTGAGTTTAGCTGAACACGTACGGTGCCTTTAAAATGTTTTGGCAAGCAAATACATACGTCCACACACAGAGAAAACAATTCACAAAAATTAATTATACAATAATTGCCCATTTTAGGCATAAAATAGGCAGCAAAAAAATTTGTAGGCGCTTAAGCTATAAAACTAGGCAAATACCTAGAATAGTTTAAAAATAGGCACTATACATCTCATTCTAATTAAACTTGTAATCTAAATGTTTAAAACTTAATTGCCTATGTTTTTTGTTAAATAAAATCTTAGGCGATTGCCTTTAGTTATAATACAATAATATGCTTTTTAGAGAATATATATTTTCAATTAATTTACATGAATTAATTTGAAGAGAGAAGAAACGGTATTCTGCACCACATTTAAAGCTTTTATTAATTTTTGATTTCCAAGCAGATAATAATAGAATATAATCAACAAAAAAATGATATTCTTATATAAAAAAAAGACAGATGTAGTGATTTACAATGGAATGATTTAGACATAACATTCAACAAATGTCGAATGAAATACGAGCGTGACATACCGAAATTGCTGAACGCAACACGACGAAAATGTTTTATGACTTCTATAACCGTACATCGCGACGGAGCCTCCCTGTTTAAATAAACGAGCCAATTCCCCTGGCTCATCAATTCGATATGCTTTCCCATCTCTCACACTATGTATTAAATATTAATTTAAAATTGAGCCCGGGGGCTCGAGAAAGAAGCGCTAATTAAATATTTGCATTCGTTATCTCCGCGGCCCGATACAATAACGTCGTACTCGACTTGATTGAAGGAAGTTTTCATTCAACAAGCAGTTTTAAAAATAGTTTCGTTAATTGGAAACCTCAGATATTATTTTTTGCATATCTTGTTGCGGTTGTTTTTGGTTTTGCGAAAAGTTATTTCAATATAAACGCCGTTCTTTTTCGGTTCTTTCAGAATTTATCCCTGCGCGCATTTTCGACGACGAACGTCGCTTTTAATCTAGATAATTGAACAAGGACGTACAGTTTAACGAAGGCCATTATTACCTCCTATTCAAATTGGCTCGCGTTTTCGATTGCGAACGAATTAAAATGGGAACGGGGCCGGTTTTATTTCGCCCTCGCTAGGAAGCTCGAAGTAATAATTTTGTGTTAGGCTGACCGCAATTTTGCGATTCAAATCAGAAAAAAGTACGCTAGTTTTTTTTTGGATATACTAACGCGGTTTTGGACGCCGATTAAACTCTCCACAGAACCTCTCAACTAGTCAGGCAATCGATCAAGCGCGCAGAGATATGACTTCAAAAAGCTCTAGCTCATATTTTGCAGTACTTGCGAAACATTTCGAATTCTTTTGAGTTTCGTTTGCGAGCTTGGTGAAGTATGTGGCGTTTTATTAGCTTCATTTTAAATGCATGCGTTTAAATTCGAAGCTCGTTCGTAATTTATAGAATTATTTTAGAATCCGGATTCTTTTGTACCACCTAACGAATGTGAGATGTGACTGGCGTGTGAGTAGCTTCGAGCAAAAAAAAAGCTTGCGATTATCTTCAAACCGCCAATTGACTCGTCATACACAAATTTGATTGTAAACTGACCAACATCTGTGTGCGCAATTAAACATAGCTACTGGCAATGCGTTTGTTTTCCTTCCTTGTTTCGTAATTACGACACATCAAAGCCTTGTTGGAATTACAGCCTCATGCATGAAGCAATTACCCTGTCGTTGGCTTAACGTTTTTCGAGTAATTAATATACTGATGAGGAAATGGGTTAAATCAGTTTTTCCTTCTGGGCGCTGTGTATAAAAGCAAAGTGGAATAGCGTTGAAATTGGATGGGCTGCAAAAAGACATTGACGTATTACATGCCACATTCATTTTGGTGTAGGAGTTTCATTACAATAAATAGTTTCATTTCAGAAATAAAATTAAAAATACGATGGGATGTAGTATAACTAAAATAAATTGAAAATTCGATCGCACATCATCATACGTACAGGGGTAGCAGCTCATATCTCATTATATTCTGAGCTTCCACCGCAGGCAACAGATTGTTAAGCTTCCAGCCGCTTTAAAACCGCCGTTGACGAGATGTGCAATTATACGCTGAATAGAATTTTAAGTTCCCAGCAAAATTTACACCTCCGTGTAGTTTTCATGCAAATTACGCCCGGTAATTTATACTGTAATTTCTATTACGTGCCGTACGCCTGGAATAACGCAATTCTGAGCATTCTGCTTGCATTACTTCGGCCGAATAAATTTCGTTCGCACTACACATCTTTTAAATGTAAATTTTCGGGTCAGCTCGGGGGATGGTAATTTGACGTGCGTGTTCCTTTGTCCTACGAAATCTCCTTTTGATAACGCATGGCAAGCTTCGCACAAATGAATGTTATTCAATCCTACTCAATTCCGATTTGGTTTATTTACACTGGGCCTTGTTAAATTTCTAAACTGTATTATATTTTGTTCAAGGAACTTTATCGTTTACAGTATACCGAATATACAAGGTGACTGTTAATTAACCCCACGAAATGAAATCATTAAAAGAAGCGCTTTTTAACGCGTTGTAAATCGTTCCTAGTTTCACCGTAACCATTATTTTTACTTTGTATCACTCAATAACACAAGCGATTTTAATTATTTATCATGACCTACAATTAGATATTTTTCTTCGCAGTGTTAACAGCGACCTGAATGAGTTGGTCAATATTAATCAAAATTAATCGCAATTTTCATTGTTTGGAAGAGAAAGAATTCGTAAATTGGCTTTGCCATTAATTAATATAACACTGAATAAAGTTAAGCTAGAACATTGTAAATGTATATAGAATTTAGTTTTGAAAATCGATACTCAATTACGTTACTGTCGCCAAATAAACTTTAAAACTTACGAGGACCTGATGACAAGTCTGCGCTGTATCTTTCACCAGCTTTTCCCTCGGCTAGCGACAGTGAAAAAGGGGGTGGATATTTAAAGATGTTATTACTTAAGGGCGCCAGGTCGGACGATAAACCCAGATGGTTCAAAATGACCTCGACGGCGTCTCCCAACCGTCTCGGTCGTACAGAAGGCCGAGACAAAACAAGAGGCTTGGCTTAACTCACTAGTACGTGAAGGTGGTTAACACAAACACATAAGTAAAATTGATTAAAGTTTAATTAATTGACAAATTAACGAAAATGCAAGAGATAACCTGATGACAAGTCTGCGCTGTATCTTTCACCAGCTTTTCCATCGGCTAGCGACAGTGAAAAAGGGGGTGGGTATTTAAAGATGTTATTACTTAAGGGTGCCAGGTCGGACGATAAACCCAGATGGTTCAAAATGACCTCGACGGCGTGTCCCAACCGTCTCGGTCGTGCAGAAGGCCGAGACAAAACAAGAGGCTTGGCTTAACTCACTAGTACGTGAAGATGGTTAACACAAACACATAAGTAAAATTGCTTCAAGTTTAATTAATTGACAAATTAACGAAAATGCAAGAGATAAATTACACCAAGTTACAAGGTTGATTATATTATTCAAAAACAAATTTAATCCGATACGCAGATAGCGATTATGGCACACAATAAACGGTAAATAACTGGCTTTGTTTACATTAACACGCTATATCCGTAGATGCAACAATGCATAATAGCCGAAATTCGCTCACCAAAAAGGCAGACTTTACAGACTCTTTGAGTCCTAATTAATGCAAATTAAATAAATGATTCTTAACCAATTTATACCACCAAATATGTGACGAATAATACAAATAAATTCAAATTGCCTATCCGTGTATCCGCGATCCGCACCTGCGGCGCGACTCGTACGTATTGTGGTTTTGTTTAATTGCCCTCCCTCTTAACACTGTATTTTAACCGTATCGAAATAAATGATTTATCTAGAAATGTGAGAAAATGACTGCAAGCACTAAAAGAAACCCGCTAAGTCAAAAGTAAAATGAATTCGATCGTTCGCTCGTTCGAGAGATCGAATTCTGTCTGTTTGTTTTTCGCCCTCCGTCCTTTCTAAGTAAAAATTAACCACCCCCCTTGGACTTCGCAAGATAATTTTTTGAAACCAGCGCTGTTTCTAGCTCCAAATCATGCCTATTCCAGATCGAATCCTGTCTGTCTCTTTCTTGTCTTCCCAAGTCAAAATTTAACCCACCCCCTCGGACTTCGCAAGATAAATTTTGAACATCCTCGGCCAATGATAATTGTTGCTTCTAGCTCCAAATCACGCCCTGCACATCCTCTTGAAAAAGAGCGCGGCGCACTATGGGGCCAACAGCACTTTCGCGTCTCAAAAATCTGTAACTTCTTTATTTATTGACTAATGTTAATGAAATTTGGTATGTGGATCAAGAAAACCATGGGCTTTAATATCGTCAAGTCATTTTTTAAAAATTCTTGTTTACTTATTTATTATATGTCATATAATACTTTTTTATAAGTATAATGGTTTTTGCACCCATAAAGGATGTTATAATAAATTAAAATGAAAATAAAATTTACACAGAAAAGTCAGAAGTACTAATATAGCAAATAGAAATCGCAAGTATGTCTATTAAAAATATTTGTCACAAATAAAGTACCTACACAAAGTAGAATTTGAGGGATAAGTAACATAATTATAATTAGCCGATACAAAACAATCATTCCAACAATTGCAGAGCTTCTTCATTAAGTTCCATTACTTTTTTTACCGAAGGCATTCTTAAGTTTGAGATATGTATGGATCTGATGTGTAAAGCAAAGTGTGGAAAACGTCTTCGTTAGTGGCAGATCGTGAACATTTTCTGGCATGGTGTAATCTGTAGTCTTTGTAATTTTTATTTCGACACTCCTGTGCATCTTCGGACAGTTGTCCAAGAGGCAAAATTGTGTGATATCGAATAATATTCGCTCCGTGAATTAGAATTTTATGAACAGATGAAGGCATATAATACCATTTATATTTTCTTACATACAATTCTGCGGTCTTAAAAGCATAGTCTCCAAACTTTTTTGCATTGATTGATTGTCCACATGCCATAGTTTGCAAAATAATATGAAATCTCTTTATGAGCTCTTCTTCAACTCCAGTAATGGCAGATGTACATTCAGGAGTTGCAAAAAATCTTCTAGCAGTATTACCATCGTTACTGTTCCCGCTACCTTGTCGAGGTTTGTCTATAATTAAACGCATTTCATTACGAAATCTTTCCTGAACACGAAGTTTTTTAATTTGTTTTTGTTGTCTGTGTTCTTCAGTGGTTGCTGACTGTGTAGAATAAGTTCCATGCAACGAATCCAAGCATGTAACGTAGACGGCCCAAATTTGAAAGTCTCTTCTCTTTCTATTCTTAGTTTGACACGTTCAAGATCATTCATTTCTTTGGGTTTAGCCAGACAAACAATGCATGTAGAACTAGATGGTGTATCTGTTAATACCTGTGTAACTTTTCCGTCAATCATCGTTAGAAAAAGTTCGTGTGTTACGGATACTTCTTTTCCTTTTATCTGAATAGATGACGGTACAAGAGAACGAATTTGGGCCTCTGTATCATTGATAACTTTTCTTGTGTTCTCCGGCGTTTCTTTAGAAAATTCCATAAGAATGGGTCTACAAAATCGTACTGATGATGGGGCTGCATTTTGCCAAATAATCTTTTTGGATACTTTGTTGATCAGTTTGAGTGGAACACAAGAAGAAATAAATAAGTTGGCATCAGATATTAATGCGCTTTCACCAGAAAGTATTTGCTTGTACTCACTTTGACCTGAGGAACCATCACAACCTCATTTGCTATATAAGATAAATTCATCTGCTGACTCGTCCGATGAGGTTATATCAACCGATTTTATGTTTACTAATCGTGTCACAGTGTGGTCTAATAACGCCTGTAATTTCACTTTAGCCATAGTATCGGTTATTTCAATATGTTCTTTACTTGGATAGCATACCACTTTTGCTTCTGCAAGTTGTTTGTATGGGGAAAATAAATTGCATTCCCTTTCAGTCATACAGTTTCTAAGATACTGGTACCGATTCTTAGATAAATCTAAATCAATGAATATAGCTAAAGTTTCGTCTGATGTGTAAGCAACAATAGAAGCATTTTCATTTTTAGATAGCTTTTGATGAAGGAAGTCCTTCATCTCAGAGGATGCCGTACGAATCAATTGTATTATTGCAGCTTCCTTAGCTTCACCAATGGAACGCAATCCTTGAACATATGAAAAATGAAGTGAATCGAGTCCTGTTTCACGAAATAGTTTCGTTGCTTTTCGTTTTTTTGGTTTTATCAGACGATTCATAACTTTTGCAGGGCCTGCCTCGTTTGTCTCCTGATGACGAGCCAAGTTCTTCCGATTCATCCAAGTTAATTGAAAATTCGCCATTAAGCCAGATTTCATTTTCCGTTAAAAATCTGTCCTTGCTTCTGTGAGAAGCCTGCCATCTTTCTTTGAATTGTGGTAATAAAGTTTTTTGAATGTTAGTAATCACACACGTTAAATTTGCGTCAGATAATGAAAATTTGGCTTTGATGTAGTTTTCAGCAGTAGATATGTGCTTGCCATGTTCAATGAACGCAACACTTAACTCACGTCTACTAATAGTAACTGTGGTCATCGTTAATACACAATAATGTTAACGTACGCAATCAAAACTAGTTAACAAATTATATTCTTAATTTTTCTGGTCCGTATATATAAGCGGAATACATTCTAGAAAAACCACAAAAAAATCTATTGAAAAACATATTTTTTCTTAATATCATATCTGTGGTTACGGGATTGGTGATATGGTGGAAGAATAAAATAATATATTTTTTTGACAATGAATAAATATTATTACCTTTTCAGTGGTTTTGTGGTTTTTTATAGTTAAAAACAAAATGCGAGTATCTACAGTGAAACGTAGGTAACCATCTTTCAACCTGTTTTTTTATGTTAGGAGCAAATATGGGCAAACTTTTTTTTCTGCCTCACCTAGAGGACTATTTTCTCGATTATTTGCAGCCAAGAACTCAACTTCGGCAAATTTCGATAACAGTTAAATCTTTAAGCGAAATTTGAAAACGGCAAATTAAACGTGCCTGTGTTTATGTTTTTTTATTTGACAAACGAGTAAGCATTTCACATGTTTGTATAGTTAGTTGAAAACTAGAAGAAATGCCCTTTCCAATGATATATAACACGTTACATGTTAGTTGTGTCGTAGGTACGTAATTGTTTATTGAAAATGAGCTTCAGAGTAGCCGCTATTTGAGTCGCATCGAACTCCGAAATTCTCGGTATTCAAACTAATCCCAGTGAATGTTTTAATAACTTATACAACTGTATTATAAAACTTTGATTCATTGGCTATTAGAAAATTAATATTGTAGATCGGAATAAAGAATTTCATGTTTGATATTTTTGAGACGATAATGTTACTCTGGCCCCATAGTGCGGCCCCATCGTATACGGCGGCAATCTTACTGCGTAAAGTCCGAGGCGTCCGAACACATGTTTGTTATTTGAAATTAAACACGCAATAACCGATTATGTTTTGAAAACAAATTCCCCGACCGTTTCAGTTTTAACCCCCGTCCCTTAAATTAACTTTATTGTGGAAGCCTATGATTAGCCAAGCTATTAATATAAATAAAAACACGTTTCGTTAAGTCGTTAATTACTACCTTATTTTAGAGAATAAAGCCTAGGGTATTAATACCGCCCTCCTGTAATTAAACCTACAGTAACTTAACTCCAAATTATAATTGCTAGTAGGATTGCACAGGATTGAATTAATACGCCGCGACGTGCTTTCAAAGTATATATTTTTTTATAAACAAATTTCTATTACAGTGCACTTACACCACACGTAAATAAATATAAATTATTTGGTAATGTAAATTCTGCAATTTCTTGCAAAATACATAAACAGTAAATCGCAACCCAAAACAAATTGTATAATCCAAACAAAAACTATTCTATAAAAAAAATTGTGTGGTGGTAAATTATTTATATCATGCCTCCTAATGTGACGTCAAAAAAGGAAGTATTTCTGTCTACTTTTCCTTGGAGAATTTCGTGTGTCTGATATCGAATGTTAGGAAAGGAGATCTAGAAACGACATAAATTGGGTATATCCTTTGTAAGAGTAGTTGTTATAGGATCAACAGTGAACTCAATTTCGGCCTGAATGCAGGCCTGATCCGAGCCATCATAGACCGCACGTTTTTCCATTTTCGGGATATTATGTCGTGCAGCTGTCGGAAAATGTTCCCTAAGATAATAAGGTTTACGCCGGGCACGTTTAAAATCGCAATCTGGAAGCGACAAATATTTAAGATTCTTCTCGAAGTAATTATACCGCCAGACTCCAGTTAACATTCTATGTGTGGCGTATTAAACCTCGTTTATTTTAAGATGAAACTTGGGATGGGAATTTTACATTCGGCACGCAAACGCGAAAGCACAGGGTGAACAAGAACGTCGCACGTAAAAAGGAGTTTTGAATGCTGAGTGCGTGGATGGAATTTGGGAAAAGCTCTCTCACTTGGGGAATCTGATATCCGAAACCATTTTATGTGTAAAGAAGAACGATAGCTTCATTACAGCCGCACATTTATTTACTTACTTTTGCTTACGTTTCCTATAGAAAAAAAAAACACTTTTATGTTTTTAAAGAAAATAGCTATGCATTGCCAGTCGCATTCACATCTTCAATTCTCTTTCTATCGAATTAATTAATTTTTTTTTAAGCAATTGAATTAAACTTTGCAAAAATAAGCGATTATCTCGGCGAAAGCTCAGCCTAAAAGCGGAGTTAATTATTCAAGAGATCCAGAATGTATACCAATTTGCGTCGGCGTTAAGCGAGCTGATTTTGTGACTGTTGCGTTCTTTCAAGTACAACTTGGAGCTTCCTTTTGAATAAGTCCCGGAGATAAGGGGACACCGAGTGTTTTATCCCAAATTGTGTTTGGCCCGCTCGGTATTTATTAAAATCCGCCCGCGCTTTTCCACGCCCATGCCCGGATCTCTTTCAGGTTTCGAAACCCCTTCTTTCAAATTACTTTGTTCATAATGGAGAGGAGCAATACTCGTAAATCAATTAGGGGCCACCCTTTCGCATGCTAATAATTAGTCGCGCAGGATTCAGGTTTTTGTTGGCGTTGGCTCAGCGAAATTTTTGTTTCGGATTTTATTCAAAGTATTAACAACAATGGAAAAAAGCATTTTCCTTTTAGAAGTAAATTAAAACTCAACCATTAACGTTATTGGAATTGCAGCTGCTACTTAAGCAAGGCAGAGAATGAGGAGAACACAAATTATTGAGAGATAGAGATGTCCATGTCCAATAAATAATAAAATAAACAATCCATGAATAATTGCTGGAGTGTAACGCAAAACTTTCCACTTTGGCAAATGAAATATGTCCATAGTTTAGGATACAATTGCAACACCTGCCCTGTTATCATCGCTTATGCAGATTAATATGCGAAATTATTCTTGCTCTTCTAAGCTGACTGCTAAGTTTACGTTACTCCAGCAAATTCTAACAACCCCTTGCTTATTTGTCTCCACTGTTTACGCTTGTTAAATAAACTTTTTTTAAAGGAATAACCGCCGCTTAATCTCGATCAGTTTTTAAACGGGGTAACTGTTTTGGAAGTGCTATTACTGCTAAGCTTTTCAATTGGGAGAGAATGTAATTCTCTCGTGCATAAAATGAGATTAAACGCACGTAAACGAATCTAACCGTTTAATTTGCTGCGAATCGTAAAACTGCACAAATTTCGTCAAAGGCAGTAAACTCAACAGCGGCGATTTTGCTTAATTAGCAGCACCCCCGACTGTTTTAATGGATGATTCACTTTAATTTGCAAATTGCTTCGGATTTAGTGAATTACAGACCTTAAATATTTAATTGCAAATTGCAAATTAATTGATTTTACACGGAAAACTCCCTTGAGTTGCAGTATTTAAAACATTGTTACCGGGCTTTGTAAGTGGGTGGTTGACATCATAACGAACCAATGAAAAATAAATATTTCTGTCCCGCGCGAAGCTTCTAAGTGAGAAATGGTCCACACGCCGTGCCACGACTTGCTGAAAAAGCAGAATTTTCTTAACTTGCCGATTCAGCCACATATTGTTTTAAGTTGTCGTTTTTATGTAAAACTTTACACTTAAGTTCGCAAGATCAAAGTTCTATTGTGATTGGGAAACTTCATGGTTCATTCGCTTGCACTTTGTCATGAAAGTCATCGCCTTCTGTGGAGATCAATCAGTGCGTTGCAGGGCCGGAGTTACGCCCGTCGACTCTGCTGTGCTAACTAACCCAATTTGGAAGTTGGCAACCGTGCACACGCATCACGGTTATTCAATTGCGAATATGTCGTCGACTGAGCTGTCCCGATAAGGTAAATGTAGCGTTTCCGCGCGTGTTTGAGTTGGGGTTTCAGTGCAATGTGTCAGAAACGATAACAATAATTTGCGTTCACGGCGGAGTTGCTAAATTAATTGCCTACGTCTAAAGCAAACGATGAGGAGGCGCAGAACTTCCAAGCTTACTCCGCTCAATTTCAGCCAAAAAAAAAAATCGGAAACGAATAACTATTAGAAAAAAAAAAAAGGGGGAGAGAAGAAGATTGTAATGATCTGATTTTTTGCAGGTCGTAGTAGAAATGAGCTTCTTACTGGATGAACTTGTAACACGCCGATGTGCTACTATTGTTTGTTGCCTTTATGGACAACTAAATAAGTAATAAATGAATTCGAACAAATAAACAAATTTAAATTTATTAGCAAGTTAATTTACTGGCAACTGAAAAATTACCGTCTGCAGAATTGAATGCGTAATTACCCAAGGGTAAGTCGGTCAGAAATTTCAAAGAAAAGAAAGGTCAGTTTTATGGTTCCATGTACTTCGTCTAGACCGATGGCTACCTGGCCCTACGGGGCTTCTATGCAATGCGTTAATACAACTACAACAAACAACAGTTTTTCGGAGAAATTTCTGAGCTACCTTAATTGATATTTCTAAACAACTTTTAATAATTAAATGGCTCGTGATCGCTAATTCGGACGGATTCTACTTGTGTCGATAACCCGGTTCTTAATCCCGGTGAAACGGTTATAACTATGAGATAGCAGGAATTGGATACTTAAAAAAATAAAAATGCGGACTTAAATTTAATTAATTTTATTTATTGCAAATCAAGGGAAAAAACTCCGGCTTCTTGGCGCTCTGCAGCCTTGAAGCATGAGTGTAAAAACCCTATTTTTTATTACTGTACAAATGAAACACACACAAGAAAAATTACGATCGTATAAGAAATACAGTAGAATTCGTTTAACGGCTTTCTCGTTCGAATATCGTGGCGAACTAACTAATTCCAATTACACAACTGGTGGGTTTTTTATGCTTGTCCCAAACAATATTTGGGTACTGACTATTCAATTTAAATGAATAATTAATTTGTTTTCAAAATTACGTTTATCTTGGTACTCGTGTTTAACACTTCAATCGTACTCGAAGACACGCTCTGTATATCAACCAGTGCACAGCGTGGCGTTGTGCCTACAGTGTACTTCCTTAATGAATGTAATTGATTAATTAATCAGATACTGGGGAAGTATGTGATACAAAATGCAACCCAGGCGATCAATCTGCAAGAGAATCAATAGTAATCGCTCGTTTTTCAGGGGAGCTCTCCTTTGGAGACGCAAATGGCCCGATTTTAATAACCTAATAACGCTGCGAAGTGGGGAGTCTAGCTCAACCGCTACTTCCGCTATTTGAGGTGGAGGGTCAGTGCCTCTCGCTTTATTAATTAACCTCTGATTGCGTTGTTTCGACGATGATCTAACCTGTACGCAATGGCGTGTTTTGACCGTTTTTTACGACGCACTACTATGGGTAGTTATGGTCTTACGGTCTCAAAGCGGATTACTTCTAATTAACTACAGATCTCCCGACAAAGACTACACCTTGGTCCACACACAGAGTGTGATGGAAACTCGGCTGAGAAGATGGCACTGATTACGTGATTCAGAATTGGTTTGGCCTCTTAATTTTACTGCCCTAGTAATACAACTGATTGGCCTTGATTTAGGTAATTAATCTGTGCTGGTCACACTGGGGTTTAGTGGCAGATCTGAACTTGCCTTAGACCAGTGGTATGAAACAATCGATTTCACTGCGCAAATCGAAAAACACCTTGCTTGCGTGTTTTCAACTTGCCAGAGGATACCGAAAGGGATTCACTAATTTTACAAAGTACCCTGTATATGAATTGCACGATAAATTGGAAACGTCGGCTGACTGCCCTGGTCGATTTAAATTACAGAAACGCCAAACAAACTAGTTTGATAATTTATATAACAATGGTCAATCAACGCCACTACAGTGGATGCCACTGATTTACTTTTAACTTTAGTTCGGATGCAAATTAAGACTAAGAATAAATTTCACAAACCAAGCAAGTACTGAAATTTATAGATTATGGAAATTTAATCATTTAACGCCACCAATTATGTAACGAATATGATACAAATTAGAGCAAATTACCTAACTCCGTGCCGCGGAATAAGAATCCAAATCCACGCACAACACAAAATTTTAGATCCACTTCGCGATTAAATTACGCGTCACGATCGTGATATTTAATTGTATTTTTAATTGGCTCTCAAAACACTGATCTTTCATACAGACAGGACTAATTAAATTCTACCCTCTAGTGAAAACCATCAAAGCATTCAGTAAGTAACTAAAAGCGAGTTGCCCAGCACAATAGATACGACTGGTCGTTTTGAAAGCGCGTGGCTATCTGTCTGTAATTTTAAAATTCATTTTTCAACTGCCCCTAATTAAGGCCTCTCCCTTGATCGGAAAACAAAATTCAAGATCGCTTTGGCCAATAAGATAGCGTCTAGCATTCAAAAATGCACGCCCTACAGTTCCTAGAAATGCGTTTTCGACTTCACGAGCCCACCCGTGATGCTCCACATGTCTGCAGCGTCTGTAAATTTTCAAATTACCCTGACGTTTTTATATTTCCTGTTTCTTGTTTAAGCGTCATTTTCAATGCTTTATTATCTTACTTTTACTTATGCGTATCGAATTGCAACTTTTAAAGAATAGCAGACTTGTATCAGAAACTCTAGTGACCAAAATTTATGACACTCCCTTCAAGCCCATTGAAAGAGATCTCAAGTGCGATAGGATTTATGGCCTTTCGTGTTTGTTAGATGGTTATTGAAATGACCCTGCCTTCTTTCCGGCCGGCAACTCGGCTCCAGTTTCTAATGAATGCATATTTGTTTGTGATTTAAATTCTCAATTACATCAAGCGCATGCTATTTGTTTTATATACAAATTCGCGACCGTTTCAAACTTCAAAGGAATTATAACATTTACAGTGTACGAAGTATTAGAATTAGTTACACCACAGAGTCGGTTATGTAGAATAAATGGGTTTTGGAACCTCGCACGTCTAGGCGTCAACTTCTAAGGTCTTCTAGAATTTTACGTGCGGAATATTATATTGAAAGGGGGGTTTACGGTCTTGTTTCCTATTAAAGAATAAGGCATGTTCTTGGTTTATCATCTACAATTGAAAAACCAACTGACTTTGTAAAGTGAATTAAGACATAGAGTTGAGCATAGTAATAGAACTGTCTCACTCTCGTCGTGACATCAAGAGGAGCATAGTATGTCACCAAATTTATAATTTAATTGACTAGCCTCGTACCTACCTTGATGGTGTACAAGTTTCCTGCTGTGTCTTTCACCAGCTGATCCCCTCGGCTAGCTGCAGTGTGAAGGGAGTGAGTAACTTAGATGGTAAAATAACTAAAGGGTGCCAGTTCGGACTTGATAATATCAACTGAGCGAATAACAATTTTGTCGACGTCCCCGATTCGACAGAACTGGGCAGAGAAATCAAAAGTAAACCGACGCTTTTCACTCACTAGTACGTCAAGGTGGTGAACATAAACACAACAGCGAAGGTTAACTTAAATTTAATTAAACACAACTAAACAGTTGTACAAAGATCCACTATAACAAGTATTGAAAGGTTTCACAAAGCCGAAACAGTCTAAAGAGTTTACTTAACTATAAAGCGGTTGTATTTCGCTCTTAAAAATACATGCGCAAGTTGGATAGCGATAAGTAATTTAAGAAATTTAAATAGTAAACTTACGACCGATCTGTCATGTCACTGTACCGTCTACGCTGTGAAATTGGCGGACATAGCGCCATCTGGTGGTCCTGGCTAAGCCGACAACTGGTGATGGCTACAAGGTGGCTGACTCACGCTTCTCGTAGAACGGGGTCGACACGGTTGGAGCCTGCCTAACTCAAACGGCACGGTAGACCACAGAGGGAGTACCAATACTCAATTTAAATCAAACGGGAAACCTTGCTTGCAAGCTTGCGGGGATAAGAAAGAGTCTGAATGTAAAAGGAAACAGTTTCGCCATCATGGCGTCCACCATTGGGCTCGATATACTTCACCTGAGAGCTAATAAGTTCCCAGGCTTAGAATTGAGAATAAAATTACCCCAAATCGTTCGGTGGTGCTCCCAGAAATGCCGGCAGCGCCGTTATGGAATTCTTCTTACACAAAAAGCAAGAATTCCGAGATCACACTAAAATATATACGTCTTCCTCTGGCACCAGTCGAACGAGAACTGCAAAAGGATCGTGAAGCCAATATGGGGTCGGTAAAGAACGCGCGAAAATTGCGGAGAGTAACCAATGATGGTCCGTAAAATAGTCACGTGGGATAAATCATCCTTTTCCTTTTATCATTTTTAACCTCCCGTCCCTCACACAGTCATGGAATTTGCTAAAATTTTAATATCTCTCTCCAAAGGTTTTAATTCTAGGGCGATACCAGAGGAGCTGTTATAAAAGGCGTCTTAAAGAAATCTGTTAAGGAAGGCGATGGAAAAAGTTGTTAAATTATCACTGAGTAAGTTGTTATTAGTTGATCTAGCGATTTTTATGTTGCACGTTGTTTCTTGCTTAGGTTTACTGATTGGAGATTATTTTACTTACCCCAAGAATTAGTAGGATTCATTGTAAAGGAATACGCAAAATTATTATCAAATGGGTTCAGGGTCACAGGAGAACAGAAAGAAATGATGAAGATTCTGGAACAAATTTAGAAGTTTCCTCGAACAGTCCACAATTCTCTTGCGACATATCCAAGACACAATACAGGGAGAAGATCCAAAAGTAAGAAATAATGGACAGAAGGTTCCACTGGTTCAAAGAAATGTATTGAGCACTCGCCACAGAATACTAAGAAGCTTGCTCTTTTAATAAACAAAGAATCTCTCCTGTTAAGTATCATCTCAATAATTTGGGCTGAGTAAAAAGTGACACATCCAGGCTATTCGAATCAGAAATAGAAACCGCTGAACACAGGGTGGATACTTTGGTGCACCTAGGGCAAACTTACGTAGATAATGCGAGTTTAACTCTGGACAAACTGAAACAAAAACTTTGCAAGAATTTCTAGGAAAATGATTAACTGAAGGGTTCGAAAACAATCGTAGTTTGAAAGGTTATGGAAAAGCTCTCCACCACCCATTTTACAATACAATACTCTCTATAATTTTCCTTCCCTACTATTTATTCTTTACCAGTTTATCTTCCTCTTGCCCGGTTCTTATCGATTTCCCTCTTTTATTACCTCCATGTGTTTTTGTTTTAATGACTTTTCTCTTCTTTCTATTGTCGCTTTTATCGTGTGGTCCTATCACTTTCCATTATCTTTTTCGTCTCTTTGATAGCTACGATTTTATCTTTAATTTTTTTTGAAGATTTCTGAAGATTTCATTTTTAAATTTGTCTTTTCTCACTTCGTTCAGGAGAAATCATGGATTCTATCAAAAATTTCGCTTGCCAAGGAATAACAAAGTAGACGTGAATGTGAGGTAATCCACAAAGATGACGTCTATGTGGAAGGAGTTGAAGTGAAGCATAGGGGATTTGCCATGCAACGAGAACGGTCTTTCTGAAAAGTTTGCAGAAGGCTTTAAAAGTTTGCGAAAGGTGGCAGGTTAGTCAGTCTCTGATTGGAGAAAAAAGAAAAAGGAACTGAGGCTTGTTTGGAAGGAAAACTTACAAGCCGAAGCAGTAACTGCAAACACACAAAAGACTGGATAATTATCACTAAGGCAGAGCCTGAGGAAATTCGAGTACGTGCAAAAAGGAAGCGAACGAATCGAAGCGAATAAAATAAAAATCTAAACTACTTGATTTAACCTGCAGTTTTTAATCGTAGTTAATCGGAGCTTTTGTCACCGAATTTTAAATTTAAATTTACTTGCCTCCACTTACCACCACGATTCAAGATGACAAGCTTCTGCCGATTCTACGATCAGCTGAGCCCCAGCTAGCAACAGTGGAGAAAGTGGCGGGTTAACTTAAGTTGGTAGACTTATAAAGGGCGCCAGAAGATAATTGTTCAACTAAACGTAATTCGATCGGCCGACGTCTCCAATCGACCAGATCGTGCAGAAAATGAAACACGAATAATCAGAGGCGAGAATCTTACCCACTGGTGTGCGTGAATGTAGAAATTAAAATCGTAGTTAAAGTTAACACAATTTATTACGCAATTAAAAAGGAAAACACTTTACACTGTTAAGAAACAATTGGCTGCTTACTTTAGGCTTAAATTAACTACCGCAAGCGCAGCGCAATTCGTACTTCGGAATTCGTACTCGCAGTTTATTTCTCACGAGCTAGGAGTAAAATTTAACAACCCATCGGTCCGTAAAACGTCAGATTAAAGTGAAAATCTAACCTTGAAACTGCGCAACAACAACTAACTTGAAGCGCAGAGGCCGGTGGGGAATTGTAACGCCCTCTATCAACCGCAGGAAGCGTCGACAAACTGATCGGAACTGGACCCGTTCAGATCGTCAAGATGGCTGATCAGGTTTTCTCGATCGGGTCTCGATACGACTATGGGCAGGAGCGCCCCCGGAGAATTAGGCCAAAAGGTCTGGTCTAATAGCCTGCGCCAGAAAACTGCGCCCGAATAGAAAAGCCTAAATAGAATAAATGATTTTTCGTTAGCGGCCATGTTGGCCTATTAGTCGGCATGCGTCGTCATATTTTACCTGAGAGAACAGGAGCCTCAGGCTTGGTAAGGAGATTAAAACTGTCTCCCATCGCTGTTCGGCGGTGTCAAATGATATTCCAGCAAAGCCGCAATTGATTTACTTCTCCAAACGAGCAAGAAATCCGTTAAATTTAACACACACGAAAAACACGTCACACTGGCACAGTGCTCCGAACAAGAAAGGACGCGACGAGATTGAAGATGGAGGATTACCGACGATAACCAATGACAGGCGACCTGACAATCACATGGTGCCTTCATAGCCTATGAAAATTCTGCGATCACCGCACGCAGGTTTCCCCCATAGCGATGTAGAGGAGGGGCAACAAGGTCGCCAACTGTGTTAAAACGAAATTGAATGATGTTATATCGCCACGATATTTTAGCGCGAGATTTGAACGTAACATTTTTCGGTCTGTTATTGTCGAGAATTTTAGTTATCACAAATATGTATCATTTATTTTTCATTTTAATTGAATATTTGGCTTATATTGTATAATTTGACACGAATTAAATGCCTCCAGCGTATTCACAATGGGAAACAGGACCAGATGATTAACAACAGTACCCACCCGTATCATCAACATCAAAACTAAGCACACAAATCAAAATAAACTCATACGGTGTGTACACAGACAGACAAATGTTATTTCAGCGAGATATCTGATAACCAGCAGCGTCTTAATACACGGACGACGTGTACGTAGTTCGATAAATATTTTAATTAAAACAATCCACGTTCATTCCCGGAAAACGCTCTAATATTATGTAACCAATTATTTCAGCGGTTCCTCTGGCATGTACACAAAGCCCTAAGCTCACAGTATACGGGGAGAGAGAGCAGATGTTTAAGTATGTTGATACTCATGGGAGATGCCGGAGTAACTTATCATGTGTAGTGGCGCTGCAAGCATAAGGGTAGATCATATTCCCCACGAGCGTGGAGACCACAGCTTTTTTTTTATATAAAAGAAAAGTCGCGGTCATGTTATAACTTTCGTGCAGTGCAATTTATTTAGATTTAGAGACCGCGCTCCTAACAATAAGCTATAACTCTAGTGTTGTGTTACAAAAAGCGCGGCGCAACAGCGCTTGTGTTTAATATATCTTAACCGCGGTTATAATTTCACCCTTACGTAATTAATACTTTGGAATGTGAATGTGCACGCGGTTTATAAATTTATTTGTTACTTATAGTTACTATATTCTCTGTGTATACTGTACACACACAGTAATGTAAAGTATTCGAATGTTTAGATGTAGTGTGACGCAGTCAACGTTTGGTTTACCCAAGAAGGAGACCCACCCCATTTTGAGATGGGGCATTCTATTTAAAATAAACAAACTTCTTTACAGACTACCGGCTTCTTTCATAAGTCACCTCAGCGACTGTTTAATGATGCAATGAGCAGATGCTCTTTTCGGCATTTTTTAATCTCAGCACCATGATGGCGAAGCCGTCTTTGAAGAACTGTGACATATTAATTATATTAATTCTAGGCAGGTTTCTTAAATTTGTTTGATAAATCTTTAACGGACAAGGAACCCTGTTTTTTTTTTTAAATAAATCTTATGCATGTCAATTTACATTAAGGGCGACGTTTAAAATCCATTTCTCCAAGTTTTATCGGAAAACAGTGTATTAAACGGATCTCGTCCCCACAAATATTATTGAAAGCACCCGAGCGTATTATTGCTCGTCTGTTAGGGATTAACGGGTCGGACGAGGAAAAAACGAACGATTCTCTGTGTCGGAGAGCTTTGATGAACTTTTTGCGACGGACGGGAAATATGTGACACATATATTTTTTTCATACACCCGTCTGTCGAACGAGCTTTCGATAAAAAGCTCGAAAACCGATAGGCGACAACCGACAGATTTGTAAACGGTGACTTGAACGAAACACAGGAAACACGTAGATTAAACACGTGCAAAAATTATTACTGAGATCTTTTTTTAAAGAATTTACCGTCGCGGAAGACTGTCCTTTGTTCGTTTTTTTTAATGATCTTATTTGTAGTCGTGGGAGATCATCGATTGTCTTTTGTTTTTTTTTTCGAAAACTGCACGATTTTTTTTTCTTTTTTTCTTTGAACTTACGACGTTTTTTTTTTTCTCTTGTTTTGTTTTCGAGCAGCTTGGACGGTTTCGTTTTTATAAAATCGTCGTGGGTCTTTTTTTTTCAAAATGCACGCACCGAAGTCTAAATAAAGCAGTTTGAATGAAAAAGTTTTCTTAGTACACGGACCGAGGTTTAAATAGGACAGTTCAAAACTGTACAGTTTAAAGAATCAATTAACGAGTTCTTCTCCGTAGACGGACCGAGGTCTAAATAGGACCGTTCGATGGTTTTGTTTTTATAAAATCGTCGTGGGTAAAAGTGGAAAATCGATTGTCTTTTATTTTATTTTTTTATTTAACTTATCGTCGCGCGTCGTAGGAGATCATCGATTGTCTTCTTTTTAATAAGTTTGTCGTCCTAGAAGGTCCCTCGTCTTTTTTTTTAATAAATTTGTCGTGACAGAGCGATTATTTTTTGTTTTCTTTTTCTAATGAACATCGCGGGAGATCCTTTTTTAAAGAATTTATCGCTGTGGAAGATTGTCTTTTGTTTGTTTTTTTTTTATGAACTTATTTATAGTCGTAGGAGTCGTATTTATAGTCGTAGCTTTTGTTTTTTCTTTCAATGGGCTTATCGTCGTGGAAGATCGAATCGAAAAATGCACGATGTTTTTTTTTTTCTTACAGAATCGTCGTGCTTCTTTTGTTTTGTTTTTGTTTTAATTTTGTTTCAATGAACTTACGACGTTTTCTTTTTCTTTTGTTTTGTTTTCGAGCAGCTGAAAACCGTTCGACGGTTTCGTTATTATAAATTCGTCGTGGGTTTTTCGTTCTTTGTTCTTCAAAATGCACGCACCGAAGGCTAAACAAGGCAGTTCGAATGGCTAACGAACCAAGTTTTCTTAGTACACGGACCGAGGTCTAAATAGGACAGTTCGAAACTGTACAGTTTAAAGAGCCAATTAACGAGTTCTTCTCCATAGACGGACCGAGGTCTAAATAGGGCCGTTCGATGGTTTTGTTTTTATAAAATCGTCGTGGGTAAAAGTGGAAAATCGATTGTCTTTTGTTTTTCTTTTTTTTAATTTAACTTATCGTCGCTCGTCGTAGGAGATCATCGATTGTCTTCTTTTTAATGAGTTTGTCGTCCTAGAAGGTCCCTCGTCTTTTTTTTTAAAATAAATTTGTCGTGACAGATCGATTATTTTTTGTTTTGTTTTCTTTTTCTAACGAACATCGCGGGAGATCCTTTTTTAAAGAATTTATCGCCGTGGAAGATTGTCTTTTGTTTGTTTTTTTTTTTATAAACTTATTTATAGTCGTAGGAGATCATCGATTAGCTTTTGTTTTTTCTTTCAATGGGCTTATCGTCGTGGAAGATCGAATCGAAAAATGCACGATGTTTTTTTTTTCTTACAGAATCGTCGTGCTTCTTTTGTTTTGTTTTTTTTTTTAATTTTGTTTCAATGAACTTACGACGTTTTCTTTTTCTTTTGTTTGTTTTCGAGCAGCTGAAAACCGTTCGACGGTTTCGTTTTTATAAAATCGTCGTGGGTTTTTCGTTCTTTGTTCTTCAAAACGCACGCACCGAAGGCTAAACAAGGCAGTTCGAATGGCTAACGAACCAAGTTTTCTTAGTACACGGACCGAGGTCTAAATAGGACAGTTCGAAACTGTACAGTTTAAAGAGCCAATTAACGAGTTCTTCTCCATAGACGGACCGAGGTCTAAATAGGGCCGTTCGATGGTTTTGTTTTTATAAAATCGTCGTGGGTAAAAGTGGAAAATCGATTGTCTTTTGTTTTTCTTTTTTTTAATTTAACTTATCGTCGCTCGTCGTAGGAGATCATCGATTGTCTTCTTTTTAATGAGTTTGTCGTCCTAGAAGGTCCCTCGTCTTTTTTTTTAAAATAAATTTGTCGTGACAGATCGATTATTTTTTGTTTTGTTTTCTTTTTCTAACGAACATCGCGGGAGATCCTTTTTTAAAGAATTTATCGCCGTGGAAGATTGTCTTTTGTTTGTTTTTTTTTTATAAACTTATTTATAGTCGTAGGAGATCATCGATTAGCTTTTGTTTTTTCTTTCAATGGGCTTATCGTCGTGGAAGATCGAATCGAAAAATGCACGATGTTTTTTTTTTCTTACAGAATCGTCGTGCTTCTTTTGTTTTGTTTTTTTTTTAATTTTGTTTCAATGAACTTACGACGTTTTCCTTTTCTTTTGTTTTGTTTTCGAGCAGCTGAAAACCGTTCGACGGTTTCGTTTTTATAAAATCGTCGTGAGTCTTTCGTTCTTCGTTCTTCAAAATGCACGCACCGAAGGCTAAACAAGGCAGTTCGAATGGCTAACGAACCAAGTTTTCTTAGTACACGGACCGAGGTCTAAATAGGACAGTTCGAAACTGTACAGTTTAAAGAGCCAATTAACGAGTTCTTCTCCATAGACGGACCGAGGTCTAAATAGGGCCGTTCGATGGTTTTGTTTTTATAAAATCGTCGTGGGTAAAAGTGGAAAATCGATTGTCTTTTGTTTTTCTTTTTTTTAATTTAACTTATCGTCGCTCGTCGTAGGAGATCATCGATTGTCTTCTTTTTAATGAGTTTGTCGTCCTAGAAGGTCCCTCGTCTTTTTTTTTAAATAAATTTGTCGTGACAGATCGATTATTTTTTGTTTTGTTTTCTTTTTCTAGCGAACATCGCGGGAGATCCTTTTTTAAAGAATTTATCGCCGTGGAAGATTGTCTTTTGTTTGTTTTTTTTTTTATAAACTTATTTATAGTCGTAGGAGATCATCGATTAGCTTTTGTTTTTTCTTTCAATGGGCTTATCGTCGTGGAAGATCGAATCGAAAAATGCACGATGTTTTTTTTTTCTTACAGAATCGTCGTGCTTCTTTTGTTTTGTTTTTTTTTTTTTAATTTTGTTTCAATGAACTTACGACGTTTTCTTTTTCTTTTGTTTGTTTTCGAGCAGCTGAAAACCGTTCGACGGTTTCGTTTTTATAAAATCGTCGTGGGTTTTTCGTTCTTTGTTCTTCAAAATGCACGCACCGAAGTCTAAACAAGGCAGTTCGAATGGCTAACGAACCAAGTTTTCTTAGTACACGGACCGAGGTCTAAATAGGACAGTTCGAAACTGTACAGTTTAAAGAGCCAATTAACGAGTTCTTCTCCATAGACGGACCGAGGTCTAAATAGGGCCGTTCGATGGTTTTGTTTTTATAAAATCGTCGTGGGTAAAAGTGGAAAATCGATTGTCTTTTGTTTTTCTTTTTTTTAATTTAACTTATCGTCGCTCGTCGTAGGAGATCATCGATTGTCTTCTTTTTAATGAGTTTGTCGTCCTAGAAGGTCCCTCGTCTTTTTTTTTAAAATAAATTTGTCGTGACAGATCGATTATTTTTTGTTTTGTTTTCTTTTTCTAACGAACATCGCGGGAGATCCTTTTTTAAAGAATTTATCGCCGTGGAAGATTGTCTTTTGTTTGTTTTTTTTTTATAAACTTATTTATAGTCGTAGGAGATCATCGATTAGCTTTTGTTTTTTCTTTCAATGGGCTTATCGTCGTGGAAGATCGAATCGAAAAATGCACGATGTTTTTTTTTTCTTACAGAATCGTCGTGCTTCTTTTGTTTTGTTTTTTTTTTAATTTTGTTTCAATGAACTTACGACGTTTTCCTTTTCTTTTGTTTTGTTTTCGAGCAGCTGAAAACCGTTCGACGGTTTCGTTTTTATAAAATCGTCGTGAGTCTTTCGTTCTTCGTTCTTCAAAATGCACGCACCGAAGGCTAAACAAGGCAGTTCGAATGGCTAACGAACCAAGTTTTCTTAGTACACGGACCGAGGTCTAAATAGGACAGTTCGAAACTGTACAGTTTAAAGAGCCAATTAACGAGTTCTTCTCCATAGACGGACCGAGGTCTAAATAGGGCCGTTCGATGGTTTTGTTTTTATAAAATCGTCGTGGGTAAAAGTGGAAAATCGATTGTCTTTTGTTTTTCTTTTTTTTAATTTAACTTATCGTCGCTCGTCGTAGGAGATCATCGATTGTCTTCTTTTTAATGAGTTTGTCGTCCTAGAAGGTCCCTCGTCTTTTTTTTTAAATAAATTTGTCGTGACAGATCGATTATTTTTTGTTTTGTTTTCTTTTTCTAGCGAACATCGCGGGAGATCCTTTTTTAAAGAATTTATCGCCGTGGAAGATTGTCTTTTGTTTGTTTTTTTTTTTATAAACTTATTTATAGTCGTAGGAGATCATCGATTAGCTTTTGTTTTTTCTTTCAATGGGCTTATCGTCGTGGAAGATCGAATCGAAAAATGCACGATGTTTTTTTTTTCTTACAGAATCGTCGTGCTTCTTTTGTTTTGTTTTTTTTTTTAATTTTGTTTCAATGAACTTACGACGTTTTCTTTTTCTTTTGTTTGTTTTCGAGCAGCTGAAAACCGTTCGACGGTTTCGTTTTTATAAAATCGTCGTGGGTTTTTCGTTCTTTGTTCTTCAAAATGCACGCACCGAAGTCTAAACAAGGCAGTTCGAATGGCTAACGAACCAAGTTTTCTTAGTACACGGACCGAGGTCTAAATAGGACAGTTCGAGTCCATTGATTTCTCAATTTTTTACATACATTAAAAAATAAAAACATTGTTTAAGCAAAACATCAATCACATAATCAAAAAGTCATATTCCACGACAACTCTTGTAAATTTGTTTGATAATATTAATAATGATATTTTTTGGGACCGAACGACAAATAAACAAAATTGAGCTTTGAAGCTTATCCCTCTTCACCATCGTGGGAGCTTCGCAAAATTCCATTAATTTAAATAACATTCTGAGCGGAGGATGGCCGCACGAAAATATCCAACAACCCGTAAAACAGCAATCAAATATGAAAATTTCGGAGATATAAAGTTTGACACTTCAAATTTAATACTGTGTTAATTTGGCTTTTCATTGAAACTTTAAATTGGACTTGCCGCTAAACTTTCATTGTTTCGGAGTCGGGAGCGATTCATCAACGCCCACTGGAATAATTTACAACTGCTTTGTCTTAAAAAATGTATAATGGGCCCGGAAAATACATCAGCCAATGTTCTTTTCCTGCGTTATAAAATCGACCGTAAATTTTAGGGCGGCAAGTGATTTCGTTTTACAGACGGAATTTTATCATGCGCATGATACTTAAAATATAAACTTTTTATGTTCAGTGTGAAAAGAAGCTAAGTGAATTAGATGAATTATAAAACCCAAGTATTTTTCTTACAGGGGCCAAATTCATGTTTCTTTTTTGTGGATTATGTCGGTCGGTCTTTAAAATGAAAAGTTTTCTTTGCTAGTGAATATAAAAAGGACAACTTGAATTAAACCCCGCATATATTTTGGATTAGTTGTAAGAAACTAGCATTTCGTAAATCATTAAGCTCAGTGCGTAAGTTAAATTCGATACAACGTCGCCTACGCGATCGCGGAAAATTCGCTCACCAAAAAAAAAAAATGTAAAGAAACGATTTGCTTTGCCGTTATGAATCATGACTCCCTTTAAAATAAAACTGCGTTCGGAGAATACCAGCTGCATATTGCAATATGAAACAGTCACCGAGGAGATTCATCAAAGAAACTGGTTTACGCAAACATAATTAAAAGCGAACGATCCAAGAAAATCACGATGACTCGTATACCCAAGATTTTTCATAATGGGTATTTCCGGTGTAAATCATATAAAAAGGAACTGAGTTTTGAACGATAGGTATCACACAACCAGTTGTGTCGTATACATCTCCCGCTGGGAGACTCCCAGAGTCCGAATGAATAAAATCCTTCAGTCTCTCTGAATCAAGTACCATGGTTTGGATGAGAAAACATTAATTCATTTGCCAATTTGTTATGATATTAGAAACTAACAACTGCTATTTGATTTTCAAAATGCTATTTTCTTCCCGTTATAAAATTATTTTGAATTTTGTTTGGTATTGTCTCGTATATCGTTCTGAAGTAAACTGTAATTACATTTAAACTTGATTGACGATCAAATCAAATTACTTTCATAAAATCAAAATCTAAAGCATCAAGCTGACGTAATTGAATTTTGCTGCAAGTTAAGAAGCAAGGGCATTATAAAAATCAAGTTTCAAGTCAACGAAACTTGATCTTAATCTTGATGTACGTCAGAATCAAATTAGTTTGAGAAAATCAAGATCTAAAGACTTAAGCTGACGTAATTGAACTTTGCTTCAAGTCAACAGGTAAAAACATGATAAAAATCAAGATTCAAGTCGACGAAACTTGAGCTTAATCGACTTCAAGGTCCAATTCTTTGATTAAAGTAAAAAAAATTTATTTGATGCAACTTGATCGACGATAAAATCAAATTAGTTTGAGAAAATCAAAATCTAAAGCCCTAAGATGACGTTATTTGATCTTTGCTTTAAATCAAGAAGCAAAGGCATTATAAAAATCAAGATTCAAGTCAACAAAACTCGATCTTAATCTTGATCTACGTCGAAATCAAATTAGTTTGAGAAAATCAAGATCTAAAGCCGCAAGCTGACGTAATTGTTCTTTGCTTCGAGTCAACAGGTGGAAACATAATAAAAATCAAGATTCAAGTCAACGAAACTTGAGCTTAATCGACTTCAAGGTCTAATTCCTTGACTAAAGTCAAGATTCTTCGATTTGATGCAACTTGATCGACAATCAAAATCAAATTAGTTTGAGAAAATCAAAATCTAAAGACTCAAGCTGACGTAATTGAATTTTGCTTTAAGTCAAGAGTCAAAGACGTCATAAAAATCAAGAGTTAAGTCAACGAAACTTGATCTTAATCTACGTGAAAATCAAATTAGTTTGAAAAAATCAAGATCTTGAACTTTGCTTCAAGTCAAGAAGCCAAGATATTATAAAAATCAAGATTCAAGTCAACGAAACTTGAACTTAATCGATTTCAAGTTCCAATTGCTTGATTAAAGTTAAGATTTTTTGATTTGATGCAGCTTGATGGACGATAAAATCAAATTAGTTTGAGGAAATCCGATCTAAGGCTTCAAGCTGACGTAACTGAACGTTTTTCCAAGGCAAGAGTTGTTGGAAATTTAAAGAATCAAGATTCAAATCCAAATTCAGCTCTTTGATGGATTTTGATCGACGACAAAATGAAATTCGTCAAGAGGAAAAGACATTATAAAAATAATAAAGAAGAGGTAAATACATTACAAAAATCAAGATTCAAGTCATCAAGGCTTGATCTTAATCGACTTCAAGGTCCAGTTGATTGATTAAAATCAAGATTCTCTGATCTGAAAGCCCAGACTAATATCTATAACGTCCATGCATCTTGATTTAAACAAAATATTAATTACCATCCAATCCAAGCACCCGGTCTTCGACTCTTTGATCTTGACTTGATCAAGACACAATTGTTACATCAAAGCATTGATTTCCTCGCACTGAAATTTGAATTGGATCTTGAAGTCAAAAATCAAGTTTTGTTAATTTGAAGCTTTGAATCTTGACTTGGGTCTCGATCTTGATTTCCTCGAATTAATTTAATCTCGACGTAAATCAAGATTTATCCAACCAATGGAACGATTTTAATGACGGAATTCGACCTTGAAGTCGATTCAGATCGAAACCTGGAATTTTCATTGTCACAATGTCAGCACTTCTTAACTTCAAGTTACCGATTTAAATCTTAATTTTCTCAAGCTATTATGATTTCGACGTAAATCAAGTGATTCTTGATTTCTGTAAAAAACTGGGCTTTGGAGTCTAGTCCGATCAGGTTTTGTCGAATTAAAGCTTGAATCATGATTATCGCAACGTCTTGACTTGGAGTTAATAACAATTTCGTCGGCTTTAGATCTTAAGTTTCTCAAGCAAATATGATCTCGACAGATTCAGATTCATCAAACAAGTAATTCTTGATTTTCTGTAAATAATTGACATCTATTAAATCTTAACATCTATTCAGACAGGTTTCGTTGCATTATAGCTTTGAATCTTGATTGTCACAACGTCTTGACTTGGAAATAATACCAATTCCGATTTTATGTGCGTCTATATCATGCTCTTTAATAATTTGTCTGAATTATATGTTTCTTTATTAAAATTGTCCTAAATGTTAATTGATAATTGATTTAATACTGTTTAGAATTTCGCTTCATGTCAAGTTCCTTGTACTTGTTTTTACGTATTCTGAATTTATGAATATATTTTCTTTTTACGTTTTAACTAAATTTCATTTAAAAGAAAGAAGATAATTTCGTCAGTCTCGAAAAATATATGTAGCGGTGGGCAAGGGCTAAAATTCTATACCGTGAGTTTTTTTTTAAATCCTTGAACATGCTGTAACTAGGATGAGAAGAGCACCAAAGATGTACAGCTGAAAATTAGTCGAGCGAAACATAAACATAAGAATGACTCATTTGCAATTATGTAACGTATGACTCACCCGCTGCACCTGCACATCCCAATGTAAATGTCAAGGCGTATGATTCATTCGTGTGCCGTGTGCAAATCTAAACGTCAAGGTATATGACTCATCTGCGTGCATAGATCTGAAGACAAACGTCGTACCGTGCAAATCCAAAGATAAATTTCAAGGCAACAATTGACGTAATACCCCGGGAACAAAACCCCTATAAATACGTAACAAGCCGAACGTTAGCGACATTAGTGTACCATCTAGTCAGAGTGTCATGTAGTCTGTTTGTCTGTAAGTGCCCAAAATAAGATGTAAGTAATTGTAGTTGTAATTAATTGTTAATAAAGCTATTGAGCTACGACCCTTATTTCATGTTACTTAAATTATTATCGTAACAGTACAAAAATATTCCTATGTCCAGTTAAAAAAAAAAAACGAGTCAGTGCGTTACAGGATATGGAAGCAATCTCCTAGCAATCTTCAACAAAATAAATGTGCTGTGAGTGTCAGTTAAGAAATGTCATGACCTGAATCCCGAAATCTTAAGAAAATCTTTGTAAGTAAGATAATTGCCTAGCACATTACAGAACATTTACTACAGTGCTTTTGTTAACAAAATAAATCTTAAAATTACTTTACTGCAACTAGTTTTATTTCATCATAGGTAACTGGTATAACCTTGCGCAATGCATTGACTCATTTTTTTTAACTGAACATAGGAATACTTACATTGTATGATCAGAGTTAAAAAAAAAACTCACGGTATAAAGGGGACATTGAGAGCAAAATATTTGGCTAATTTAAACTCAAACCAGAAACGTACAAGCAGAAAAATTGCTGCTTGGGTCTTTTGCGGATTGATTAAAATTTTGGTAAAAGAATGAGGTAACGAATTATAATTTCTTTGCAATTATTTTTGAAAAGTGAACTAAGACATAGAGTCGTGACATCAAGAGGAGCATAGTGTCTCGATGAGGCCTTGTAAAATTGATAAATTCGCAAGTAAAGGATTTCTTTTATCATTTTTAACCTCCCGTCCCTCACACAGTCATGGAATTTGCCAAAATTTTAATATCTCTCTCCGAAGGTTTTAATTCTAGGGGGATAGCAGAGGAGCTGTTATAGAAGGCGCCTTAAAGAAATCTGTTAAGGAAGGCGATGGAAAAAGTTGTTAAATTATCACTGAGTAAGTTGTTATTAGGACGAAGATCTCAGAAATCCAAGAAAACTTTATTAATTCTTGATCTAGCGATTTTTATGTTGCACGTTGTTTCTTGCTTGGGTTTACTGATTGGAGATTATTTTATTTACCCCAAGAATTAGTAGGATTCATTGTAAAGGAATACGCAAAATTATTATCAAATGGGTTCAGGGTCACAGGAGAACAGAAAGAAATGATGAAGATTCCGGAACAAATTTAGAAGTTTCCTCGAACAGTCCACAATTCTCTTGCGACATATCCAAGACACAATACAGGGAGAAGATTCAAAAGTAAGAAATAATGGACAGAAGGTTCCGCTGGGTCAAAGAAATGTATTGAGCACTCGCCACAGAATACTAAGAAGCTTGCTCTTTTAATAAACAAAGACTCTTTCCTGTTAAGTATCATCGCAATAATTTGGGCTGAGTAAAAAGTGACACAACCAGGCCATTCGAATCGGAAATAGAAACCGCTGAACACAGGGTATACGTGTTCAGTGGGATACTTTGGTGCACCTAAGGCAAACTTACGTGGATAATGCGAGTTTAACTTTGGACAAACTGAAACAAAAACTTTGCAAGAATTTCTAGGAAAGTGATTAACTGAAGGGTTCGAATAAAAGATCAAAACAATCGTAGTTTGAAAGGTTATGGAAAAGCTCTCCGACCACCCATTTTACAATGCAATACTCTTTATAATTTTCCTTCCCTACTATTTATTATTTACCAGTTCATCTTCCTCTTGCCCGGTTCTTATCGATTTTCCTCTTTTATTACCTCCATGTGTTTTTGTTTTAATGACTTTTCTCTTCTTTCTATTGTCGCTTTTATCATGTGGTCCTATCACTTTCCATTATCTTTTTTGTCTCTTTGATAGTTACGATCTTATCTTTAATTTTTTTTCTGAAGATTTCATTTTTAAATTTGTTTTTTCTCACTTCGTTCAGGAGAAATCATGGATTCTATCAAAAATTTCGCTTGCCAAGGAATAATAAAGTAGACGTGAATGTGAGGTAATCCACAAAGATGACGTCTATGTGGAAGGAGTTGAAGTAAAGCATAGGGGATTTGCCATGCAACGAGAACGGTCTTTCTGAAAAGTTTGCAGAAGGCTTTCAAAGTTTGCGAAAGGTGGCAGGTTAGTCAGTCTCTGATTGGAGAAAAAAGAAAAAGGAACTGAGGCTTGTTTGGAAGGAAAACTTACAAGCCGAAACAGTAACTGCAAACACACAAAAAACTGGATAATTATCACTGAGGCAGAGCCTGAGGAAATTCAAGTACGTGCAACAAGGAAGCGAACGAATCGACGCGAATAAAATAAAAATCTAAACTACTTGATTTAACCTGCAGTTTTTAATCGTAGTTAATCGGAGCTTTTGTCACCGAATTTTAAATTTAAATTTACTTGCCTCTACTTACCACGATTCAAGATGACAAGCTTCTGCCGATTCTACGATCAGCTGAGCCCCAGCTAGCAACAGTGGAGAAAGTGGCGGGTTAACTTAAGTTGGTAAACTTATAAAGGGCGCCAGAAGAAAATTGTTCAACTAAACGTAATTCGATCGGCCGACGTCTCCAATCGACCAGATCGTGCAGAAAATGAAACACGAATAATCAGAGGCGAGAATCTTACCCACTGGTGTGCGTGAATGTAGAAATTAAAATCGTAGTTAAAGTTAACACAATTTATTACACAATTAAAAAGGAAAACACTTTACACTGTTAAGAAACAATTACAATTGGGTGCTCACTTTAGGCTTAAATTAACTACCGCAAGCGTGAAGTAAAGCATATCGGATTTGCCATGCAACGAGAACGGTCTTTCTGAAAAGTTTGCAGAAGGCTTTCAAAGTTTGCGAAAGGTGGCAGGTTAGACCACCTGATACAATATTTTACAATACAATACTCTCTATAATTTTCCTTCCCTACTACTTACCCTTTACCAGTTCAGCTTCCTCTTGCCCTGTTCTTCTCGATTTCCCTCTTTTATTACCTTCATGTGTTATTGTTTTAATAACTTTTCTCGTCTTTATATTGTCGCTTTTGTCATTGTTTTTTTCGTCTCTTTGATAGCTATGATCTTATCTTTAAGATTTTTTCTGAAGGTTTCATTTTTAAATTGGTCTTTTCTTACTTCATTCAAGAGAAATCATGGACTCGATCAAAAACTTCGCTTGCCAAGGAATAATAAAGTAGACGTGTATGTGAGGTAATCCACAAAGATGACGTCTATGTGGAAGGAGTTGAAGTAAAGCATAGGGAATTTTCCATGCAATGAAAACGGTCTTTCTGAACAGTTTTCGGGAGGCTTTCAACGTTTGCGAAAGCTGGCAGGTTAGAAATTGCCTGCCTCAGTCTTTGATTGGAGATAAAAGAAAAGGAACTGAGGCTTGTTTGGAAGGAAAACTTACAAGCCGAAACATACAGAAAATTGGATAATTATCAATGAGGCAGAGCCTGAGGAAATTCAAGTTTATGCAAAAGGCAAATGAACGAATCAAAGCGAATGAAATAAAAACCATGAGCACGTTCGAAAGATGTAAAATCGGAGAAAGCGATGGTTTAAAAAGTTATTAATTTGATGAAGAAAGTCAAACATTTTTCCACCAAGCTTCGGAGCTTTCTGAGAAAGTCTGAAGAAATCTGCGAGCCAAATTATTCAAAGTGCTTACCAGATACGATCTGATTAACTCTTTCAGTTGTAGTATAACTGAAAGAGTTAATCAGGTCGGGCGATGGAGATTTTGAGGAGTTGAATGATCTCCAGATAAAATTCGGTGAGTACGAGGGAGATTGTACGGTGTTATTGGCAGAGAAGGAGAAGTACCAAGGAAGGATAAATGATTTGCGCGACGTAGCGAACAAAATAATTCAGAGATTTTAGAGAATAGAGGTCAGTGTTAAAGAGAAAGGCGGTAGAGGGCGTTGAAGAAGGAAACTCAAAAACTGTGAAAGTGAAATAGATTCCTGTAAAGCCAAATTGTAGAAGAATTTTATGAAGGCCTGCAAAATAATTGTATGAGGAGGAAAACGGTAATTTATATCTATTTTAGTTTATTGGATTATTCATGTCAGTTAAGAAATAACGTAGGGATTTCAAATTGCAAAAAGTTGTGATATTTTCCAGATAAGAGCAGTTTTTAGATAACACTTAATTAATCAATTAATTAACTAATTGCGGCGATTGTTACATATTTTTAATACCAATTTATCATTTTTGTCAGATCATGTAACGAATCGAGAAGTTTTTTAATTAAGGTTTAAAATATACAATTTATCCGCTCACCATAATTTATGAAACTCCTTTTTATTGCTAGCGTAACTTCCCCACCGAATGTGTGTAATATATTAAAGCGCCTGATGAAGTAATTATAAATTGCGAAATCTGGACGTGATGTAATTATATTTTTAATCACCTCCTAAAAGGGGTGAAAACCATAACAATATTTCATTTTAGCTTCACGTTTTAATTTAATTTTTATTGTAATCATTCAACGCTTCTGGTGTTTTCTATCTTGAATGAGAAATTCGGTCTTAAATTCAAGTACTCTTGGAAATCAATTGTAAAGGCATGCTTGGAGCTTCATGGATTAGTTGGCCTTAGATCCACGACCGATGGTTAGATCGGTAAACTCGTTACTTACGAAAGTGGAAATGTATTAACAGGAAAAGTCAGTTGCTTATTTTGGTTCCTGTGATGCTAAATTTCGATCTACTTGATCAATTAGATTATTACCTACAGCAGACCCCGTGCTTTCGAACAACGACGACGAAAATTTAATCAAACATGTCTGCTCACTTACGAAATTGCACTAGTCTTCAAGGGACTAAGTTGCTCCAGTGAAATTTCACTAAGTGCACAAATTAATGAGCTTGAAACTTTCGCACAAGTTTTTACAAGTTTATGCTAATTAGCCGTTATTGTGTAAGCTGTGTTACAGATTTGAATGTATTATTTTGCGTCCACGCAAGAAAGCTCAAGAAGCGCCGCTCGAGTTCTCCAAACTTTGTGTTATTGCTGCAGATTTGAACTAAAACTGCGTAGGCTTCGTTGATCTTAATCATTTGAATTTACATACTCGGGCGAAAGTAGCAGGGCGACGCGAACTTTTCGACGAAATTCATGAGAACGTGCGCATGGGACTTAATGTTATGGTCCTTATGTCCCATAACGGTGAATCGCAGACGTGCGTTATTTTCTTTAATTACTTACATCCAGACAGAATTAATTTAGAATCATTCTCTTAATTTCTTAGTTAAACGAAATTGCATACAGGTCATAAATTTAATTAATTATTTAAAAGAGATAATTGCATACAATATAAATCAACCTCTTCGTACCAGCCCAGCCCAGCCCGGCCCCTCAATTCCATTTCGATTTACCACGCGAATTAAAAAAAAAGGAGCACAAAAATAATCCGAAGAATGTCGTGCTTTTCAGCGGAGGCGCGCTGAAAAATGAATCAAATTTAGAATATAAACTTCAGCCGGCGAAATTCGCCGGCGCGGGTTTGCAGTAAAACAAACTTCAAGTTTCACTATTTATAAGAGGAAACTTCAATGCACGATTCGGAGTTTCGTGCTGCAGGGACTGCAATAAAAGAACATCCACTTTGGAATCCTTTATTTCTAAGTGCTGCTACTTGTACCTACACGAATGCAGCAACGTTTCAGGACGTCCCTGCAACAGCTGAATATATTTTTAGCGTTTCCGTCAAAACTTCCGAACATGCAACGTTACATAGGTTTGTCATAATCATAAAACACGCACTATCGATTTTAAAATTTTCTTTGTGTTTCTGCCCCATCCACATTTAAAACAATACAGAAAAATAAACAGCATTTAGACAAACGAAAAATTAATTTATATTCATTATAACTTCACTTTAATTTAAGTGCGCCGATGTATTATCCTTCGTAAGTGGCCGACATGAAAAAAATATTCCCTTTATGCGAACAATACGCCGCCGCCATCATAAAGCCGACGAGATTTATCCAGAAAATAAATTGTTGAATTTTTATCTCTCTTTGCGCTTTTTGCATGATGCCACCGAGTGAGTTTACCGGGGCGATCGTGATGGACGGGCGCAATTTATAATCGAGGTCTTTTCGAAAATAAGAGCAACAATATATAACGCGCTGCTGATGACGCCGACTGCCAATGAGCTGATGTATATCAATCGGAGATAGGTTTTAATTGGGAGAGAAGAAAAATTGAAAACGAAATGGCTTTCCGCGCGAACGGTCAGTTTTAGATTCAATTTAATCGGGGAAATTGTAATATCGCTTTCATTCCATTAAATAACCCCCATTTTACGTTTATGCTTTCATCCACCTTTAATCTATTTCTATTTTTTTTCATCAATTTCATTTCATTCATTTTTCTCCCCCTCATTATTTTTCTTTCTTCAACCAACTATGCATATCTACAATTGCCAATGAAAAAATGTAATAGCAAATGTTTACGAAGTGTAAGTTCTTGACCGGTGTGTGTAATAATAAATTAAAAAACTTGAAACCTCGGTCAGATTTTCATTTATTGGCTTTAACGTTTTCGGGCCCGGCCGGGTCCGTCATCAGAAGCTACAATGATACAATTTTTTGAGAATTACAATAATTGATCAATTAACCTAATGTTAATGTGTAAAATTCATAAAAATTGGATTAGTTTTAACAATAACGTTACAATTTTAAATTAATACTAACCTAATGGATGAGTGAGTGTAATTTCGACCGAGAGCGAGAGAACACTGACGAATTAAGAATTGCAAACCGTAAATTATACTTAGGTGGGGAGGGGGAGATTCCTCAATACAGGGCGGTACAGATTATGTAAATTGTTGCAGTCTGTTCTTTTATTGACCGTCTCAGGATTGTTGGTGATATAACACATTTCCAATATATTACGTTTTAGGTAGTTTGTTTCTTGTTTTAAAATTTTAACATTGTTGAAATTAAAGTTGTGTTGAAATTTTAAAGAATGATTGGTTAGCATGGAGTATTCTGCGTTGTTAGGAGTGATATGGTATTTGTGATTATACATTCTGTTTTTTATATAATTCTTAGTTTGGCCGATATATTTGGCATTGCAATCTTTGCAGTTAACTTGATAAATAACATTGGTTTTGTTTTCAATATTAGTTTTATCCTTCAAATTAGTGTAAAATTTTTGTTTACAGTAATTAATAGGTTTGCCTGTTAAAATTATGTTGTGAGGTTTTAGTTTTCTTTTTAAAAATTCAAAGGTATTGGGTATGTATGGAAAAGAAAAATATTTGAGATTGTTTTCAGGTTGATTGGTGATGGTGTCATTAGAATTATGGTTGGATGAAATTGGATGTTCTACAGTTGAAGTAATTTTTTTGATTCTATTATGGATGACGGAATTGATTAAATGTAAGGGGTATTGGTTATTAATTAAGACATTTTTGACGAGTAATAAATTTGGTTTATGAAATTCGTTACTGGACAGGAGGATGGCACGGTCTACCAAGGAAGTGATGACAGAAATTTTTTGGTTTCTTGGGTGGGAAGAATGATAGTTTAGGTACCTACCTGTCCAAGTAGGTTTTCTATACCAATTGGTACGTACCGGAAGGTTATTGGTTTTGATGATAGAAATATCAAGAAAGTTGATCGTATTGTTTTTTTCTTTTTCTAAAGTGAATTTGAGTTTAGGGTGAAAGCTGTTGAAACTGTCAAAAACTGTGGATAATTGATTTGAAGGTAGAAAGATTAGGATGTCATCTACATATCTTTTGTATAAAAGGGGTTTAACGTCGGGTAAATTCTTGAAAATTTCTGTATGGCATAAAAATTTCGGCTAGAATGGGACTGATAGGTGAAACCCATGGGAAGACCATCAATCTGTTTATAGTATTTGTTGTTGAATTGAAAGGTTGTGAAGTTAGTCAACATCCTGAGACCGTCCATAAATTGTTCTTTTGTTAAAGTAGTTTTTTCTTTTAGACAATCCCGTTTGTTCTCAATAAGTTGTAAAGTAAAATCAACTGGTACATTGGTAAAGAGATTAGTTACATCAAAGGAGCACATCGTATGGTCTAATGGTACTTGTAGATTTTTGATTGAGTGAATAAGGTCAAAGGAATCTTTGACATAGGAAGAACAATTTTTATCGATCATATGTTGTAGAATATTACTGTAAAATTTTGATAATTTATAGACCGGTGAACCGATGTAAGAGACAATAGGTCTAAAGGGGTAATTTTCTTTATGAATTTTAGGAAGAGCGTATAATTTTGGACAGGTCCCATTAGAACAACGTAGACTCCTTGCAGTAATTACATCTATGTTATTAGAATCAACCCAACCCTTGATTAAATTACTTAATTTCGTTTGGATTAACTGTGTGAGGTCATTTTTGACCTCCTGGTAAATATTAGTATCATTAAGTAAGTTATTCACTTGGTTGGTATATTTTTTCTTGGACATAACAACAGTTACATTGCTTTTATCAGCTGACGTAATTAGTAAGTCTTGATTTTCTTTTAAGAAGTTGCGACATTTTTTGATATTATTCTGTTCGACATAATTCGTGTTACGTTTGTTGTTATGTCCAGGATTTGATTTTTTTTTGATATGGTAAGAAAAATCTAGTCTTAAGTTTTCTTTCTTGTTTTCTTCTAAGTGATGTATGTTAAATTCAAAATTGGAAATTAATTGAGCGGTAAGATCTACATTAGCATGATAGTGAGTGTTGGAGTTAAACTTGGGGCCCAATTTCAAAACATTGCTCACTTCAATAGGTAATTGATGATCAGTTAAATTAATTAACCAGCCGTCAGTGGTTTCAGTGTTCAAGTTGTTGTGTTGTGTAATGTGGGGGTAATTTGATTCATTTGTCCTGCTTTGTTTGTTCTTTAAATTGTTGAATTTTGTTATGTGCTTATTTTTTATTCTGTTGAAAAGTGTTTTACATTTCTTACTTTCAAAGTTCATAAATTCCATTACAATGTTAGGTGGGACTTGAGTTTTGACAGTATTAATTAAATTATCTAACGTGTCATTAAGTTTTATTAGGGAGCGAAAAGTAAAACTAATTTCTAGATTAAGAATCTTCTTGTTTGTTTGGGAAGATGTTGATATTTGGTTTTACTTTTCTTGAGTAATAGGCAATTAGGAATGATTACCTGACGTCTACATTTTTCCAGGAACATTCGACGATTCTTCAGTTTGATGATTTTTTGTTTGATGTTTGAAATTCGTTTCAGATTGTTTACTGCTTCATGGCCGAATTGTTGTTTTATGCGGTAGGAAAACCGTGGTGTGTTTTCTTCGGAGTTCGAGGTTGAATCGTGGTGGGCGTCAGAAACATGAGGTTGTAGATTCTCCATTATTTCATGGGAT